>CM033273.1:12275814-12673607 GCA_019343175.1 Oedothorax gibbosus
AAATTTTAAAAAAATCTCCCGTACTTAAATTAAAGCCAAAAAAAAAAGGTTCAAGTAAAAAGTATTATTATATGTATAGTTATTTTTTGGTTTCACTCAGAGCCAGCTACATTCGAAGTCACTAATTAAAATTCCTTTTTTTTGCAGGATCCTATTCATTGGTATTTCAAAGCAGTTTTTCTACACTTGTCTTTACAAGTAAGCTTCAAAGTATCTTGAAACTATTATTTAAAAAACGAAAACATTTATTTTAAAATTAAAAAGTAGTTGACCTAGAATTAAAGATCGAAGAATATATTTATTAAAAGAGCTACGTTATTTTAATAAATGAATCATCTTCGTCACAAAATAATTTACAATAAAATATTGGAAAACGTTTTTGTCTTTTATAAATAAAATTAACTTTTTTTTATAAATTCATCTCGATAAATTTTTCCAAAACTCAGAAAGCTCGTTTAGAAAACTAGTTTAAAACTAAAATTTAGAAACGTATAACAATAAAATTATTTTAGCAGTATGCTCAAGCGTTTTAGTATTTCCTAAAATTTAACTTTGTGTAACAAATTCTATACAAAACAATTGGGACTCGTTGGAGATTCTATGTCAATGTATATTGGGAAAACCTCTAGAACCTGTATTGGAACTACTTTTTTATATGTCCTGTGAACACTAAAACCTGAAATCCGACTATTGTCCGTTGCGACAGTCTTTCTTTGACTTCAAAGTGTTGATTTGGCAAAATTGTATCGATCACTTAATTTGATTTGTTAGTAAAATTATACTTAAATAATGACTGAAACAGATGACGATGGCAATATAGTCTTTTTTTAAATTTCCTCTTTATGGATATTTTTTTCCGAAAAATTACTTGTCTGAGAAATGGAATTTTAAAATTGGTTTGTTTTACTCGACGTAAGTCAATCCTGTTTTATTCTTGAATTTCATTGGCGTTTTCATTGATTGGTGGTATGGCACAGTAAACTCCACCGACTTCATTCATTAACCAATTTATACACTGTATTCATTTATAATGAATTGTTGCCATTCAAGTCGTGGGACATGTCCATTTTAAAGAAAACTTTTTACCAAGCATAACACCCAGCTACTATCTTTCTAGGAAAAAAAACACCATATTAAAATTCGTGATTTTGGACAAGTGCTGCGCATGATTGCTTTGGGCAAAATAATCCGTATAAGCAGAATTTGCCCAAATTGATGTTCCAATGCGTTGTAAATTTAGAAGAAAATATTCAAAGCAAATATATAATCCAGGAACTAAGTTTAGTACAAATTTCAGTTATAACATAGGGAAACATATCTTGGAAAAATAACATGTATGGAACTTAACCCAAACATAACGTGTTTAGTTTATGGATCAAGGCTTGCACTAAAGTTATGTGCAAAAGTTGCTCCATTTGACGTACACGGATTCGTTTTTTAAAAAAATATTTGCAGTTATATCATGAGGAAACCATAACGTGATATAATGCACATATACTGAAGTCCGAAGATAACGTGTTTAGTTTATGGATCAAGGCTTGAACCAAAGCTATCGGGTCAAAATTGCTCCTTTTGACGGTAAAAAAATTGGTTTATTTAAAATGTTACTTTACACTCTTAAAACAAACTAGCGGTTTTAACTCAGTCTGAGTTAATTTCCACTCCTTTCCGTGCCGAAAATGCACTTCCCCAATAAGAGTGGATTTCACTTTTTTTGTTTTAAGAGTGTACGTTAATTCAAGTGTGGAACTTGTTTGCACTGGAAACAACGTCAGTTCCAATCTTGTCAAATTTAATTGTGGGATTCTTTTGAAGATCCTTCGCACGTCCCCAAAGGCCCATATCCCAAGCCAAGAAACATTGGAATCGAATTCCGAGAAACAATAAAATTGGTAATTGAAAAGCAAGCTGAAGTTTTTGTGAGAGGAAAGTTCTCTTCTTGTTTCAGAACCAGAAAAAAAATCGAAGACTATATCTGAAATCTTTACGCGAATATAAAACCTGAAAGAACAAATTCCAGTAAGTACCTCATAGTTGTAACGAGCTAACTTTCTTTCTGTGTCCCTAGGAATCTTGTTAAAGAGTTAGTTCCCGAAAAAAAAAATTATTATTTTTCTACTTTACGGGCTAGTGTGTAGCTATTCAGATGGTGTTCTTCGCGTGTTTGAATTTGATAAAGCATTTTTAGAGTGATTGCTTTGCTGTTATAGATTGGTAGCTTTTACGTAAATAACTTTGAAAATTAGATGGATGTGTAGGAAACAAAGCATTTCGCTTATTTTACGAGATTAGGAAATTTAAGTCCTTCGATGTACTTTTAATTGCTTTTGAAGTAACCAACCGTTTCGTTTTACTGCCACAAGACCAATAATTCAAAAGGAATAAAAATTATCTGTAGAATATCTGAAAATATGGATAATTAAAATTGCTATAAACTTATAATAACTCATTAGAGCACTTTTTAAAAATTTTATTAAACGAAAAAATCTAACTTTTATCTGAAAAATATTTTTAAAAGTTGATTCAGTTTATTCTATGAAAAATAATTTGTTTCAAATTACAATAATATTAATGCAAGTTGTTTTCTTCAAAATAAGTATCTGTACCCGTTTTAAACTTCTTACAAATAAAATACAACTTTTTGGCAATTTATCAGATTTATGATTAACTTTTTATTTTTTCAATTTGCATTTGATAGTTTTTATTTGTAATATTTTTACATTAAATGATGATGTCAGTTGTAGCCAAAATACTATATACTTTTTAATTATACACAGAAAAATGATTGTGTTGATTAAACATTATTGGTAAATAGTGGATAAACAATTGGCCTTTCATTTCAATTTAAAATTTAGCTTTATTTCTTCGATTTACTTTGGCTGACAGACATCATGACGTCAATTAGAAATAAACGATAGCTAGCCCATTTAACCTCAACCCAAACGGGTTTTGTTGTGGAGAAACTACTCGCTTTGTTATGATATGAAAAATATATTTAAGTCAACAATACACGTTAATAAAAAAAAATCGTTTCTCCCAACAAAATATTTGTTCTGGGTACCCTTAGTTCTCTTATTTTTTCCAAAATATATAAAAATAAAAACTTCTTCAATGTCCAATCCAGAAACACAAAGACAAAAGAATCCTATCCCAAACTGCCTTTATGGATTTGAGAGAAGGACACCACAAAATAAGCCGTCTCCCCTCAAACTCCCTTATGAAACTAGACAAACTTATCATCAAAAGAAATAATACCGGAGAGTACAGAACCCACCCAATTATCAGAACTGATAAAATAGGTGGTCTTCTGGGTACCATCCAATGATTTCTGCCCATTCGAAGTAACCGGTCCTGGCCTTCTAGGTAACCCCGGGAGGGTCATTGTCTTTTATAGATGGCTAAGAGAAGGAAGACAGATGTATAGAGAAATGGCTAGCAAGGTCTTGGCCTTTTGTGTCCCCCAGGAACACAGGACGGCTATGGAATAGTAAAGACTTTGAATTAATAATAGTGTAACAAAATGCAAACTGAGCAATTTGAATCATAATTTGTAAATTTACTATGATTGTTGAATATAGTTTATCTACAACCAGTACAATTTATATCTCTAGTCGCATTCGATTAAAAATATGCAGATCATTTTGTAATTTAATTTTACTATGAAAAATACAGAATAAAATAAGATTTGAAAGGTGGTAAGACCAGCCTTGAAGTAACCTCTGGAGGGTAATTGTTTTTTATGGTAGTTATAAAAAGAGGAAGATTGATGTAGAGAGAAATTAGTAGCAAGGGCCTGGTCGCTGGTGTCCCCTAAGAACAAAAGATGGCTATGGAATATCAAAATATTCGAATAAATAATTGTGAAATAATACCAACTGAACAATTTACCTTCAAAATGTAGTTTAAGTTTAATATTTTTTTAACCTACAATCAGCTAAAGTAAAATGTAGAGATCTATTAGCCTTCCGTGCGGATCATTATGGCTTTTATTTTTAACTATGAAAAATATAGAATAAACTAATAAAGATTTTACAAAAGGTAAAACTGGTTTTGAAGTAACCCAAGGAGAGTAATTGTCTATTATGGGATTGCTAAGAGGAAGAATGCTGGTGTACAGAATAAAGGAACGGAATAATAAAGGAAGGAAAGGATTATTTTTAACTATGAAAAATATAGAATAAACTAATAAAGATTTTACAAAAGGTAAAACTGGTTTTGAAGTAACCCAAGGAGGGTAATTGTCTTTTATGGGATTGCTAAGAGGAAGAATGCTGGTGTACAGAGAAAAAGATAGCAAGGTCTTTGTCTCCTAGATCCCCAAGAAACTTTTCAGATAGCTATAGAATCAAAAAATATTCGGAAATATTAAGCTGCTGTATTAGTTTGAATGGTTGATTTTTTTTATTTTGAGAAGTTTTAGTCTATCAAGTGGGCTTTTAATATAAAAAAGCCATCGGACAGACGAATGTATAAAACATCATGATATTTTGCAACAAATATAGCACCATATGACGTAAAAAGTAATAAATTGCCAACGAAAAGTTTCTACTAGAAAACGGGACACTAAGAACATGATCCTGTTAACAATGTGTTGTTTCACATGATGGTAGTAGCGAACGCGTGTGTGAAATTTCACTTTTCGGATTTCTTGACATTTTCGGATTGGAAACATAAACCGAGAAGTGTACACAATACCAAATTGTGGAGTTCACCACACAGCCGTTGCAGCTACTAGGACAAATCATGGGAACCAAACACATTTAACAGTACTACGGAGGATTCTACGCGTGACAAATGCCTACGCATCAAACTTATGTTTGTTTAAAATGTTATAAATTGTAGAATACACTTTGTAAAGATCAGCGATCATATTTGCCTTTCGAAAACATAATATTTACTTTGAATTTGCATTCGAAATAGAAACTTCATCGCAAACCTAATATACTTGCATTGGATATTCAAAATTGTATTTATGTTTGAGTGTTTTCAAGAATGCGCTTGACGTTTTCTTTTAAGTTCAAGTGTAGAAATAAATATTAAGTTTGGCTTTCCTTCGGTATTTATGTATTTTTCTATTTAGAAATTTATATTTAATAATAAAAGCGCAAAGACCTTAGCATTTGTGAGGTTAGTATTTTTTATTTGGTATTTTTACAAGACAAAAATATATAGTTGGAGCATAAATGCATGAGAAATGTTCTCATGAAAATGCAATTTAAAACAAATTATATATTTGCTGGTTTAAATATGGTTATGTTTCCCATTGTTCAAAATGTCAGACTTATTTTGTCAAATAGAATTTTAAACACACAATTTTAAATTTTTCTATCAAAGTATATTTGAACAAAACATTTAGCGAAAACGAATAAATATGATCTTCAACTACACGAACATTCATAAAACGTAAGTCTTCCCAAATTTGTGTTCGCATTTTACAAAAACATTAAAAGTATTTATAAAAATAACTTAAAAATATATATTTCAAGGAGGGTACTCAAAACATCCAAAAACGCACTTAGCAGTTTCTGAGTACCCTTGAAAAAAGAGAGAGGTGTCGCTTTTACAAAAGAGAGAAAACGAAATCATATTACAGAACGGGACTGAAAAATGTACCAAATTGAAATGAGTACCTAAAAATACTTAAAGTCAAGAGAAGAAAGAGAAGTCCCCCTGGAACTAAAAGCAAATAAAATCCCCTGGAGTTATTTGCATTATAAAGAATGTTGTTGTATGTATGATAAGTGCGTAGCAACAAATTCCACTCAAACTTATTTTTATATCTTTTTGATTTTTTTAAAGTCTCTCTTTCCCAATCTCTTAGCATCTGCAGTATATCCTTCGTTTGGTGTGAAAAAGCTGTAACTTCCCTCTACTGACTTTAAAATAAATGGGTTAGAAATAGAGTCACTGAATATAAACTTGTACTAGCACTTACAGAGCCATGACAACCAGTAGTTATAGATTGGAGCATGTTTTGGATGAGTATTTGAAGGATATTTTTTAATACCTAAGGTAATGTAGTGCTGATTTAATGCCTTCTAAAACAATAACGATCCGTCGTGCTTTCCCCAAATAATGATCTTGATTATCATTATTCAGAATCATATGTTTATCATGACTTTGCCCACATTAGTAGAGCCAATATATTACTCGTTTGACGTCAGTTGGAAAACATGCATTATACCAAGCATTATGATTGATTTGGTTATATCAACGTGCATTAGAGCTACAAATGGAATGGATTGTGCATCTTATGTAGATCATCAGGATAGTGAAACACGGTGGAAAAGACGCTTCAAACGGGATGGAGCGTGGTTCATTTGTGAACTAGAATACATGGTTTGTTTCTGGGGTGTAAGACAACGCTCAACGTGAGTGTGACGTCACCGTAGGAGTGGCCGTTCCAGGTGTTCTTTAAGTTCTCTTCTGTTTCCTCAGAAAAGGAGTACTTTTAATAGTATCATCGTTTTATATTTTGATTTGAATAGAATATTAGTGTCGAAGACCTCATTCTTTCTAACTAGACTTGAGATCTCTAGATCTAGACGCCAGACCCTTATTCGCCCAACTATTCGAGTCTCGTTCGTTACTCAAGTAAAGTATTTTCTTTAACAATTATGATAATAACAATTACAACTAATGAATATTTAGGTAGATAAAAAATAGTACGTTAATAAATATTTATTGGTCAATAGAAATTTAGTTGACACTAACATGACTTTTACACTAATAAAAACTAGAACTTTAAAAGGTAAAAATGTTAAATTATTTTACGCAGCGTCAAATCGTTAAACTAATTTTGGAGGAAACCGTCAGTTAAACTTTTATCAGGCCACAGCTCTGACTATCATTTGATACAGGAAGGGTATTGAATAAATAAATGATACAAAACCCTACCCCTTGATAGATATCTACTTATATTGATGCATTCTACTTTATTGATGCACGTTTTTTCTGTCCAAACTTTCTGTTTTATACTGCTCGAAGTTTTGGCGGGTGTCGCTTTTCTCTGATTTTTTAGAACAAATTATAGCACTTTTCGTTTGAAAAAATTGCAACTGCCATTAGAAAGAGTTTGAGTTAAGTTTTTTGAAGTGAGAAATTACAGTAAAGCCTATGGATAGGTATAAATATTTTTAGGTCTACCTCTCGTTTAATATTGTAGCAAGTTTCTGTAAAATTTGACCAGCATAGAACTAAAAACTATTCTGCATATTTAACAGTAAATATTTTTTGTATATATATAGCGATTCCTTATAAAATATATTCAAGCTTAATCAGGTGTAAATAAAATGTCTTCAAATTCAAAACATACCAGTGT
This sequence comes from Oedothorax gibbosus, assembly GCA_019343175.1. Classification (NCBI taxonomy): domain Eukaryota; kingdom Metazoa; phylum Arthropoda; class Arachnida; order Araneae; family Linyphiidae; genus Oedothorax; species Oedothorax gibbosus. The sequence continues at coordinate 12,283,136 of CM033273.1, forward strand.
TTTAAGAATAGGAATACTTCAAGACGTGTTTTTAAGAGAAATATTTAACCAATATGTGAAAGTCTCATTTACAAAAATTTACTTAGAAACTTCATAAAACTTCAGCTTTGTTTATAAGCATAAAATATTTTTTTAAACAAAATATACCCTAACTTGTTTAATGTATAGTCAATAGCTGGCTGGACCATATCAAAGGGTTGAGAGGGCTTTAGGCTGAAACTCCTATCCATATCTTCGACTAAAGCTAACTTGCATGGATTTTATTATAGTACGGACGTTTTTTACAAAATTTACATAGCAAAACCTTCATATAACTCCAGCGTTTTTTATAATCAATAAATAATTTTTAAAAAAATATTTTAACTGCTTAATATAGTCTACAGCTGGCTAAATAATATCAAAGGGTTGAGCGGGCTGTAGGTTAGAATCAATATCTATCTTTGCGACTATTGCTAAATGGCATGTATTTTAATAGTCGTTCGGAATCGAATTTATACAGCAGCAGTCATTTTTTTTAATAAATTGTCACGTAAAGTAGGGTAGGGTTGGAACATATATATTCCGGCTTGTGTGCTTGATCAGAGACCCGCTTATAAACCATCGTCAAGTAAGACAGTCACAGAAAGAATTTTTACTGATACATAGAGAGAAATTACACACAGAGCGAAGGCGGGAATCGAACCCACACCCGGTACAGTGCGCAGACTGTTAGCGTAGGCAGCTATCTTAACCACTAGGCCATCCGGCCCCCGAAATTGTCACGTACACTTCTGTCAAACTCAAGCGGCTGTCTTCACTCAGGGGATTTCTTCTCGGTTCCGGGAAAGGCGCGAATAAGCAAATAAACAAGAGTTTACTGCTTTTCACGTCGCTGCAAAAGATATCACTCTCTTACGACGGCTTTGTGTGAAAATGTCCGGAAAATGCGAGTAGTTTTCGGGGGTTTGCAAGTTTTTTGTAAGCCGTGTTATTTATGTAATGGAAAAACTCTTCCTTGCACATGTTTGGGATTTATTTTCAGAAATTGATTTTTTTTTGTTGAAGTATTAAATTGGTGTTTGGCACGCGAGTATTTTCTGTTTCCGTAGAATGTTATTAAAATTTTCATCTATTATATAAGGAATGTCTTAGAGATAGATATAAACTATAATAATATATCTTACTTAGGCCTTAAAAAAATTTTTTTTTTCACCTTTTGCAATATCTTTTTAAATAAACATATTATATATAAATTAATGATTGGTATTACTGATTGATGCAATTGTAATGTTTAATAAATTAAAATAAATATTTAGTTTAACTTAATTGCTTTTATTACATAAGAATTACTTTTTCAACCTTATTTTTGCATTCATCTTTCCACCAGCATCGAAAAAATTTAGTGGTAAAATATTTTAACTTAACTATTACTAAAAGTAACTGTACTATTTGGTTTATTTAATTGCTTTTCTTACATAAGAATTACTTTTTCAACCTTATTTTTGCATTCATCTTTCCGCCAGCACCGAACAAATTTAGTGGTAAAATATTTTAACTTAGTAACAATTTTACTAAAATTAGTGGTAAAATATTTTAACTAAGTAACATTTTTACTAAAATTAGTGGTAAAATATTTTAAACTAAGTAACATTTTTACTAAAATTAGTGGTAAAATATTTTAACCTAACTATTACTAAAAGTTGAAACAATTATCAAGTATCTGCATCACATTTTCGATACATTTCAAAAGCTGTTTTAATTATCTAACTGAAAATGAATACAATATGTATACCGTTTTTTTATTCGCAAAATATAAAAATCCAGGCATGGCACATATTGTAAGAGCCGTCATTAAAGACTTTTGAAACACATTAAGAAGTATAATATTTGAAATTTCAAATGAGTTTTTTTGTTAAGTAAAAGCCATTAAAACATACATATTTTTTCGGTTCTTTTCGTAAGCGTAATGTAAATTAAATATGCGTTAAATATTACTAACTGTTAAATATTTTTATTGAAAGTGTTACACTTTCTAATTTAACTTTTACAGATCAAAATATTTTTAAGAAATAGAATTATTATCGTATTTCTTTTGTGATTAATGAAACAAATTATAAAAAATATTTTAAACAGATAAGGAGATTATTCATTCCCTAAAAACATTTCATTCCTAAATTTTATTATTTTCTTAAATGTAGCAACAAAGAAAAATTGGGCTATTTTGGTTTTATTAATATAAAAGTCTTTTATTTCGGAAATTTTTCAAGTTCGCTTTATTATAAAAATAAAGTCAATAGCAAAAGATAAACTGCATTGTAAAAGAAAAGAAATTTTACAAACATTTTTCCTTACATCTTATTCAATTAAATATCCGAATTCCTTCTTTTGAAAAGGAAAATCTTAAAAAAGCATTGAATAGAGATTCATTAAATAAGATATATTTCGTTTTGTAAAAAAAAAATTTCTTATTCTAAAAGCAATTTACAAACTTGAACCTTTTTATGCTTAAAAATAAAGTTATCAGATTTCGAGAATTAAAATAATACGTTTTAAAAACACCTTTTTTTTACACAGTTATTCACAATATTTTTTTTATTTGTTTCCTGAATTTTTTTAGTAAAATAATTGAGGAGTTCGTTAATAACATATTTGGTTAGTTCAAAAAAAGATAAGTGAGAAATAATTATTTGCGATTTTCACAAAGCCATGAATGGGATCTAGTTCCGAAATGAAAAATAAGATGTGTAGGATTTTTTTTAAGTGCAATGAAAATTAAATAAAGTTTGATAAGAAATGAGGAATCAAAATTTCGCTTACCACATTTAAATTTATGATAAATTTAATAATTGTTAATAAATAAAAACTCGAGAACAAATCATATCGAAAATATTTCATTTCACATAATTCCTTATACATTTTAACACTAAATACACTAAAAGTTGTATTTGATAGTTGAATGTTTATGTACTTACTTGGCTTGACGATAAAAATAATATAAGAATGTGAAGTATCCACATAATATTCATCCGCCATAGCAACGTATGGTGGATATCTTTTCATAGTGGATCAGTGAAACCTCAACTTTTTAAATTGAATTCGAGCGTTTGAAATTGAATGTAAGATACATTAAGAAAAAACTTGTACTGACAAAAAATTGACAAAACAAATTTTTGCTCCGTATGTCATCAACACAAATTTTGTATTGAAACAACACAATATAATAATATTGCCATTTTTACACATTACTTGTGTTCCACATGTTCTATTTGAACACACATTTTATGAGTGTGGGTCTTATAAATGTACAATTATGAACATAAAAAAACTGTACAGGGCTGTACATTTCATGTTCAATGTATTTTATTCTAATGTAGCCCAGTTACAAAGAACCGAACCCTTCTAAAATTTTCAAAATACCAAAAGACGATCGTACAACTAGAAGAGAGGGACCCCCCCCCCCCAACTTTTTCATTCGAATTCGACTTTTGGAAAATGGAATTCTTCTATGTTTTGGGGGTTAGGAAACTGGAAAATCCCATTCCGTTGCAGAAGTTGGTGGAGGAAGGGACAGGAATTTCAGATTGGGCCGTATGCAAAACAGGAGTAGCGGTACACGCTGCGACTCTTATATTTTGAGAAGGGAAGAAGGAGCAAGCCTAGACCGTAAACTGTTTAGATGAGAGAAAGAGTGGTATGGCTCAGTTTCTGGAAACTAAACAGGACAAGAATATCTTATAACAAATAATTATTCTTTATGGAAACGTATTTTTTTTAAATACAGACAGTAACTATGTGCACAAAAGTAGACAACAATTAGTAGAATTAATTAATGAGCAGTCAGGCTTGCCTTGTACTGACGTCATCAATACAATTCAATAAAAAAAGCAGTCTTCATAAGTAATATAAACCTTATACTATGAAAAAAGGCATAGTCTTTATAGTAACTATGTGCAGAAAAGTAGACATTAATCCGGGACATAATAAATAAGCGTCAGGCTTGCCATGTTATGACGTCGTCAATCCAGTTTATTGAAACATTTTTAAAAAAAGCAGAATTCCATTACAAATTAAGATATAAAACGTTATGTAAAGCACTGCACGATTTGTAATTTGTTTATGTTCTTTGTGCAATTAGGTTTGCAACAGAAGAAAGAAAAAAATAACATTGTTTATAGTGAAGAGCAAGTTTACGTTTTAAGGTATAACGAATCTTAATACTCTTTCTCAAACCTAGCCCTTCAGTAGTTGAATTCTATGTTTTCATTGCGATAATTAAGGAACTAATGATCCAACACAAATGAATCTTGTTTGATTTATGTAGATATTATTTGAGAAAATATTAGTTTTAGGTACTTTTATTATTTTCTGAATGGTAGGCGTTATATTGCATTTTTTGGAAATAGTAAAACTTCAAATCAACAATATCATTGCAAGGAAGACTTTATAATAAGGGTATCCCAACCGCTGATTAATTGTGCTTCACCGTTCTCATGTGTTTTGATGCATACAATTGCTTTTAAAAACCATAAACTGGATAAATGTAAAATTAAATTGTACTATAAAATTTGACTAAATGCAGTTACGACATTTAAGACATTAAGTCTACCCAAACACCTTAATGTCTTAAATGTGATAATGCGTCAATTTAAAGACCCAAACGACATTAGGTTGCTTGAGCCATTGTAATAAAGGTCTTACTAATGGTGGGAGAATAAGGAAACTAAAAGTATATGAACTCATTAATTGTAAAAATGACTGATGTGATCAAATTAAAATAACGATGAATTTTTATGTATAACCTGCTTTCGATGTTCAATTCATAGTTAAAAACTAATTTGATAGATACAAAAATTGTCAGACAACAAGTTTTAGGTCTTGAATGCAAAAATTGGTTGTCTATAAAACAGCTCAAAAATTCTGAAAATCGTTATCTCTGTTGTTGTACCGCTTTGGCTCTTAAATACAAAACTGTGGTACAGATGAATACTTTTTTTATTTCTTCAAAGAAAAATAAACCAGAAGAAAAGTAGAAGAAATTCGTCTCTTCAAGTTGAGGGATTCTTTATTTTCCTTGACAAAAGAAGGAAAGAGCTAAAATAAAATCCGATCTGTTTTACATTTTATCTGAGGGAAAAAGCTGAATTATGCCAAGGAGAGAGAGCCTGGGCAATCCTTTGTGGGATTATTACTGCAGGACCGATTGCTTTTGCCATTGCGAGATTCATAAATGATGAATGAGGCTTTATAAATATATGAGTATTGCAGTATTCAAATGATTATTGCTTGAATAGTAAGTATTTCATGGATTTAGGATTGTAGAGAATTGTATTGAAGATTTTATGTTTGAAGGTATTTTGCTTGAATCATATGTACTTCATGTAGTTTACTCATCAATGACGTTTGACGAGAAAATTTGCCACGCTGAAATGAGATTTCTAGTTAAGTTTAAGTTCTAGTTTGTTAACTAAGTAAACAAAATATAAGACAAATAAAGAACATAGCACATGATAATTTATGCAAGACTAATTAAGTTCTCAAACTAAAAACGGAGTGTGCAGAATTGCAATATTTGAGACAAGAGTTCTGAGAAGCATTTGTGGTGGCGTCAGGGAGAATGGCGTTTGGCGAAGACGTACTAATTCTGAGATCTATAGGTTGTTAAAGAGCCCGGTGTCATTAAAACTATCAAAATAAATAGGATGAAATGGGTTGCGCATATAATACGCGTGAAAGAAGAAAACTCAGTCAAAAAGGTATTTTCTACACACCTCTCACGACAGGTAGAACAAAACTACGATGGATTGACTCTGTGGAGTTAGATTTTAAAATCCTAAAAAAAACTGGAATAACCAGGTAAAGAGTAGGCTGTCCTGGAGGAGTCTCCAACAGAAAGCCTTGGATCACCCTGAGCTGTCGTGCCAAATATGCTGCTGCTGATGAATTAAGTTACACAAAATACGACTTAAAAAAGTTTTAAAAAGTTGATGTTTTTATACGGAAATGAAAGTGTCAATGGTATTCACAAAGTCGTCGTCAATGGGTTTAGATTATATAGAATATAGTATTGAAGATTTTTATACTTAAATAGCAAAACAACAAAGGAAAAACAAAAAAAAACATTGTGTAACAAAGCCAATTGAAACCACTCAATATCCTAATATCTTGTAAAAATTATCAAAAACAAAACAAATATTTCAACCTTTATTTGATACAAAACACTTTCATTTTATTTTGTTGGAAACCTAATATGTTACAACCATCGCCAACAACAACTTTCAACTCTTAGATTAAAAATCACACCGACCCTATTTCAGATTACCCACCCACCAAAGGGCTTTTCGAGTGGCGAATAGTTGGACATTTTCTTTCAACAAACATTAGTTTGAATGCCAGATAGGCTGCATACGGCGTTTATGGCCCGGAATTAAGGCTCGTTCTGAGCAGTCCGGAATTGAAAACAGAAACCATAAATAGTGTTACTCGTAATTTATCGAAGTGTTTCACGAAAACCATTTTACTGGGCTCTTCTAAGCAATATGTATGTGAATTGGTCTGATATAGTAGTATCTGGTATTTTTTTGGAATATGTTGTTTTAGGTTGAGATTTGAAGGAATATTAAAATCCGATTACTTCTAAACTTACACAATTTTTCAGTTATATCATCGATACCAATTATTAAAGCTACATACTTCAATTAGTGAAATCAAATTGTTCATACAAATGCTTTTACAAAGCTTTTTTTTATTAGCTGGTGTTGTAAAAAATCGTGATATAAAAAATAATAAAATTTCATTCATGATCAAAGAGCTTCAATACATACTCTATCAGCACATAGCCAAAACTACGCTAATAGGAGAAAAAGTATTTTTTCATGCATGTATTTTGCGATCTTTTGATCCTTAAGAGCCCGGAGTAGAGAACTACCCGATTTTAAGACGAAGTGGAGCGACTTCCGTTTTTATTGAGCGCCACAAGGGAGGAAGTCCGACTTTTGCTCGCCAGCATGACACATCCGTTTTATAGGAAGATCTCTTTCACACATCCATTCTCACACACATATCGGAATTTTGATTCAGATCAAAGGCCGATAACCCCCTGATCTGGTACCCCCAGAGGTATTAATTTGGTATAGGAACATGGAGGACTTTGTGACCACGACATATTTAACGTGCCCCAGCCACCATTAGCAACACAGCGTTCTTTAGCCGAATACAAGCGCCGACCCTGCAACCATCAGAATTGGGAGCACAGAACCCACAACCCTTCCGATGCGAGCACGACGCTTCATCCGACTGAATTACTATTTGAGTAGTTTTTGATTACGTAACACCAGTGCCCCCTGACGAATGCTTGAAAAGTGAATTGGCTTCTTACGTATTTCAAGTTTTTGAATCAATTTGTGTGTGTGACACCAAAAAAGATACAATTTTGTCAATTTTACGTAGAATAATATCCGCACGAGATTGTTGTCGAGTCATATGTTTGTTTATAGTCCCTAAAGATTTCTCGGTTTCATTTTGTTTGGATGGCTCTAGGGGGGCTGTCACCATTTTTGGTTGGGTGTTTGGAGTTATTTGAAAAGTTTGGGTTAGTAAACGCGTGCTTTGAATTTATTTTAAACAGTTTGTAGGAAAACAGTAATAAAATGTGTGTGTTTTAAATTGCTATAGTTTCTACATAACTTATTTTTTAAAAATGTGCCTCAAAATATAATTATTTCTTGTGCTAGAATATTCTTAGGGACTGTTCTGACCTTAAGGTATACTGTAGAAAAAAAGAAAGTACAGAACAAAATACGAACTACTAGTTTTATTGTGAAAGAAAACGATTAAAATAAGTTGTAAACAAGAAAAACGAATTTTGTCGGACCGCTTTTTTTAAAAGAAAACGAAGTCAATGAAGCTTTAATGTACAGTTTCTTGTCGACCCAGAGAGTTAAATTTTTTTTAAGATGCTTTGCAATTTGTAAATGATTGAATAAGAATGCTCACGCCAACATACGACTTTTTTAAGTCCTAACACATACCTTTCAATCTAATTCAATAAAAAAATGAACTTAAAGTTAATTGTTAACATTTGAGGTAACAATGGTAACGATTTTAGTTTTCGCAAGGCAGCTATTTTAAATTTTCAAACGTTCCTTTTGAAGAATTAAAAACTAGATCTAAAATATATATCGAAAAGCTGAAGCGTCCAAAACAGATTTCAGAGAAAAAACTTGCTATTTCATCAAAGTTAAACTCAAAACTTTTACAGCGGAAACTAAAGATCTCTCAAACTTTATAATTATTCTGCAACTGAAAAATTCCCTTCCTCTTCTAATACATTCACTACCCATACCTCCTCTGCATCTACATATTCAGTTCCTATGCTCCGTAGCGTGCAACGCTCTTCGATTCTCTTACTTTTATTTTGTTTAATACTTCCCCATTTATTTTTCAACTTTCTCTGATATTATGAAATGCCTCAGGGCATGGAAAACTTTTCTGATACCAGTTAAACACGCCAAAAAAATAAACAAAGAAAGAGGAAGCAGTTTATATCTAGAGAAGGGGGTCACATATTGCTTTATACGAAGAATTTATGCACAATAAGGGTGCAAAAAATAGTCCAGGTGTGAAGCGGAAGGGCGATAAAAATTTAGTTTTATTGTTGCAGAAGACTGGTCTTTTTTTAACGTTGATATTGATTTCAAAATCCAATATTCGTTTTTTATTGATGGCGACAGTGAGACAGGATAGAAGCAGTTTCTTCGCTTTGTTTGGTGTCATTAAAATATATTAAAACGATACTTTTTTTTATTTGTCAACATATCTGAATTGCTTTTTTAATGAACGTTGACTGTAAGAATGTTTTTGTCTTGTGGGTTCGAAACACAAAATCTTTAAAAATGTATTTTTGTTGAGAAAGTACTCTCATTTTAAAATAATTTAACCCAAAATTATTATTTATATTTGAATTAGAATGTGGGATATTTAACTTCTTGTTTTATGACATCTGTGCCTATGCATCGAACCACACTAAGCAGGAGTTTAGGCCTTGAAACAATAAAATCTATTAACTAACCTTTAAAATCTATAGCAAAAAAGTTTTATTTCCTAAGATGTAGTAAAATCAGTCACAGAAGCTTAAAAATGGTGCTTCATATTCTTCAGGAGATTTAACATGGAAAAATCATATACTCTAGACATTTTATATACTATCAAACTTTAAAGCTGCTCGTCTCCTTGATCGTTTTTTCAGTGATTTTCTGACTTTAAATGGATATAACTCAAAATCTACTTCTTACAGAGCGTTGCAATTTTCCACACCTAAATCTCATGTAGTTTGGCTGGATTTAAGATAAAGAGACTTTGCATCACAGCTACGCATGTGATTCGTGTATAACTGAAATAAACCGAAGAAGTAAATGCATTTCAAATATCCTTTCAATTGTTTGCGTCGCAAGTCTAAACTGAATATATAACTATCGTTTCACAAAATGGCAACACGTTCTTTGTCAAAACAACCATTTTTACAAAGAACAATTCTTACTTACTTAACCTTGAACGCAGTTTTGTTAAAGAAGCCAAATTCAAAATATATAGACGTTTTAAAAAATATAAATTACTTAACTATGTTACGGACTATAGACACATTTCAAACAAATACGTAATAGGTTACCATTTACAATCATCCTGCCAAGTATGGTAACCTTGCCATGCAAATATAGCAACCTTGCCACTTGTGAGTGACAGGGGAAAAGGCGTCGTGCAGTCTGTGAATTCACAATGAGGGGGGTTTCAACTGACACCTTCGTCAACCAATGAAGAACCTCCCTGAGAGAGAATATTTGCATTCCCGACCCCTGACCCCTGGTCGACGAATGGGACCAACAAGGAGGGGCTTGGGACTCGCTAGCTAAGTGAGGGAGCAATGATAGACAATCATTCCTACGAAAAACTTCATCTCAAAAGAGTACGGAAAGTCCGGGTCTAAAAAAGATCGGAAATGCTCTGGGATCAAGACGATCCTTCCCCATCCTCGAGACGAGACCCCTCGCATTACCTCACACCTGGAAGGAGTCATTGGAGCCCCCGGCAATCAATCTGACGTCCCATCCTGCCTGACTCCACACACAACTCAGGTATCACTCTCCACTTTCCTATTTCAACCACTATTTTACAACCAACTTGGGCCCTCCGCTTTTAATCATAAAATGTATTGTAATGTTTAACTTGGTGATTTTAATAAATATAAATGATTTTCCTAAATGGGTGTCTTTGTAGACTAAGAACCTAACCACCTTACGACTCAATTTGGCACATCCACCCTAAAATTCTGACCTGTTTCGCAATTAAAACTAAAAACACATCAAAGCCCAACCATATATCTCCCTAATTAACTTCCTTAAGTCTTCGTTGTCCCTTAAACATCAGAAGGGACACTTCGGTATCGAAAAATGACCCTCGCGCTTCAAAGCATAAGACACTCTTCATCATTCTATATGGTCTAATCGTATGCCGCTAATCCGATTAACCGTGAAGTTTCGGTCTTCCGGATAATCGGATTAATCGGCCCCAAACCATAAAAGTTTTCTCATTCTTTTCTTTTAAGACGGCTAAGTCGTTCTCAACTTACTCGGTCGTCAACCATCGAGTCGCAGTTTCTCGTTCAGATAAGACTGGAAGCCACATTCCATAGTTTCTGTTCAGCTGAAAGACGATCGGTGCTTTAAAGTTTTGGGCTTAGTTCTGTATTTCATTATGAAGAGACTGATGTCCAAGGTTATTATATTGGCGATCAGTCATTTTTGTAACGAGCTTCGACGAAGATGAGATGCTTGGAAAACTTAAATTGTGTGACAATAAACTATTTATGGGTTTTATGGCTTTATAATTAGTTATTTTATACTAGGCTTTTAAAACCGGGTATTAAACTTAAACTGCATTGTATTTTGAAAAAAGGATATAATTAATTTACATTAAAACTACAATTCACAGATAAGGATAACTTAAATAACTACTAACTAATTGAAAATAACTAAATAATAAATGTAACTATTTTTTTCACGAAATAGTCGATTGCACTTTATGGTAAAAATGAGATATTGATTGAAATTTATATACTCTAAAAAATCTCCGCAAAAATACAAAATTAAGTTTAATTTTAACGAAAGGGAAGGTTTATTATAATCAACTACTGTTATTGATGTTTTTTTTATATTTTGCCATGAAAAAGTATTCGAATGATAAGTATCAAAATAATATTAATATAGTTTATTGTCCTTTTCTATAATAGCAATACTATTTCTAAATGGTACAATTATTCAATGCTAACTATTTGTTGATTAACTCTTCCTTTTTTAGCTCCCGTGATATTTCCAGGCTCGAGTGTTCAGTAGTAAGGCACCAATAAGATTAAAATCATAGATATCATAGGTAAAGTATTAGATTGACAGATCACTTGATCCCCAATGCTAACGATGGGACGCGCATGAGGAGACCAGAGAATAGAAAAGAGGGCAATTTTGCCAGTGTTGCCACCAGTCTTAGGAGAAAATCACTACGAAAAAATAACATTTAATTCTAAAATTACAAAAAATACCATAAAAATTTTAGCTGCATTTTGGAAGCTTTTTAGTGACTTTAAAAAAACGTGAAACGCTTTGCTAGTATTTTATTGGTATGTTTTTGTAATTTTAAATGGTATTTTTTTCGTAGTGATTTTCTCCTAAAACTGGTGGCAACACTGGCCAAATTGCCCTCTTATTCTTGTCTCCATGCGCGTCCCATCGTTAGCATTAGGGATCACGTGATCTGCCAATCTAATACTTTAACTATGATATCTATGTTTAAAACTAACTTAAATATCCACCAATTGAAACGCAAACTCCAGGGTTAAAAAAAGTAGACATCCTTACGACCGCTTTCTTGAAAATTATCCGATCGTTAAGCTTTATGACATTACTTAAAAATATGTATCTAAAAATAGCTCAAAATATCCCATTTTATTATAAGATTCAGTCGCAACTATTTTTTACAAAAAGGGTACCTTAACAAGAAAAATAATACAGAAATACTACTTTTGACCCCGAAGCTACCGCAGCATACTTGCGTGTCACGATTTTCAAAAAAGAACTCCATTGTACCACTTTCTCATAATATTCGTACTTCTTTTTAATATCACTCTTGCTGCATTGGTGCCTTGAGGCAGAAAAAAAAACAATATTTCAGTGGGCTCTGGCAAAAAAAAAAGATAATTCAACGCTTTTTCGTTATAAAGTTTAAGGAATCAAGTGTAAGTAAGGTAGTGATATTTTTTATCACATTGGAATTTATGTATATTTTTTTATCACTGGGTAGAAAATTTTATAAATTTGAAAAATGATTGAGTAATTTAAGAAGGTTGTAGCAGAAAAAATATCATGTGTCGTTATTTTGAGTCTAAAATGACTGAAGAATTTTCGCAGTTAAAGGGGTTTTTGGGGGGTTCGCATTTTAAATTAATTAATGATTTTGATTTGTTATTCTCATAATTAGTCCAATATATAAAATAACAAGACTTCTCTGCTGATGTTCTTAGTTTAAACTGATTTTATGAGTCACTATGAACTTGGACCTGTGTCCAATCAAGATGGTTTACTGATTATAATTTTGAAGAGTTTTGAGAGAGAACAATTTGGGAAGGCACCACTTTCAGAAGGGTAACCACAGAACATGCAATCAAAATAAGGTTTTGTTGTATTGTATCACAATATAAAAATATATAATTATAAGAAGGTTTGAAAATATATTGTATTATAATACATCGATTTAAGTTAAGTTCAATATTATCCAATGCAATAAATCAGTTTTTTAAAGTTTTGTAGAAATCAGTAAAATGAAAACTCTATATATTGAGTACCAAAGCATTGATTATGAGCATTTATCGAAATAAAGTGAAAATTTTTGTTGGTAAAAATGATAATATACGACCTTCACAATTTAATGAACAATATTTTCAGTGTTTATAATTTTAAACCTTTAACTGCGCCTTCGTGCTACAAATAGGAGGCTAGAATACCATATATTAAGTTAAGCCCCCCCCCCCCCAGCTTTTTATTCCTTCAGTGGGCCAACGAAATAAGGATCAAGTTAGCTGGGGAACTAAACACTGGTTATTTTTCAACATGATTCTGAAACAAAACTTCTACAAACACCTCATTGACCCTCGTATCGCAAACTTAAAAGCTTAAATAGACACATACCTTGGAACTATTGTCGATCGCACCACCGACTTTATATCAGTTTCTTTAATACTTAAAATGATGAACATGTTTTTGTTCTATAATAAACGTTCAAAATAAAAATAATAATTTATTTAAGACACAGCAATCAAATTGACGTATCTATCCTTTGAAGAAAAAACTCCAGTAATTTGAGAGTAATTCTCATCCCATCTCTTCAAATAAAGAATTTATTTGCTGAATCAGCTGCCCAAGGGAGCCCTTTGTGTAAGTGTCGAACAAAAGCGAAACGCAAAACCGAACACGTTTCCGTTAAAACCAACGACGTGAGCAATAGAAGCTGAGCCTGTTATAGTAAAAAGATACTGAATTTGCTAGAAGGGCTGCCAATTTTAGTAATTTATGGCTTCTTTTGGCGAAATAACTACAATGATAAATGCGTGAAAATTTGTTTTTTTTTAATAATATATTCTTTCATCGTTATTTTTTTTTGTTCCAATACGATTACTCAACACTTAAATAATTTGACCAAAATTATTCATCCAATTATTTTGTCTGTGTGACTGGTCAAGTTTGCCTACTTTATAATTATTGCAAATGTTCAATGCAAAACAAGAGTTTTAGATTCATTTCTAGCAATAAATCATTAGTTTTTAATATTAAAACAATTGCTTAAAAACTGTTTTTACTTACTCAGGACAGGGAAGCAGAGTCAGTAAGGTGATTGCCGTGCTTGCGAAAGGTCCTAGGCTCCGGCGCAGGAATTGCAAAAATATCTGCCAACCTATAAATAGTCTGTGCAGCTAAAAAGTACGACGACTAATATCTGGTGTAGAGGAAGTGCAATAATGCCTAATAATAATTATGCTCTGAACTGTAAAGTCCCGACGCTGTGTACGATGTCGCTCCATAGAGTTGCGTTGAGTGCCTACTAAGGTGTCAGCTTGTCACTTGACTGCGGTTCTATATTATAACGACCGTCACCAATAACCCTCGTGCGGCTATTATTCAACTCAACTCAATTTACAAAGTGAACAAAATCTATCAATTGGGCCGTAGTGAGCCTAGTGGTCAGCGTCTCGGTCTCGGGATCGGAAGGTCCTGCGATCGAGTCCCGGTACCACTGAAGACCTACCGAGTATATGCGGAGTACGTGCTCGTTAAATCTGTTGGGTCCGAAAGTCCTCTAAGTTCCCATACCAAATCAATACCTCTGGGGGTGACAAGCCAATTCTGGGGATCCTCTAGTTGGCCTCTGTCTCTAAAAATTAGATGGATCCACTTATGTGTGTGTGTTGTCTGTTGTGTCTGTCTTACTTGACGAAGGTTTATAAGCGGGTCGCTGACCAAGCACACAAACCTGAATATATATGTCTACCAACCAACCAACCAATCTATCAATTTTTAAGAACTGGTCAGTAAAGCGCGCCAATTAGTGCGCCAAATCTCTTGTGACTTCTGAGATCTAGTCCCGTTTACCCACATTTAGGTTTGCCCTTACCTTATCAGTAGTCTTTGGTTAAAACTCCTATTTATATCTTTTTTGAAGTTCGAAGCAAGTGTTACTATTACTCTCGAGAAATTCCTTTTTCTTACCCACTTCTTCTCGGAATAATTTTTTCTCTTTCTTCATTACTCGCTTTAGTTTTTCATTTAATGCTGAGACAGGTTATTTCTTTTATTTAAGTGAAGATGAAAGGAATGGCGGACGGGTTCTTCTTGATTTCAGATTTCTTTGCTACTTTTGTATAAATTCTAATTAATTTATGGGAAGAGAAGATACATTTAATTTTTATGTTTTGGGAGACGTTGTGATGTATGTCGAGGATGTGTTTAAATAAGTAAAGTATTCGTCGCTATGAAACTGTAATGTAATAAGATTGTCAATGAATAAATTATTAGTTGAATGTTTGTTAAGGTTGTGAAATATATTTAAAAGCTTTTAGGGACATCAATGTTGTAATTTTTATATATTCAGTATAAGCTTATCAATGTTGTAATTATATATATTCAGCATATTGTGTCTTATTAATTATAATTATGATTATCTAGTCACATATTTTTGTCACGTTTTTTTTTAACCCGCTTGTGACGAGCAAAAATTATTCTGTAATGTTTGTTTTTGTGTTAATAAAGTTTTTTTTTTTGTTACGCATTGAATAAAATTGGTTTGATATTATTACTTAATAGATTTTGTTTAAAATGATTGCTGAAGAGTTATTTAAACATTAAGGAATTTACAAAATGCTTTAAAACTAATAAAACAAGCAAATTGTGTAATAAGAACAATGATAAAGAATCATATTTTACAGACGATAAAATTAAATTTACTTTTAAAAACTAAAGATATTTAAATATTTGTTATTTTCCTTTCATGAACATTTTCAAAATGACAAAATTTTCCAACTAAAATAGCTCATGTAACTGAGCGTAATTAAAAAAAAACAAAAGGTATCACAGCTCCATAAAACAACATTAATAAGTATAACTTTTCCAATAACATTATTTACAACACCCTTTATGCTTTTAATCTAAACTAATCACAACTCACAACGAGTTGAACAATCAGTTGATCTCCATGAGCAGGCGATTACTCGTTTTCTTTAAGAGCCATTAAGTAAATAACCAGTGCAATGGGCCATTTTCCAGGCCGTAATGGCTTGTAAGGCTATAGCTTAGAAACTTCCTCGTAAACAGCCCTTGTATCATAGCAATGGACTGCGCAATTACTCTGAATGGTTGTTTCTGTCGCTTTGTTACTAATGCAGTTTACTCGTAATTCTTGAATGCATAGCGTTAGTTGTGATTCTTGAATGCATTGTTTGACACATGTAGAAAGCCATCGGGATGTGTTAGTTTTGGGTGGAAATACAAGAAGTTTGTTGATTGTAATTGAATTTGTATTGGGATTTTTGAGCTGTTGATGTAACAAGATGTCCAGTGGATTAGTGTTAGTGCTCGCATTGCCACGCCACAGGTCCGGGGATCGAATCCCGGATTGGGCGAGGTCGACCCATCCTTTCATCCCTTAATTACAGCCAACAAATGACTTGTATTAAAAACCAACGCTGATACATTCCGAAGCCCCCAAACAATCCATTCAAGAATTGCGCATTAACTGCATTACGACAAAAATTACCATTCAAAGTAATTGCACCGTATATTGAATTTGTATTGGGATTTTGACTGTGATGAACAGATGTCCATTGAGTGTTAACCAATTGTCAGACAGTGATTAAAGTTGTTAGTGACTCGCATCCATCTTGATCGCTATACAGTCGTGGGTCGAATGATAGACTAGGAATGCTTTCCTAGTGTCATCATTAGGACTGGCTAAACACTTCCAGGCATTAGGACAGTACCAGCCTATTTAATGGCACGGCGCTAATGGGTTTCGCAGATCTGTCTTTAGGATAAAAACTATTGAATTTGCATATGTTGACTTTTAAAATCTCGATCATATTTTCAAGATAGAGGATTATTTAATTTAAATGTTAAATGTATCAATTATGTTATTAAAACTCATTTATTTAAGGTAGATTCTTCTAATTATGCTAGACGTCTTGTTAATTGGTACTAATATATCAATTTTAAGTTTTCATTGCATTTATGCAAAAGATGTTGTGCAAAAAACATAAAAAGTGTATTTTTGACTTCGGCACTGGCTCATTATTTGTGAAGCCTGCAAGTTTGCTAATTAGATTTTTAAAGCGGTAATGATGAATTATTTTCACGTCCCATGTATTTTTCAAAGGATATATCAAACAAATCCTAAATAGTTTTGATTTTTAGTTATAATTAGGTGTTTTTATTTTTTTGCTGCAATTTCATTAAAGAAATTTAAGAAATGTATTTCAGAAACTTTTTAAAAAGAATAATTAGTAAAACAAGAAGCGTCTAATTAATAACAATGTGTATTTTTCATGATTAAAGGTTCTTGAATTTCGTGATCCTTTCTGAGTACAGTTTTATACATTTTGTAAAAGACAAACATTTAAACAGTGAAAATTGGGTTTGAACGAGATAAATGTTTCATTATTAAACTTGAGGCGATGTGACCGGGTTGTTGTCGAGAATAAATGGTGAAGATGATCAGAAGGTTTTTTTAAGGTTTTTAAGACATTTAATTCAACTAACCACAACTCGAACTACATAAAAATGTGAATAATAAGAAAATAATAGTTCAGGACATCACAGGTCCATTTGGCTTAAGAGTAGGAGCAAAAGTGATGTCTTGTTCGGTACGAATCTCACTGTGAATTAATTTGTCCCGCCTTTATTATGCAGGGATTGGCTAAAATAATATATTAGAATTTATACTATTGGGTGAGAAATTTGAGTGACAGATCTTTAGTTTTAGTTCGTAATTTTACAGGATTCGGGTGCAAAGAGAAGTACCGTGTGCAAAAGTTTTACTTCCCAAAATGGGGTGCCGAAACAAAGAAAGTTGAAAGAAATTAATTTTACTAAGATTTGCCACAAACTTTTACAATATGCTAAAATGAATTTTATTTTTGTTCTTCTTTTACTGAAGAGAGAGGTCTCAAGAGTTCATCATAGAAAAATATTACAATCCTTTATTGTTTCCATTAAGCAAGAAACTTAATACTGTAAATTTGTACCAACTCGTTTTTATTTTCATAACAATAATAATTACAATTATTTAACGTTTTGCTTAGTTTGGTAATGTAGTTGCCTGACGATGGTCAATAGTAAAGCTGTAGCTCTTTTACACGATTTCGAAAGTTTCTTAAAATCTTCTAACCGGTATGTTTAGAGTTTTTTTTAATCGGAATTAGCAGCTAGTCCCTGTGAAAAAAAAACCATTTCGTAGAAAAACAATTATAGTGTTCTAAAATAAACCTAAAACTAAACACTAATGCACATATTTATACACAATCGATTCCAAGATGCTCTCCGTGGCTTTTTTTCTTTTAGAATCCCTTTCAGGAACCGATGATACATCAAATATCCATATTGTTAAAAGTTGGCTTGAAATAAAAGCTTATTCTCGCTCAGAAAAATCTTTGCTCTTCAGCATCTTTCATCTTTTCACAGCGATGATGTTCTTTTGAAGACGATCGGAGGAAAAAAATCCTCTCTTTGGTTTGGCAAAATTGTAACTAGCAATTTACTCAAAAAACGATAAAATATTCCCACATGATGACTGGCTAAACATGATTTTTCACTAAGAAAACTTATCTTTTACAGCATATTCTATAAAAAAAATTAAAACAATGGAGGAATATAAATAAAGTCCATTTAACTTTTAAACTGAAAATAATATTTCTCAAAAAACAGAAAAATATGGCAGAAATACTCTTTATATATATTTTTGTTTGCCAATCAACGAAATAATATTAATAAATCCATCTTTGTATATTAAGAGAAAAAAATATGATTATTTACATACCAAATTATATCACGTTTTCTAATCAGGCCAGGCAAAAATATAAAAAATATAGATTCATATCAACTTTTAACATGAGATTTGACTTAAAAACTTTGAGTTTATTTGTTTAAAACTTTCATTTCTTTTTCATTGCCATTAAATATTGCAGCTCTATTCAATGGTTGAAATTTAAGACTAAATTGATTTGTAACTTTAATACCTAACGTCTTGTACCATCTTTAAAATTATCGTGAACTATCTAACTTCAAAATTTTTTCGACCTATAGTGCAAGGGTTTTATTTGCCAAGGAGTTTTACTTTAATATTAATTTTCAAATTATTAACTGAAATTCGGTAAAATAATTGTTGCATCTCATAGTTTACTTTCGATCCTCATTTTTTATCCACTTTCTGAAATACAGTTATTTGATTGTTACAGTTTTCTAACAAAGCTATTTCAAAGCTTCTTCTAAATCTTCAGTTTGGTTCATTTACTGAAATGCAGTTAATTGTTGCATTTTACCAACTAAATCATCCCACAGTTTCTTCCGAATGCTCATTTTCGATCCAGTTAATGAAATGCATTTAATTTGTTTTTACAGCTTTTTCAACAAAATCATCTCATAGCTCCTTTTTAAAACTTTACTTTTGATTCATTTAGAGAAAAGCAGATCCATTTAATGAAATGCAGTTAATTATTTATTACAGTTTTCCAACAGAATCATATTGTATAATTTTTTTGTTCCCTCTTTTTTTATCCATTTACTGAAATTCAGTAATTTAATTGTTACAGATTCATTTTTAATGAACTAATTAAAATCTTCATTTTTTATCCATTTACTGAAATGCAGTTAATTAAAATTGTTACTGCTTTTTCAACAGAATCATCGCATTGCTTCCTTTTAAAGACTTATGTTTCATTCATTTGCAGAAACTCAGATCCATTTAATGAAATGCAATTAATTAATTGTTACAGTTTTCCAACAGAATCACCTTATATAATTTCCTTTGAATCCTTATTTTGAATCATTTTACTGAATGCAGTTAATTATTTTTTACAACCTTTCCAGCAGAATCATGCATAGTTTTCATTCATTTTTAATATTTTTATTGAAATTAAGATAATTAATTATTAATGTTTTCCAACAGAATCCTCGCATAGTGTCCTTTGAATCTTCCTTTATGCCTCCCTATTTTCAACAGAATTAATCATTTATAGTTTCCTTTGCATCCCCATTTCTAATCTTCATTTTTGATTCATTTAATGAAATTCAGTTAATTATTTGGTACAGTCTTCCAACAGAATCATCTTATATAATTTCCTTTGAATCCACATTTTCGATCCGTTTACTGAAATGCAGCCAATTAACTATTACAGCTTTTTCATTTATATGGTACAGTCTTCCAACAGAATCATCTTATATAATTTCCTTTGAATCCTTATTTCGGATCCTTTTACTGAAATGCAGTTAATTAACTATTACAGCTTTTCCATTTATTCATTACATAATCTCCATTCATTTTCCAATCATTTCTATAGTTTCCATTTAATTTTGATCCATTTACTGAATTCCAGTAACTCAATGGTTGCATTTCTTCCAAACCAAATCATCGAGAGATGCAGTTCTCATCTCCTTCCACGCTTCATTGAGAATGAATGAGTGAGTTATTCACGACCCAGCGATGCCCAGAAATAAGGTTTTTATTTTCGCATTCAATCGCAGAGATAGAACTTTATCTCTTAACATGATGCCAGATATCGTGAGTTTTGTTATTGAAAGTCGCGACGAATTTCTTCTCCAGCCGAGGGGAAAGTCGGGCCAAAATGAGTTCTGATGACAGATATGTTGCTATTTTTCTAGCGCTGCAAACATGGCGCCCTAAATTGGAAATTGAGATGGTGGAATATATTTATTGAGAAAAAAAAAGATGGTTTACGCTCGATTGAAATTTTAAAGATATTTAGTTTAATTTCAAATTTTGTGTATGATGGCGTTGAAATGAAATCAAAAATATACAAGATTAAAAAAAAATGGATACGATAGCTAGTTTCTGAAGCTCAAATGAGATTTAATGAAAATATACATGGAAAAGTTGGAAACTGCAAAAATATTTCTTGAGAGAAATATGTTGAATCTTCAATGATTGAATTTATAATTATTAACATATTTTATTTTTATAGTTCAGAAAAGTTTTATAAAATGAAAAAAAAAACCTTTATTGTATGCGCAATGTCGTTATTGATTGGGACATAATAAAGGATACGTAAAAATGTCATTAACTAATTATTCTGCACTTTTTATTATCTTAATGCGTTTGAAAAAACTTAAAAAATTTCTTTTATAAATATTTTTCAGAATTTACCATTTTTATACTTAATATGTTTTTTCACAAAATTTAAAAGTAAAACACTTTACAACAATATTTAAAAATAATAATTCATTTTGGTAATCAAAAGTATTTAAGAACCCTTTTTTGATTAGAAAACTGACATTTTAATTCTCATTTCATTCTTTACAGTGGTATCAACAGCTTGTATACAAGAATTAACACCTGGAATCATCCCTGCAGAAATACTTACCTAATGCTATGCTTTAGTTGGTTGACATTGGACCAAGTTGTATACCTATGGGCAGCATTTGGTCCCCTTCAACCAGCTGTAGTTAGCATTTTATTCAACAAAAAGTATTTCGGAAAAGTTTTCTGAAAATCTGAAAATGATTTCGTGTCATCAGCGTTTATGAGGTATGTAATTTGTTTTGAAGACTTGTTTAGTACACTGCTCAAAACAATTAGGGGAGCGCTTGGTTTAAACAATTTCACCCCCAATGATACAATTTCGAATCATCTTCTTGCGATTTTTTTATCACTAAGTTAAGCTCGCACTTATTTATCGTTAGATGGAAGAATCCTGTCTTTTGAAATATTGAATAATCTTCGTTTTAATTAAATGAAAATATGAAAAACATGGTAAAATAAAATTACCCTGAAACAAATTTATTAAATAAATTGACCCTAAATTCTTCACTCTTGCATTCTTAGATGTTTCAAAATTGATTTTAACTTTTTTTTTAACAAATAAAGTTTTGAAATAAATTATTGTTATAATTTATTCAAAAGTTATGATCCCAATTTTTTCACCTTAAATTTTAGTTAAAAAAATTTAGATTTTTCCCCTGTTTTTTACCATTTCATTCTGGATGAATACTGATTCTGTTCCACAAATTTTAGATTTTTAGAATAAAAAATAAAAAGTTGAAACTGAAAGGGTTAACAGAAGTACGCAAAGTGCTCCCCTAATTGTTTTGAGCAGTGTAAATATAGAAGTTTAAAAAGCATTCGACAGTGTTGGTAGTTAAAACTAGTAAAAACTAAAACACATTAGTTGAGTTCTAAGGGTGTAAGTATTTATAGTTTTTTTTATATTATGAAATGGTAAGTGTGTGCTAAATGTGTTACAAAGGTTTGCAGGGATGATTCAAACTTTTTTTCCTCGTTCTATTAATCGACATTTCAAATGTTGTGTGATTTAGTTTCCCAAGCTAACTCTTACGTAATTATTCAAATAATAATTTTATCTACATATGTACTCATGTTTGTCGTTATGAAGTATAAAAAAATAGATAAAATCTTTTAACTTAATTTTTTTTAAATAAGTATGCTGTGTAAATAAAAAAAAAACTTTTGATATTTGACTCCATAAATTGATATATTTGTTTAAACTTTCCTTTTCAGAAATTATTTTTATAACTACATATATGTTTAAACACATATTCATACCAACATATGCATTTCTTTTAAAACATATTCCCACAAGTTAAAAATATATTACTTATATACTTATATATGTAACTTAGAGCATTTTTTTGCTTTTAGTGTAAACTTTGAGCTACGTTTTACGATTGAAACAATTGAATTCCCAAACATCCCATAAACTCACAAATATAGTCATAAATAATAACTTAATAACTTAAATGTAACGTCTTACATCACCATCGAATCCCAAATAATCTAATGACAAAAGTGCTGTTTGACACAAAGTTCGTTATTCCGGTTAATTAAGTCGAGTTTTGAAGTTCATGTGATTATGCTGCTCCAAAACAATGATGAAGTTGTTGAGAAAACTAATTATGATGTCTAATGATGGTAGGTCCAAATAGGAATTACGAATTGCCTTTCTAGGCTCCTGAATGCAAAATGCATGTTTATGATGATAGTCTTATAATGATGATCACATAGTTCAGCTTAGGTGAGTAGTTGTGTTGCAGCTATTATTATGGTGCGTTTTAAAAGTTTTTTTTTTCGTTTTTAATTAAATTACTAATGATTTTATTTAATTAAGTATAATATTACTGTAATGGTTTTAGTAAAGATATATTCTGTGTGTTGCAGAAATGGTGTTTTAAGGATTTATTTTGTTTAATCACTGTAAAAAAAGATACTTTTATTGAAATGAAATTGTCAATAAAGTTGTTAGGTATTTTTAATTATTCATCTAATGAAGAAAAATTAAAGTTAAATTGATTGTTTTAAATTGTAGTAAATGTCTAAAAAGAAATACATGAAAGGCAAATCTATCATTAACATCGACATGGTTTTATTTACTATAAAATAACAAATATGTGCTTAGAATAGTTTATTTTTTGCACCATTTGCTATAAATGTAAATGGGTCAAATTGCACTAAAGACTGAAATACAAATTATCTCTAATGAAAATCAACAACAACAATATTTGTAGGGGGGCGGGGTAATTTCATCAAGTACACATGGACAACATGAAGGAGTTACAAACACAGTATGTAATTTTCTGTGTGTAAATTATTCTTACGATTTAATAAAAGTATTTTTAGGTAAAAAAAGTTTGTAAGCCAGCTAACCATAATCAATCCCCAACTATGAATAAAAATGATGAAAAAGTACTCGAGGCGTTGATTTTTCCTTTTTACGGAAACCATTATTTTTATTTTCTATTCAAAAGGAATAAGGCTTAATACTTAGCATAGCGATTAATCAAGAAAAACGAATCAATGTTAACCATTTTTTAAATAATAAATGTTTCTTACCTGCATTTATATTTAATTAACAAGATACAACATTTATTTTTTATTGCTTACTTTATTTTATAACTCGTTGCTACAAATTAAAAAAAATAATCATTTCATTTAACAAAACAGACAAGCAACTTGGCAATATATTCAGCAAACGATAAAATTATTTCACTTCGCTCGCCAAGAGCATTCAAATGAATTATATTTTATTTAAATTTCCCTTTTGGAACATCACCTTAAGTAGGTATTTGCCGAGACAAAGTACCTTAAGAATAAATTCTAATTGAAACTTTTTTCCATAAAACTTCCCCTGTTCTCCTTTCACAAGCACACATAAAAAAAGAACAAAATCCGCCCTTAAACATCCCCTAAAATGAATATTTCATTACCCGTTACATTTGCTTAGCAAACTATATAGAACAAATGATAACGACCATGCAAATGTGGATTTTGCATGTGAATTCCATTTGAATTGAATGGTAATTCATGCTGTACATTGTTCAATGAAGCTCATCACAGTTTTCTACATCGAATAATATTCTTTTGTACGAATGCAATTGCCTTCTAGCGGGGAATTTCTTTGCTTGTTGTCTTTTGGATTAATTGAATGTGTCAGAGTCAAAAGGGTATACGTCCATGATACATTTATCAAGTTTGTCCCGTTTTGAGTCTCATGCAACCTATTTACATATATTTAATACGTCGACGACTTAAGAATCAATGATTTGTGAATGTAATGAATAAATTGTAATGAATATATTCAAATTTTGTTCAAGATCGAAATAATATTTGACAACGAATTTATAAATGTGGGTTATAATAGTTGGGAAAATCCATCACAAAATTTTCAAGGCGGAATGACATTTGACTTTGACTAAGGAAAAATTATTTCTATACTTAAAATATTTTTTACTTTAAAAGTTTGAGTTTATGTTTAAAAATGTCGGAATTATATGGACAAACTATGAACAGGTTAAGTATAGTAATGGGGGGGGGGGGGGCTAGGTAAATATATATTCCGGCTTGTGTGCTTGATCAGAGAACCGCTTATGAAGCCTTCGTCAAGTAAGACAGACACAGATAGAATTTTTTACTGTCACAGAGAAAGGAAAGTACACCTAGGGCGAAGATGGAAATCGAACCCGCACCCGTTACAGCACGCAGACTGCTAGCGTAATGGTCCAGTATAGTAATTATTACATTCATTTAATGTTTAAATGTCAATTAAGTTACGTACTCATACATGACTGGACATAATTTGCAATCTGTAATTGTGATCAAATTTCTTAAATGCAGAAAATTTATTGCATTTTCTTGGTCTTCCGAATTTCCTACTTGTAAAATAGTACCGATATTTTAATCTTTTGTATTTTACAAAACCGTCGCTAAATTCATTTTTTGAATTAAATTTAATCAAATATACTAATTTAAAGATAAATTTATTATGTCCATTTGCTAAGTGATTTTTGGTTTTGGAATTTTGCAAGCGTTTTTAATACAAATATTTTTTGAGGAAAAATATCTTTTATTACGCAAAATTTTATTCCATTTATATATTAATAAACGTTCATATCCATCTGCAACTTTACATGCTGATCAAGTTTATTATTCTTATTATTCAAAGATGATAAAATATTATTTGAACTCTATTCCTGATTTCTCAAACTCTAAATGAAACCAAATGAAGGTAATTCAGATGATTATTTGTAGTTGATTAGTATAAACATTAAGAGTTTAAACTGTTCGAAATTCAGAATGTTTGAACGTTATAAGTTTATTAGCTTTTATTTTCGATTTTACCAACACAAACATGTTAACCAATATAACACACCCAATTATGCTAAACGCAATAACATTTCATAAAACCTCAATATGAGTAAAATAAAACCATATATACAATATGTATAACGTATTTCAAGAAACATATGATCGCGTATGCTTGCCATTAATCATTTATTTGTAATAGTACGGAACCAGAATTCGAATGAAAGTAATATCGATTTTTCCACTTTTCCATTTGGATTTTCCAACGACCTATAGAACACTTTCTATTCGTTGGTTTCAAAAAGATGTTACTCCAATTTAGTGCCAAATATGCCATCTATTCTTATAAAAAAAAATTGACGAAAAGTTTGATGCGTGAATTGTGTTTAAAACTATCGTCGACCTTCTCTTGTTTGCTGGATAAATACCACAAGAAACATCATGTTGTTTTGGAATAAATTGTGGCATTTGCGGATCATATAGTACATTGTTAACTCATTAACCACCATTTTGTTTGACTATTCAACCAGCAACTGGTCGTAACACCAAAGTCGTTGAATAACAAAAAAAAGCTACGCTGAAAAAAATTTAATTTTGCACCAAAAATAGGAGTCAAGTTTGTGGTAGTAAAAAATGTGTTTTTATAAATTGTTTTATAAATGTTTTATAAATTGCAAGGAAGAACTACGATTTTCTAAGCAAACTTTTATCATAAAACGGCCAACCTTTAGCCGTGACATACCATTTCTTAAAGTTATACTTAAATTTAGGGATATCATTTGCTATATATACCAAGTGTGGTGAGACTGCGCACGATTTTGTAGCCAGTTACTGAACTCCAAATTTTGGTGCAACATGGGTTTTTATATCATTAACAGTGCAAAATCACCCCCTATTTTAGATAAATTAATTTAAACCTCGAATATTAACCTCATAATCTCATTTTAAAGCCCTTATTTTTCGGATCAAAAGGGGTAGGTAGGTACATATATATTCCGGCTTGTGTGCTTGATCAGAGACCCTCTTATATAAGCCTTCGTCAAGTAAGACAAACACAGGAAGAATTTTTACTGTCACAGAGAAAAGAAAGTACACCCAGGGCGAAGATAGGAATCGAACCCGCACCCGTTACAGTGCGCAGACTGCTAGCGTAATGGTCCAAACCACTCGGCCATCCGGGCCCCTCGGATCAATAAAACGACATTTGAATCTTTCTCAACCCGACGCACCCGAATCTTATATCGCGGCCCTAAAAATCGATTTTAGATTGAAGAATGAGAAATCGGGAAATTTGAACTGAGTTTGTGTATGCTTTCATTTCTAATCTGTGCTCTGCACCGTGACCACGTGTTCTGAAGATCAATGAAGGTCTCTCCTTGTTAATTCTCCAGGGATCGGTTCTGACTTGACAATTCGTAAGGACGTCTCAATGGAGAAAGAATTGTCAAGAGGTCCCTTGAGATATTTGTTGAAGAACGCAGAAGATGTTTAGAAAGTTTTAAAACAAATACGCCTGTGTTTGTGATTATAAATGTCTTCTGATGAAATTTTAGAACAATACTTGGAAATGTTTATAAGAATATATTACGGTCCTTTTAGCACAATCTCTTCTCAATAAATATCTTCTTTTGTGTGTAAATAGCTCTTCTCTAATTATTTATAGTAAATTAAAATAATAATGTCAATTTTATAACAAATACAGTACGTAGTTTTTTATTAATACTTTTCGACGAATATAGAAGTTGTAATGATGAAGGCTTTCACGGCCAGAACGATAAGTCAAAGAAATATCCGGGCTATTGTGCCGTGGTCCATTGAAGTTAACAGCTTCAGACGTTTCGCTTGGCATTGCAGCAAGCATCATCAGTGAGAGCGCTTACGAAGGTTCCAAGGGAAAGACTTCGGAGCAACTAATAAACACACACTTCTTTAAACGGAGCAACTGATAACGCCACACTTCTTTATCATTTGCTCCGAAGTCTTTCCCTTGGAACCTTCGTAAGCGCTCTCACTGATGATGCTTGCTGCAATGCCAAGCGAAACGTCTGAAGCTGTTAACTTCAATGGACCACGGCACAATAGCCCGGATATTTCTTTGACTTAATATAAAAGTTATTTATAAAATTTTAAGATAAATATATTAGTGCCTTTTCCGAAAATTTTAAATCAATGCTTGGATATATCGTGCTTATTTTAAAATATGTAAATGTATTTGTAAGTAGATTTTTTTAAAAGACTACATTATTCGATCACAAATCAGTACATTAATAAAAATTCAAAAACCTAAAGAAGAGTTGGAAGATAATTACCATAGGGTACACTTATTTATTTGTTTATATTTAGGCCCATAATCATTTTATGTATAAAATAGAATTGCTTTTCTAAACAAATTACAGTAAATTAAAACGAAAATGACGATTTTCTAAAAAAAAACCAATATGAAGTTTTTTCTATTTTTTGGAGAATTCAGAAGATGTTTATAAAATCTTAAGACAAATACGTCGGTGCTTATGATTATAAACTACATTCGTTTAAGAAATTTTTAAACCAATGCTCCTAGATGTTTATAAGCATATATTGAGGTCGTTTTAATGCATGTAAACATATTTGTTTGTGGAGGCTAAAAGTTTTCCATGACTATTTTTGCAATTTTAAAATATTTGACATTAGCAATGAGAGAATTAGAAGAAATAAATACCATAATTCCTATACATTAATATCTTGTTTTTTCAATGAGTCATTCATTTAAACCAGTAAATTATAAATTATTCAAAATCCTAATAATATTTAAAAGAAAATTTCACAATTACTTATTTATATATGTGTATTCAGGCCTATTACCATTTATGCATAAAAAATTTGCTTTAAAAAACATTTTGCAGTAAATTAAAACTATACTGTACATTTCTGAAAATATAATTTATTGTTTTTATTATTAATAAAAACAAATAAAAAAACAAAAAATATTTTTTTTAAGGTAACGCGAATAATAATTAGTACTAAAGATACATTTATGTCAATTAAAATACAGCATGCTATTGCTTCTTTTTTAGCAAAAATCTTTTGAAAGGCTTTGCACATTCAAAGTGAAACATTTACTTTCTATTTGAGAAATACATTTTGAAACCAAAACTCTCTTTAAAACAACTGGTTTAGGTTCTCCTCCAAAAATATCAAAATGCTTTTAAAACGGAAACTTTTATTTCTCGAATCGAAACAACTTTTCCTTATAAAAACTTAGATAAGAGGTTTTTAGAAAACGACTTCAAACATCCATTGCTTTTTTTAAACAAAATGATGCATTTACTCCATAGAAAATCGAATGGTTCGACCGGACTTTAATAAAACCATTGTTCCAAGTCCCAAACTGAATTTTCACTGGAACAACACTTTGTTTTTGCTGGCTGTGCATTGGAACAAAGAAGAAAATGTCGTGGTTGTTTTTAGTTATTGTTCCAAGCTACACTTTTCTTTAGGGAAACTATTTCCTGAGTAGTGTCCGAAAATTGTTTTTAAAAAACATTTCTGGTCAGATTACTTCATGGCAAACTGATCGTGTTTGGCTTTATAGTTGTCTTTCTAGATTGTGTTTGCTTGTCTAGATTTGGTAAACGTCAACTGAATTGAATCGCGAAAAATGTTGGAATTTGATTTTGTTTAATAAAAGCAATGTTTTTTCCTTTGTTTAGTTTACAAATAAAGATAAAATTAATTAATAGTGATATATTTTTTGTATTTTTAAAATTTTCTTATAATGCTTTTTGTGTCACTGTGAGACTAAAATTTACAATAATGGCTATAAATTACAGTTCTAAAGATATCGCGATACTAGACAGATAAAAATATAGTTTAGATACCATCATTTTCAATGTGATAGAGGTTCAAGAGGTTCCTGTATCCTTACGGGCCCGGTCCATACCTCTTCCAGGATTGCGTGCGAGCCCAACACTAAACCGTCTGAGACAAAGTAATTACTCGGTCGCGAGGGCTAGTTTAGTTTAGTTTAGTTTGGTTTAGTTTGAATTATCGTCGCACTAGAGCTACACGACGGCTATTGGCGACGGGCGTCGTATTTTAGAACCACAGGCAAGTGACGAGCTGACACCTGCGAGAGGGCTAGTATTCTTTATTTTATTTTAGCAGGGAGAAACTGTTAAATTAACAGGGAAAATCGGGAATTTAAACAGGGAAAAATTGTTAAATTAACGGGGGAAAACTATTAAATTAACAGTTTTTCCCTGTTAAAATTACACTTTTAAACTGTAAAAAAACAGTTATTAACTAGAGTCAAAGTTGACAGTTTTTAACTGTAAAACAACAGTTTTTTTTTTACAGTGCATTACTTTTTAAACAGTTCATAAAACTACTTTTTCTTGCAGGTTTGTACACTGGTTAATAAAGTTTATAATATCTTTAAACGATCTATAGACTATCTTCAAATATCAGAGTTCTTTGTAAGTTTATGTGTTCAGGAATTTACACTAGTTCGCATTGATCCGTCAATACTGGGCTACAGAGAGATAAATGTATGTAGGAAATCATTTTCAACGTGAAAACTCCCAATTACAACATTCCTGAAATGTGTCAAAATACATTCCAAAAAACAAAACCTTTAATTCCTAAGAACTTTATTAAACTTTTTACCTTTATGGTTTTAAACACCGTTAATAAAGCTTGATTTTTTTTTAAAAATGTGATTTAGATTAGCTTCGAATATCACTTTTATTCGTAAAAACTCTAATGCTTTCACTACTTGTCAATAATTTACAGCAATTTAGAACAACAGTTTAACGATATCTTGAACTGGACTGCCGACAGATAAAAATAATTCAGTGATAAAAGAACTTTCAAAGTTAAAGTTACCTGATATCCTCCCCCAGATACAACAATACTACAAATTCTCAGATTCTTCACAAACAATAAAACCTCTGATTTCAAATGCTTTAGAAAAACGCCCATCCAAGTTTATCTTTTTATAGGTTAATCGCAAAAGCCATTTTTAACGTAGTTCCAGATCCATCTAACGATGCGTTTTTTAATTTTCTTTAAATGGCTACTTTTCCCACAATTATACAGAAATTTACAACAACTAGAAGCTCCAAAGATATTTTCGATACTGTACTACAGCTATTAAAAAATATATTGATAAAATCATTTTTAAAGTGAAAGATCCCAGATACAACATTCCTGAAATCTCTTCAAATGCCTTACAAACACTAAAGCCTTTCAATCCTTTCATAAAACTACTTTTCCTGAATTTTCTGTACACCGTTAAATAAAGCTTTGTTTATTTATATGATTTAGATTATAGCTTCTTTAGCTGAATTAGATTATAGCTTCTTTAGATGATTTAGATTATAGCTTCTTTAGATGATTTAGATTAGCTTCAAATCCAAATATTACTGTCCTTCGCAAAAAATCTAATATCTTCTCTACTTGGCCAATATTTCAACAGTTAAGAGCAGTATAAAGATATCTCGACACTGGAATGATAGCTATTGGGAAGATAAAAACAATTCAGTGATAAATTATTTTCAACGTTTGAGATACCAGTAGTCCTCTCCAGATACAACGTTACTAAAATCTTACAATCAATAAAGCTTCTAAATCCCAAACTGTTAAAAATTTAGTGCTTGGTTTCACCATGATATTGGTTCCTAGTAGCTGCAACGGCTGAATGGTGAAACGTTCCACTATATTTTTGGTATTAGGTTGAACCATTTCTCAGGTTTTTGTTTCCAAATCCAGAAAAATGGTTCAACCAAACACCGAAAAAAAGGTGAAAAATTTCACCATTCAGCCGTTGCAGCTACTAGGAACCAATATCATGGTGAAAGGAACCAATATCATGGTGAAACCAAGCACCAAATTTTTAACAGTGCAGGTACTTTAGAAAAACACTTACAGTATTAAATAACTAAAGTTTTTAAAGTGGTTAATCGCAAGAGTTATCGTTAGTGTAGTTTCAGATCCAATTGATGATGCCCAAGATGCGTCTTTTAATTTTTTAATTAAATTTTTTTAATTAAATGCCTATTTATCCCATAATTATAAAAATAAATTGCAACCACTGAAAATTCCTAAGAGATTTCGATACTTGCTATTGGGAAAAAAATCTATTGATGAAATCATTTTCAACGTGAAAGATCCCAGATACAACATTCCTGAAATCTCTTCAAATGCCTTACAAACAATAAAATCCCTGCTTCCTGGGCCCTTACGAGCCCGACACTTCCCTTTATGGGTAATTTAGAAGGAAGAAATCCAGAGGTCTTTTAGTCCTCTCGTAATACAGACTCCCATTTCCCCTTCCAGCCAGAGATAAGATTAGGGCCCCTTTCATGCGATCCAATTCCTTTTGGCGTAAAAGCTATTTCTCAAGATGATGGGCCGAGACTAAAAAGAAGGAGATTGCCCCGCCTTTTGCCTTTCCACCGATAGGCCGCTGGAATCAGTGGCGAGGCCAAGTGGCGTGGATCACCTTGTAAATGAGTCTGCGAGGAAGATCAATGGGGCTTACAGGTGATGGCCGAGAGGAATGCTAAAAAAGACGTACCTACGGATGTGTTAAATGGTTTCTTGCACTTGTATTGTTTAAAGCAGCTATCAAACTTAAAGAATCCTTAAGATGAATTCTTTAAATTGCATTAACATTATTAATTGGTTCTTTATTGTATTTAAAAGCTGTTTCTCAAAGTCTCATGAACTAAAATTAAATTAAGAAAGGGAGATTGACCGTCCTCTTGCTATACAAATGACAGGACGTTGGAATCAGTGACGAGGCCAAGTGGCATGGATCACCTTGTAAACGAGTCTGCGAGAGGAATGCCTAGTGAATGGCTAAAACCATAGATATCATAGTTAAAGTATTAGATTGGCAGATCACGTGACCTCCAATGCTAACGACGGGACGCGCATGGAGACGAGAATAAGAGGGCAAATGGGCCAATGTTGCCACCACATTAAGGAGATAAATACTTCGAAAAAATACCATTTAATTCTGAAATTACAAAAAAATACCAGAAAAATACTAAAACAGCGTTTCACGTTTTTTTAAAGTCACTTAAAAGATTCCAAAATGCAGCTAGTATTTTTATCGTATTTTTTTTAATTTAAGAATTAAATGGTATTTTTTCGTAGTATTTTTCTCCTTAATGTGGTGGCAACACTGGCCCATTTGCCTTCTTATTATGATCTCCATGCACGTCTCGTCGTTAGCATTGGAGGTCACGTGATCTGCCAATCTAATACTTTAACTATGATATCTATGGTTAAAACGGAATAGGAATGTGTTAAATGGTTTCCTAAACCTTCACTGATGTAAGCAATGCTGATTTTGTGTTGCTTTAAACTTGTATTAATATTTTATTGTGTTGTACAAAACTATCATGAAAACAACTGTTTCTTAAGGTCACATGAACTTAAACTAATATTTTAAAAAAAGAAGCGATTGCCTTCCATTTTGTCTTTCGAAAGATAGGTCTTGGAATCAGTGACGAGACTAAGTGGCGGGAATCACCTTGTAAATGGGTCTGCGAGAAAAATCAATGGGGCTTACAGGTGATGGCCGAGAGGAATGTATAGTGAATGACTAAAACGGACTAGGAATGTGCTAAATGGTTACATGAATCTGCATTGATGTAAGCGATACTCATTTTGTGTTTCTTTCATTTTTAGCTTCCACACTACGTTTATAACGTAAAAAGTGGAAGGTTTTATAATCGTTCAATCCGTCTGTCTGTCTGTCCGTCCGTCTGTCCGTCCGTCTCCCACTTTCACAGAAAGAACCACAAGTCCCACAGACAAGTGGAATACGTCATTTTGAAGCAAAAATTCAGATTAGGCTACATTCCAAATTTCATTAAAAAATTTAAATTAGAAGTTTATTTAAAATTTAAATAACTAAAATTTTTTATCTACATTGAAATAACATGCAAATTCCATTTTTATTCATATTTTCAATGTTGCCATCCACAAGTCCCACAAACAAGTGGGATACGTCATTTTAAAGCTAAAAATCATATTAGGCTACATTCCAAATTTCATTAAAAAATTTAAATTAGAAGTTTATTTAAAATTTAAATAACTTAATTTTTTTTCAATATTTTCACTGTTGCCATTTCGTTAAACGTACGAGAAATTTTATTAAAAAAAATACAAACATTTGAAAGAATATTTATGTGATATGATTCAGTTTGGATTGTTGTAATATCACAATAGAGTTCTTTTGATGGTTCATTATATATGTATGAAGAAAGATTCAAAGAGAATTCTAACTTGGCATAAAAAATGTGCAAAGTTTCGCTTTTATTTTTAAAGCATCATTTGTACTAATTATATATTTTTCGAACTGTAATTTAATTAAATCTAACTAGGGGGCGCGCCCCCTTCTCGCTATCGCTCGCCAACCCCCGGGAACTGCTTGCGCAGTTCCCTTTGGATCGCTTCGCTCGCTCACCGTTCATTGAAATATTTTAGTCTAGCCTTAGCCTTAAGGGTTAACCTAAAGGAGCATGTCCGTCATTTTTTTTCGCCAAATGTGGTAACCCCGCCAAATTTGTATTATGGCAGCCATTGGCTACGAAAATCGCCACAGATCGAATTTTAAGCGAATAATTATCAAATAGTTTAGTTTTTTCTATGTATTCTGTTTGCATTAGAGAATTTATATTGCTAGTGTCTTTATAAGTAAATCCTGTCCATTTCTTTCATCGTTAAGAATTCATAAATCGTATTAATATATTTCAAATATTATTAATCATTATTTATAAAAGAACTCACTTCTTAAATTATTTCTTGTGCACATTGTTTTGAACTTGCAGCAAACTGTTGAGTTCGGATTTTCTTATTTTAAAATATCGCTACGATCTATGATCGCAAATACCACGATAATTTTTAATAAGGAAATATTTCATGTTCTCTCAGCAGACATTTTCAGTTTTGAGTAGCATTTTAAGTAATTATTTGTTGTCATTTCACAGACTTGGCAAACAATCGGTTTGTGTCATTTTGACTTGGCGACAATTTTCGACTGGCGCCAAAGTCGGACATGGTCCTTTAGGTTAACCGCCTTTAGTATCCTTTTAAAATAAAATAATTACAAATTAATGCTTATAAATTAATGGTTATCATTGCGAAAATATGTCGCTGCTTGAATAAGATCCATTTGTAAATAAATTGGAAACCGTGGTAGCCGTCAACGCTTAGAAACTATGTTTAAAAACAATTTTAATTTTCCCTTTTTTATTAACAATAGTGTTTGGTAGTTCAGTCGATAGAAATTATAATTTAAATTTTCAAACTTTAAACGTCTCTAATATTATGCATGTTTAGATTTAAACTTACTGATTCTATCCTAAAGTTGTTGTTTCAAACACTTTTTTTGTTGTTTTCAGTCGGCCATTTTGAAATTAGTGATTTTTGTTCATTTCGATTGTTGCCATTCCAGAGATAGAAATATAAGGAAATTTGGGTGCCGTATAAGAGTATTATATATATAGATTATTAAATCTGAGAAAGAAGATTAATGAAAATAGTTAATTTTGGCGTTTAAAAGTTTGAATTACAAATAGCTAAAGACCCTGTTTGTTATTAGAATTAAATCACCATTGCCATTCGCAACAATCGCCCGAGAAACTTAATTCTTTTAGACAATAAATTAAAATAAATTTATTTTGCGACATCGATCAGTTTGAAATGACGTCAAATATATTTCACTACGATATTCTTTGTATGTTGATATGAAATATTTTCATTCTATTTAAAAGCGAGGAATAGTGCATATTTATTCTTTGAAATCAAATTAATTTTTGCAAACGATAAGTAATAATTATTGAATTTTCGAAATAAAATAAATAAAACTAGCCAAATTTAGCATGTAAATGTTTAATATAGAATTAATGCAGTGTTTGGCGCCATTTACCTGTTTAACACAACTTTTGTGTGGAAGCGGGTTAAGTGACAGATTCTGTTACAAACCTACTTGTTTAATATTATATTGTATTTCACAACACAATCGCATATTGTAAGTTTTTTTAATAAAGCTATATGAATTCAAACTAATTTTAAAAGCGAGGTTCCTTCGCCTTTTGCTTTTCCATTGATAGGCCGATGGAATCACTGGTGAGGCCAAGTGGCGTGGATCATTAGCCAATTGTGCTATAAAATCTGTTTGATAAGGTTGTATTATATGCACTAAATCTTTCACAGAAGAAATATTGCTTAGTCTTTTGTATTTCCTTGCCATACGCTATAGAATCATAGGCGGTACCAAGTGATGTAGATAACTTTGTAAATGAGTCTACAAGGAAGATGGTGCATTCAAGAATATAAGTAGTATTAAATATTGTGTGTACTGAAAACTATGCAATGTAAAACTGGATTGTATAATTTTACTCCATACAACTGGTGGAAGCCTATTTACTTCCAGTTTTATCGAGTACAGTTACACAAAATAGAAGTTTATTTCTATTCTGGGGCGTAAATTTACTCCAACTAAAGAAACGTTACACTAAATTTTTACAGTGTATAGATAGTTATACTACATCATTTGATAAAATCTGTTAACAAGTACCGGTCAATTTTATTTTATTAGATATTTTAAGACTATACGCAATAAAACAAATTCATGGAACGAATAGTTTTTTTGCCTCTGGTGTTTTCTTCTGATAAGCTGAATCAATGGTGTAGCCGAGTGTGGCTTATAAAGAAGGAAGATTAATGGATAATACAGATGATAACCCAGAAAGACATATTCTGAATGTCACAAAAAGATATACATATACAAGTTTCCTTTGTATGTTTCCTTAAACTTGAAATGCTGCATAATAACTGTTAGTTGTATAAATCATTAAATTGTACCATAAAAATTAAAAGTTTAGAGTTCTTTACATTAAAACACTAAATTTATCTAAATATTACGCAAGGAAAAATTGAAATATCGAATAATTTAAATAAGCTTCATGTTTACAGTTTGGTAGAACTTTTACAAAGGTGCGTAAAAGCTAATGCTTCGGATAATGAGCTGATAAAGAAAATAAAAAGAAGGTTGTATTTACTGCTATCACGCTTTTTTCCCACTGATATGCATTAAGATGGAATCAATGGCAACACTTAATGTTGCTTATAATCTTGTAAAGACGTCTGTAGAAAAAAACAACCTGGCTTGCAGGCGAAAGATAACAAGGAGGAAATTCAAATGTAAAATAGTTTATTTAGAATTAAATGTGTTTACTTCACATTGAAAAAATAACTTTGAACTAAGATTTTATTAAAACATGATTAAGAAATCAGCGCAGTTGCTATAAAAGATCAAATGAAATAACTCCCCCTTTTTTAGAAAACCAGTTGTAAAAACAATGCTAAGTCTCAAGATAATGGACAAAGATTAAACATAGCAGTGACCATGATGCATTCTACTATTATATATGTTACTTATATACGCAAGAATCTGTGGTGTAGTCAAGTTCAAATGTGTTTCTTAATTTTAAATTTCTCATCTGGTAGGTCCTATAACTGAGAAATATGCAACTTTAATGAACTATTGCATTACGTTTAGCCCTTTAAGACCGAGCTATCACGATCGTGCGGGTATCAAAGACAATGTTCAAGCTTTTTAAAAATATCGATACCGAAGCAGCTGACTTGTACCATTCGTTATTTGTATAAACAATGACTTTGTTTTTAAGGAGTTGCTGGCATTGATGCTATTTAAGGTCTTTTTTTCTATAAAACTCTAGAATTTAGTCTCATAAACTTAAATAAGCGCCATCTGATCGTCGGTCTTAAAGGGTTAATTATAAGTAGTTTTTCATGGTATTTTATAAAAACAAATATGCTACAAATAATTAACTTTATATGCTAGTAAAAGCAAAGAATATCACAACAGCAACTCTCTAAGAGTAAGCAGTAAAACAACAAAACACTTTCTTTTAGTCTGAACATTTTATTAATAACAACATAGTATGAAATTGTTATAGTACAGTGCACAGCAAGAAAATTAGCTCCCAAAAAGGAATAACTTCCAAACATTTTCTCATTAATCCAGAAGAAGGCATTTTCTTAGGGTTAAGAAGGGCGAAGTTTGCTTACCTTAGACATAGGATCATAAAAAAGGCCGTAAAAGAGTTATGATTATGTACCGGAGAAGTATATTTTTCTCCAAGGAAGACTAAATATCGTTCGAGATATTTATCTAGCGATATATCAGGAAATTGGGCTGTAGTACGCGCAATAAAGCCACAAGAGAATGAAATTTACTGCAATGTTTTTCGTAGTTTATTTAATATTAGGGAAAATAGAAAGCCTTATAAAATACATATTATACGCATCTAAGATATTGATATTTTTAAACAAACTTTAGGTATTATTAAAGAGCCACAGATAAATCCGTTAAATTTTAGTTTATTGTAATCTTGGAATGTTATTTATTTGTGAAAAAATCTGCAATAAAATCTTTTCCCAATTTTTAATGAGAATACCCCATTGAAAAGCTATAGTTTTTCATTTCAATAAGTAAAATTGCACGAATGAAAAACTGAATATTTTTTTTAAGTATATTCGACGTTTTCATTGTAAAAGTAAGTTTGGTATAGGAGATACTCTTTATATTGTTTTTAAGATACCTTATGTTAAATCAATAAGATGTTGAGTCCTATTTACCATTAACTATTATTTGTGCAAAAATTTATATAATGAAATAAAAATATAAAACACACACTCTACGATTCAAAGGAAGTCTTGGAATAATAAAAACATGTTAATTAAATTCATAGTGCTTATTGTATAGACTAAAAAAACGGTATCTCAGAAAATATACCGAACTTGATAAAACACTTTTCGGCATTATTTCTAAGCAATTCGTTTAGAAGAAGATTCTTTTCAAAAGTCAATGATAGCCTTTGAAAGTTATTTTATCAGAAGCTTTCATCTTAAGAAATATTTGATATTTCATTATTGGAAAACTCTCATATTAATTTCCTTGAAGACTGAGAACCGGTTATTAATAATGAATTTTTTCTTTGATCTCTGCAACTATTAGATGGAAAAACCGAATAAAATGCAACGAAAAATAAATGATGTATAGATTTACTTTAGTTTTAATCGTAGCTTGACTCCAGATAAATAATAAATATTCGAAATGAAAAGATTGAACTTAAATTGGTATAATAATTACCAATA
Organism: Oedothorax gibbosus; assembly: GCA_019343175.1. Taxonomy (NCBI): domain Eukaryota; kingdom Metazoa; phylum Arthropoda; class Arachnida; order Araneae; family Linyphiidae; genus Oedothorax; species Oedothorax gibbosus. Next base: position 12,321,707 of record CM033273.1, read on the forward strand.
GACACGCTCACTGTAAAACGTTTGGTGTTATGTTACTCCGTAAAACTGGTATCAACAAGGCTGCATTCAGCTTTATGGAGCCTTCAGTATTAAAAATGAGTAATTTTACATCAAATAGGAGTATCCTTCCACCACAATACGTGGTAAAATTACCCCATAAAAAGTGGTGTAAGGTTACAGCGCAAAAGAGTATGGTTACACTGCAAAAAGAAGAAAAAAAGTGGTGCCAAAGATGCCTCTAAATTTTAGAAGTTTTTTTTAAATGTTTTTAAGTTTGTATAACAATTTACATACCAGTGAAATTCAGTGGCAACGTTTTGTGATAGTATATTTTTAAACACAAGTCAAATTAAGTCATAGCTGGGTAGGACAATCCTTAGATTATACGAACAACGCTTTACCAAGTACTCCATAAGCTTGATATAATCAGCAATGTTTTTTGAAATCATTTTTTTACAACTTTTATTATTACACACGCGCTTGGATTCTTGTGGATAGTTCACTGGGTTACTCAGCGTTTTGTATAACGTTCTTCACATAATTTAAATTTAGTCAGCTTACTCAAGAACTTATGAAAGATTACACACAAAAAATATGGGGAAAAAAACGTAAAATTATGGGAACGTTACGCAGATTTTCTACAGTTCAGGTTATGATCATAGCCTTTAATATAACAATGTCAAAATTAGTTAACCCTTTGATAGGATTTCTACAAAGATAATAAAATACCTTAACCGTAGTTTGAACGTTTAAACTATAATACCAGTGAAATTGGTCTTCTTAATTCGATTATTTTTCTTCTGAAGATATTTTTATATTTTTAAGATTTATAAGGAAACGCAGATTTTTGCCATTAATAGTATTTTTATCCTCTTAACTGTTATTCTAATATTATGAAGCTACGAAACGCAAAAACATTAAAATAAAAATATTTATGGTTCGTTTGCGTTTATTACGAATACTTTAATGATAATGGCAAAAAGCAGTATTGTTTGAGACATTAACCCCAACTACACTGTTAAAAAATTTGTGCTTGGTTTCACCATGATATTGGTTCCTTTAACCGTGATATTGGTTCCTAGTAGCTGCGACTGCTGAGTGGTGAAATGTTTCACCTTTTTTTCGGTGTTTGGTTAAACCATTTTTCTGGATTTGGAAACAAAAACCTGAGAAATGGTTCAACCGAATACCAAAAATATGGTTTAACGTTTCACCACACATCCGTTGCAGCTACTAGGAACCATATTTTTGGTGAAACAAAGTGCCTAATTTTTAACCATGTACCCCATTAAACTCATTTGTATTCAGCTGATTTTTAAGCACAAAACTAAATTAAATTTATTTATATTTAATCATAGTGAAAGACACCGGCCTTAAAAATATAAACCTAATTAGAAGTCGTTTAGTGAAAGACGACATTTAAAATAAACTAAAAAACTAAGCACGTACATTTAAAAAACGAAAATTTGTCTTTTTATTTATAGGTATAAAATAAAATTAAGGTGTTCATTTTCGAAGAAAAAAACTCGAAATGGTTTATCATATTTTTTATAACGATATCTTTAAAAAAGTGGAAACTTTTTATTCTCGGATGTCATCAAAGATATAAGAATTTACGAAAAATACTGTCAAATATCCTTATCGTCAAATTTTTTAAAACGTTTTTTGAATGTAATTACGTAGAAACAGGATTAGCGGTTGAAAAAAGTGTACTTAATTAATCATTTTTTGTCAAGATCTGAAACATGTTTTACTATTTATTACTTTCTATATTTATCGTTGGTAAACTTTTTTCAGCTTCTTATTTTTTTATTCGAAAGAATTACAAATTAAAAACTTTATTCGTGATGCCCGCCTCTCTGTCTGTGCAATTCCTTCTGAAATTAATAAAACGATTATTTTTTTTGCTAGAAAGATATGCCATCAAAATCCTATCTTTTATATTTTTGTCCATCTGTCTGTAAGTCCGGCCGGACATCTATTTATCTGTCTGTCTCATAACTACCCATTTAATTTGCATTGATATTTCAGTTTTATTCTTTTAAATCGCTGGTACCGCATTAACACTAATATGAGAAACTTTATTATTTAAAAATAATAATTAAAAATATTAAGTCCTATATATTTTGACGCTGGTTTGGAATGACGTTGTACAATGTAGCAAAATATGATTATTTGATTGTTTATTTACTTTTTACCAAGTTGTAACACGATTCATTTTTTTTTTGCATAAGAAGCTCTTGAATCTTGTGTGGGATTGGTTTTAGGTGACAGTTACCGTTACGAACATACTAATCTGTTTCAGTACTTTTATAAGACTCTCAACGAACAAGTAACAGAAAAAAAGTAGCTTTTTTTAGTTCGTTTGATCTGAATGAATTGCTCTCTTAATGAATTTTTCTATATAAGAAAATAACTTTTTATTAATTCATGAATCGGTTCAAAGTTTAAAATAAAATTTATATTTAGATGTATTTGATTAAGTGATAGATTTCACCAACAAACGTGTCAAGTTCTGTATTTATTTATATAAAAATTATATACATCCTTCGTATCGCATTGTACGCGTGAATATGATACTTCTTTATATTAACTCAATGTCGGTTTTTTGCAAACAGTGACAACTTAATGCAACTTATACACCTGTGGCTGCCCTACGTCACTGCATAATCTTTGCTCTGCATCGAAATGTAGAGCTCGCGCAAGGTCGCGTGAACGACCAAGTGTTGGTTCCGATCGTTTCCGCGCCAAGCGTGCAAGCAGAAGATATGCAAATGAGCCAGCCAATATATAGTCGCTACAATGACCTCTGGAAGGAGATGCTCGGATGCTGCTAGGCTGGTGATAATCTCTCGGCACTCTGCATCACCCAAGATTTAGTTGTTGGCTTTGTAAATAATGTAAATAGGTTTAATTAAAACTAAGTAATTTTAAGTAGGGTTTTTCTCAATCTCATTCTCAATAAGTGATCACATTCTGCCTGGTACCCACGGAGTGATTACAAAGTGGTGACCCGGTCTCAAAGGACTAAGCTGACCTTCTGCACACCTGAACCGTTCGAGTCCTTCCAACCGAAATGGCCAGTGATGACGAGCAGGAGAGAGGTACACAAACCGAAGATGACGCAACAAAATCTCTTCCGGGAGTTGAAGGTGCTACCCCTACGGCTCTCCAACCAACAATATCCCGTGTAGCTTTCAAGGCTCCGCCGTTCTGGAAGCAGAATCCGACGCTGTACTTCGCCCAGATAGAAAGCCATTTTGTCATCGCCGGTATCACTCAAGACGAGACTAAGTACCATCACGTGGTATCCGCGATCGAAACGGACGTCATCGCCCAAGTGAGTGACATCATCGTCAATCCACCAGCCACCAAGAAGTATGAAACCCTAAAGAAACGATTGGTTGAGCAGTATGCTGACTCCGAGACTCACCGGATCAAGATGCTTCTACAGGAACTACAATTAGGAGATGGAAAGCCAAGCCAGCTTCTACGGAAAATGCGTGACCTATCCCCTACGGTACCTGAAGACCTCCTCAAGAACCTGTGGCTCCAGCGGCTACCAACAGCTGTACAGCAAATCCTGGCAGCCAGCACCGAGAAATTGGACGCCGTGGCAACTATGGCCGACAAGATCCTGGAAGTGACTGATTCCCCTACCATCCATCTCGTTGACCAGGCAAGAAATCCATGCAACGATTGCCACAACCTTGGGATGCAAGTTGCTGAACTTTCCAGGATGATTCAGGATCTCCAGAATTCCAGATCACGAAGGAGAAGACCATCTAGAAGTCATTCTCGTGGAAGGTTTCCCAGAACCAGATCCAACTCCCGAAGCAGATTCGATCCAAGTTCAGGAGTATGCTGGTACCACCAAAGATTTGGAAGCGAGGCTAGAAATTGCAACAAGCCGTGCCAATTTGTTCCGGAAAACTAACAGGGCCGTCGCTTGAGGCCACAAGCGACCACGGCCAACCAAAGAGGCTGTTCCTAGTCGACAAATCCACTGGATTACGTTTCTTGATTGACACAGGTGCTGAAATCTCAATTGTTCCACCTCAAACCCCTCAAGAAAGAAACCGACCACCTGGGAAAATGAAGCTGTACGCCGCCAACGGTACGTCCATTCCTACTTTTGGTGAAAAGCTTCTACATGTGGACCTCAACCTCCGAAGATCACTACCTTGGCCGTTCGTGATAGCAGCCGTATCTCACCCTATACTTGGAGCTGATTTCCTGAAAAACTTCGGTTTGCTGGTAGATATGAAGAACAACCGCCTTATCGATACAAGCACCGGAAGGAAGGTTTCTGCTCCAGTGATAGCCTTGTCATACGGAACTATCTCCCTTCTAGCCCAAGATTCCAAGTTCAAAGACCTGCTGTCTGAATTTCCAGAAATCATCAAAGTGTCTAATCCGGTTAAGATTAACCACCAAGTGGAACATCACATTGAGACTACTGGACCCCCAGTGTTTTCAAGAGCAAGAAGGCTAACACCTGAAAAACTAGCCATTGCCAAGCAAGAGTTTCAATACATGATCAACCAAGGAATATGCAGACCATCAAAAAGTAGTTGGGCTTCACCGTTGCACATGGTACCCAAGAAAGACGGAGACTGGAGACCGTGCGGGGATTACAGACGGCTTAACAACGTCACCAAGCCGGACAGGTATCCCATCCCACACATCCATGACGTAGCACAACAGCTTGAAGGAAAAACCATCTTTTCAACGATCGACCTTTTCCGTGCCTACCATCAAATTCCTGTGAGAGAAGAGGATATACAGAAAACCGCTGTCATCACACCCTTCGGTCTTTTCGAGTTCCCGTTCATGAGTTTTGGATTGTGCAACGCAGCTCAAACGTTCCAAAGGTTCATACACTCCATTTTACAAGACCTTGACTTCTGTACAGCTTACATTGACGACGTTTTAGTGTCGTCTAAAGATGAAAAGGAGCACATGCACCATCTTCGTCTGATCTTCCTGAGATTCCAAGAATATGGAATTCGAATCAACCCTTCGAAGTGTAATTTTGGTCAGCCAGAAGTCAATTTTCTGGGATACAGGATTACCGCCCAAGGAACCCAACCAATGGAAGATAAAGTTTCCGCAATCGTCAATTTCCCCAAACCCTCAACTGTCCAAGAGATGAGAAGATTTTTAGCCATGAATAACTTTTACCGTCGTTTCATCAGCAGAGCTGCAGAAACCCAATCCCCGTTGTTCCAGTTCTTGAAAGGCGCCAAGAAAAATGATAAGCGACAAATTATCTGGACTGAGGAAGCAGAAAAAGCTTTTCAGCAGTGCAAGAATGACCTGGCTACCCAACCAATTTTAGCCCACCCTTCATCTTACGCAACTATCTCTCTAGCTGTCGACGCTTCAGACTCAGCCATCGGAGGAGTCTTAGAACAAATCGGTACAAACGGTAAACAACCTCTTGCATATTTTTCAAGAAAGTTGTCAACAGCAGAGAAAAAATATAGTGCCTATGACAGGGAATTGCTTGCAGTGTACGCAGCCATCAAGCATTTTCGTCACATGCTGGAAGCCCGCCAATTCGTTGTCCTCACAGATCACAAACCTCTAACGTTTGCATTTCAACAAAAATCAGAAAAAGCTAGTCCTCGACAACTCCGACATCTGGATTTCATCAGCCAATTTACAACCAACATTCAACATGTCAAAGGAGAAGCCAACGTAGTTGCCGACACTCTTAGTAGAATCTCGACTATTGACACCCCATCTCCAATCGACTACCAGAAAATGGCGGAAGTCCAGAAAGAAGACAAAGAGTTGCAGGACTTGCTAAACAGACCTGAAGGTACAAGCCTAAAGCTTTAACCCATGCAGTTCCAGAACTCCAACCTCTACTGCGATACATCTACAGGTGTGCTTCGACCATTCGTGCCAGCCAGTTTCAGAAAAATTGTGTTCAACCAGTTTCATCGGATATCTCATCCTGGAATACGAGCGACGCAGAAATTACTAGGAGCACGATTCGTCTGGCCCTCCATGAGGACGGACGTTGCAACCTGGGCAAGATCATGCATCGAATGCCAGCGCAATAAAATTTCCAGGCATACAACATCACCTGTCGGATCGTTCCAGCTGCCCTCAGAAAGATTCGAGCACATCCATGTAGATATCGTAGGAAGACTTCCCCCATCAAGAGGATACTCTTACTGTCTGACTGTCATAGATCGGTTTACAAGATGGCCCGAAGCATTTCCCATCCAAGACATCACTGCTGAAACAGTGGCCCGTACGCTGTACGAAAATTGGATCTGCCGCTTCGGGGTCCCATCACGAATAACCACGGATCAAGGACGACAGTTCGAGTCAAGCCTTTTCAAGTCATTAGCTGCATTACTAGGCGTTGAGACAATCCGCACCACACCGTACCACCCATCCGCGAACGGGGCCATAGAAAGAATTCACAGATATCTCAAATCTTCTATCAAATGCCATGCAAACCAGGGATGGGCAGACGCGTTACCGACGGTTTTGATGGGTTGGCGTGCAACTTACAGGGAAGACTTGACAGCTACGTCTGCACAGTTGACTTACGGCACCAACATCAAATTGCCTGGTGAGTTTTTCACAGAAAGCAAGGTGAAAACAGACCAGTCAACATATGTCGGTAAGCTACAAAAAATCATGAACGATCTACAACCAGTACCAACTTCAGCTCATACGCGACGGAAAGTGTTCATCCACAAAGATCTACAAAAGTGCACCCATATTTCGTTCGCGTAGATGGAGTTCGCCGAGGATTGCAATCTCCCTACAAAGGACCTTATGAAGTTTTGTCAAGGACTGACAAGGTTTTTAAGTTGAAAATTAATAACAAGATAACCTTTATTTCTATAGACAGGCTCAAGCCAGCCTTTCTTTTGTGTGAATCTCAGCCAGAACCAGAAACACCAATTTCAGCAGAACCAGCAATGCCAACTCCGGTGACTACCAGGTACGGTAGGAAGGTACGCTTCCGCGTAACTTCGTTGACACTGGAGGGGGAGTAGATGTGGCTGCCCTACGTCACTGCATAATCTTTGCTCTGCATCGAAATGTAGAGCTCGCGCAAGGTCGCGTGAACGACCAAGTGTTGGTTCCGATCGTTTCCGCGCCAAGCGTGCAAGCAGAAGATATGCAAATGAGCCAGCCAATATATAGTCGCTACAATGACCTCTGGAAGGAGATGCTCGGATGCTGCTAGGCTGGTGATAATCTCTCGGCACTCTGCATCACCCAAGATTTAGTTGTTGGCTTTGTAAATAATGTAAATAGGTTTAATTAAAACTAAGTAATTTTAAATAGGGTTTTTCTCAATCTCATTCTCAATAAGTGATCACATTCTGCCTGGTACCCACGGAGTGATTACACACCGGTTTTTTACAAATATTCATAAAAATTTAAAATCTTATATCGCTAATTGTGTCAAAAAGTCTAATTTTGGTTTTTATACATTTTTAAGGGAGCATTAGAGTACAACTGCGGAACAAAAATCCCGAAAAACCTTTCATAAGATTGACATGAAGGGTGGAACGTATTTTTCTTTTTCACTGTTGTACTATTTTTAGCTCAAAAATACTCTATAACAATCATTTTTAAAAGCCATATCCCAGAAGATAGCAAATAATTAAAAACCATTTAAAAGCTTATCCAACTCTGAGCTCAAAGAATGATACAGTTTTAAATAAAAACATCAATATGAATTTAAGGCTTAACCCCTACCCACATTAACTTCCATTATAAATTTATTACATGGCAAGTATGAGTTATTTTAGGGGCATTTTAACGTAAAAAGCTAAAAGTTTTCCAACACAATTTTATTTTTCAAGCTTTAAAGATGAATTTTGAGATATTAGTATGTAGGCGTAAGAAACGAGAAGGCACTAAAATATAAAGTAACTTTATATGGGATTTTTGAGTTTCGTATTTACTCAACAAAGTGCAATGAGATCCTTGAATGTTTTATGCATTTTACCTTTGGTTTCAACTTTAAAGATATATATTTAGAAGAAAAAAACTTTTTGGAAAAAGTAAAACCATCTTGTAAAAAAGTAATATTTTGTAAATAAATTGTGCGTCATAAAAACAAATTGTAGTGTATGCATTTTGCTTTTATAAATATAAATTCAGAATTCAATTATTTTATTGAATTTGATTTAATGCAGTAGCTTGACTTACTACTTAAGTTTCAAATGTAATAGTTTGTTTTTTGATTTAGTTAGGCCACAATTATATTTAATTTAAAACTAAAATATTTATTTTAGACATATCCGAATTACAATATGAATGGGTGATGTTCTTTTGAGAAAATTGGAAGGTTTTTATTCTCAATTTGACATATATTAAATATTAAGTTTTAATTATTCTTTCGCCTTAAGCCAACGATACCTATCACTAAAAACTGCTCATTCCAAGTAGCGATTTTCATTATAAAGAATAAGGTTAATACATAATTCTAGCTTTTTTGAATCTTTGTCGATTCTAAAAGAATGAAGTATTGAATGGTGTTTAAGTGAGTATAGTATGTTAATTATAATATATTTATGTCAGATTTAAAAAAAAAACAATGTGTTTTTGCAGCTATATTTGTAGAATCTTATTAGTAATAAACCATGAGATAAAATTTTAATGTAATTATGTACCAAAATATTCTTAGGTAATTATTTGTTTTGAAGATTTCATTAAATATGTGTGACAAAAAAATTTCGAATTTCAATATTTTTATAAAAATTAGCAATTAAACAAAATACATTTAATGTCCATTTGCATAAATTTCCAGATATAATAATTTAGAAACTAATACAAAACAAAGTTTCCTTATAAATGGATTCCTATCAATCCCAATATTTTATAAAATTTAAATTTGAATTCAGACCAGCAAAATATAATAACACAATTACTTATAAAATACTTTTTTTCTCGAAAATCATCTCTTCTAAAAATGAAAATCATTCAGGCCCTACATTAACTCAGGCATCAGAAAAAATGGTAGTTTCTAATTTTAAATAATGTTCATCTCCCTCGCATTAAACGAACGGTACAAAACCTCGTTAACTTAATGGCATTTCCCTATCTAGGATCTCCAAAAAGAGAAGAAATTTTCTTCCAAATCTTGAAAACCACTTGGACTTAATCATTACCGTAACCGGTTTCTGTATCTTCCCAAGAGAGGGCTTAAAAGAAGAGAAAGGCTTATGCGTTTTCATGTTCAGAATAATCAATCAACTTTGAGAGCCTTATATACATTTTTTTTTCTTTTTCAAGAAAGCATACGAGATAATGCACTCCTTTATAGCGTAGATTTGAATAGGCAGAGAAATTGGCATGTATCGGCATTGAAATGAAAATTATATTTTTTGATATTCTTGAATGCTGTTCGAAAAATTGGATGCAAATGAAATAGGAAAAATCAGAATGAATTCGAAGTGAAATAAATAACGGGCATGTTTGATTTGATGTCTTGAATGGCAACAGAAATGCCGAATGAAAATAAGTTATTTCTCGAGTCTCGATTGGTGAATCAATAACACGTGGAACAGAACACTAATCGTAACACATATTTAAGGAATATATATATATTTTTGCAATTCTTGAAGTGTTATCAAAAGATTGGGTGCAAATGAAATAAGAAAAATCAATATGAATGGGTAAAGTGAAATAAATCATGGGCCTTTTCTAGGGTATTGAGCGGCAACAGAAATGCTGAATGACAATAAATTATTTCTTGTAACAGAGTGGTGTCACCCTGTAACAGAACACCAATTGGAACACTGATCAAAGGAAAGGCAGGAATGAAAGCTGGAAGGACTTACGTCCTCTTAATAGAAAAGAATTGATTTGAGAGGATTAAAGAATATAGTTGATATTAGCTAATGAACTGGATTAAACACAATGAAAATTAATCTAATTTTTGACCTTCTTTGTTCCCTTTTCACAATTCATTTTTTTTTCCAAATGTTCTAAAGATAAAATTGAAACTTTTAAAATACAGTTATGATCTACCCAATTTCGTTTTAAAAAATCATATTTTTTAGATACATAATAAAGCAACTTAAAGTTTCTTTTTAACTGGTTTTACTTTTAAAAAAACTTATAGTTCTTTAAATAACTAGTTAGAATTCGGATAGGCTATTGACTTAAAAATGTACACTAGTACGCATTTCTATATCGAAAAACTAAGGTTTATCCTTCATTAAAAAAAACCTAATTAACTTAAATTATCAATTTTAAGGAAATCTAAAGAAAAGACATTTTGGAAAATACAAAATAATTTGCATTTCGGAAAACATAAAATCTAATTATAACCAGGTCAATCATAATATAATAACCAGGTCAAAATCCACAAATAATACTATTTTTTCTATGAATATCTTTAAGTAAAATATATCACATTTTTTTATCCTATCTTTTTTACTCCGCAATAATAAAGGCTGTAACAAAAGCTGAAATACCTATCATAAAGCTCTTTTTTACAGCTTCCTCACTTAATTCTCTCTCTTATTATTCTTTGCCTTGCATCCTAATGCAAAGCCTCATTAATAATGGATTATAAGACGCCTTATCTTCACTTTGTGTTTACACCGTACAGCCTTATTCAGAGAAAATCTTTTCGCAATCCTGAATATATATTGCTCCTCCTCGATACATGGGTGCAAAAAAAATATATCGTACACTGTTAAAAATTTGGCGCTTAGTTTTATAATAAATACAGTTCATAGTAGCTGCAAAGGCTGTGGTGGTGAAATATTTCACCATATTTTCGGTATTCTGTTGAACCATTTCCCAGGTTTTTGTTTCAAAATTCCAAAAAATGGTTCAACCGAATACCGAAAATATGATGAAATAGTTCACCACGCAGCCGTTGCAGCTACTGGAAACCATTGATATGCAAACTAAGGATACAATTTTTAAAAGTACACTGTCTAGTTATAAGATACTAAATATACACTTCATTTCACTCTTAGAAACGAATGTTGCCAAAAGTGAAGAACTAAAAACAATGAAAAAATATCCAACAGAACCAAGAAAATTAAAAAAAATTGTAATCCAGACCCTAGAAAAGTAAGGAGTGCAGTTCTTCATTTTCTAAGTTATAATTGTTATTGAGAGATGTAGTTGGTTGGTTAAAATCCAAAATTAAAAAAAAACATCCAAAAAAATTACAATATTAGTGAAGAAGGTAAAATTCTAGCATCCGTTGGAGTGATTATGTTAACCCTTTTGTTAGCGTGTCGTTTTGAAAAGGCACAACTAAATAATCTTTTTCGTTTTGGAGATTTCTCCCTGAACGAGTTCAAAATTAATGCATTGATATCTAAGAAATTAATGATAAATAAATTAATTTTTTATACATGGGGTATTTTGAAGGTGCTGACCATTGTTATGTAAAAAAAAAATTTGTGTTTCCATTTTAATTTTCTATGTTGGTACTAATTTTAATATGTAGACGACCCCTTATAAAATTTTTGTTGCCAGTTCTCAATTCCTTACGCTATTTCCTGAAAATTGACACCTTACACAAAATCCCTTGATCAATACCAGCCGAGTAACGAGGGGTGGATCATTTTTCCCCCCAGCTGTACACGTACAGTAGGGTCGGGTCATAGCATTTTGTACTAATTAAATAACATTGATATTTTTTCTTGTTGCTTTTTTGGATAGTTTTTTCCCCAGCTGTACCACACCGTATACTATATCGCACCGTGCGCGGAAAAAAGGCATATATACTAAATTATGTTTTATTTAGAAAAATAATCTAAGGGTTATCTTTTCCTTTTGCATTACTTCATAGAAAGCAAACGAATCCGCTACTATATCTCAACTGTTTTACAGATTAATTTATGGTGTACTTTACGGTTATTTTTAAATCGAATAGTCATACGTGTCCGATACACCATTTTTCCTCGCACGGTGTACGATATTGAAAGGGGGAAAATGTCACACACTGGAATTCACCGGTAATCCTTATTTTATGTGGGTGGAGGTGTACAATGTTGTGGTCGTGGTCAGTGATCATTGCTTTAACATACTAATAATGGCAGTGTTGGGAGCGTGGACCATGTCACTCGAATGGATTTTCCAAATGTTGTGTGAGTTGAGGTTGGGAGCTAATGGAATATATATTGAAATTGATTGGAGAGTTAAATAAATATGTGTATTTTAAGGACTCCTAAGTAAACTATTATAATATGTATGGTGAACTAGAAATAAAACGAATTATTTTGCTGGAAAAACTAGTTTAATAATGAAAAACACTTTGACGGTTGTTTGACATTCGTAAGCGATTCTCAAATGTTTTCATATGTGAGGATATTTATTCGAGTTTTATGTTTGAGTTATTTCCTTCATCTACAGTATTAGCACCTGACTTAGCTTAAGTGAAACTATTTTACCTATTTCTCAAAAGTATTTTTTAATGTGATTTTGTTTCTATAAATGGGGCTGCTGGTTTGGAGAATCAAGCCTTTTGCAGACTCGGCATATTCCCCACAACTGAGAGCCATTTTTTGTAGTACTGTCAAGGCGGTTCCAGATACGAATTTTGACGCTCAGGTTATAATGAATCTGAGCTCTCTGTGAATTTTAAAATATGCATTGAGAAGCCAAGTTAATTAAAGGAGTGTTTTACATGGTACATAATCATATAGCATGTGTGTCGACGATTTTTCTATCCTGAAAATCTACCGATTAAAGCGTTTTTTTTTAATGTTAGCCAATCAAAATTCCAAATAATACATTAAATAATTCTAACTGGTATTTCCTAATTTCTTACAAAGATTGTGATGACGCAAGTTTTGTCAATGTGCCAGATCTTTTTCTTGGAAATCTCTTTTGAAAAATAAGACAAGAAAGAATATTTAAAAAAAAGCTACGAAATTTTTCCTTTATTTAAAATGAAGGTTTCTAATACCCTATTGAAAATTAAAAATTCATATTTAGCACAATTTTTTTTAAAAAATTGTGACTTATTTAAATCCCATATTCCATAAAAAAGACATTATATTTTTTCGAAAAATTAGCATGATAAAAAATTCTCGTCTATAGAAGAAAATTAAACCCTAGCCATATAAAAAGAACGAATCCCGCAGCAAGATAAACATTGCCATAAAAAAAGACTGCATCATGATAAAAAGAGAAACTCATCTAGTTATTCCACAAAACGAAAACAAACATATTCCCAGGAATAAAAAGAACAAAAACTTCAACACTCATCATCATTTTTTAAACTTATTGAACAAATAGTCTCAGCCTTTTACTGGAGCGAAGGCTTGAGCTTGGAATAGCATAATCGCTGCCAATCCAAGCTTCTGGACTGCATGGCATACATTACCCAAGCCTTTGTTATATCTGAACCCCTTCGAATATTCCTGACTTACCCATTATGTAGAATAGTTCCATCCATTCCGTTCAAACGGCAGCAGCTAGTCGTTCCTTTCTTTTGGCTACTTGTAGCCCCTGGTTCGGGGACTTTTTATTGGGCTTCTATGCAAATGCCTTGTATAAACAGGGTATGGGTCTCGTGGTTTGACGAGATTGTAGCGTGAGTTTGTCAAAACAATAAGTACGCATCAGGACCACAAATAGCACTTTCGCTTCTGAAGCTTTTTGTTGTCTTGTTACATGCTGTAAGAATAACATTATCGAATCCTTAGTTTATTATTGGCATGAACAACAGTGAAAGCGTCAATGCTGTGCCAAAGGATAACATTACACAGAGTCGATTGGTTGGTGTCACGTGTCCCTTGTCATCACTAGCATATCAAGCCATCATTCTGCATTTATATATAAGATACACATGATACACACAGGTTTGAGTTGAATTATCGCTGTACTAGAGCTACACGAGGGCAAATGGCGACGAACGTCATTATTTAGAACCATACAAGGTAGACGAGAATGTATATATATTTTTAAATAGTTGATGACTGAAACAAGAAGGGGTGTGCTGTTTTCAGTTTGAGAAGCGAGTCCGATTTCAGCGAAAGACTGACTTCTTTCTCGCAATACATCCATACCTTAACCTTAGTTCGATTATGAACGTCAAAGTTAACATCTAAAAATAAATTTTGTATAATCTCGATTGAATTTTTACGATGTTTAAAACTTGAGAAGCTTATTTGGAAGGAGAATTACAATTCAGATTGCACTGAGATTCGACACAAAAAGCTACCCCTGTTTATGTAAACACTATTACAAATGAACTTCTGTGTAAACATTTTGATGGTTTTAGATCCACTGTAGACAACTTTATAGGCCACCATTAGGAACTGCTTGGCCTTTCTTAACGACTCTAAAAGCCACCGTTGACAACTTTGTAGTCTTCCGTAAATAACTCACAGACAACCATAATAAGTTTTACACTGTTGAAAATTTGGGAGTAAGATGTCACCGGAATACTTTAACTTTTTAGCTGTCACCACTATTTGGAGCGTGAATTTACCAATTTTGCGGAAAACCATAACTTTGATACACCACGAAAATGATGAATCAACGCTCCAAATAGTGGTGAAAGCTAGAAAGTCCTTTGATTCCGATACAATCCTTCACCAAACTTTTTAAACGGTATTCTTTAAAACTTACTGTGTTCGAAAACAGTTACATTTTTGTCACGCCGATGCTACAATATGCTACGATTCGTGCGCGGCATATTGGGGACCTCTAATAAAACTAAGTGTTTCGAGGACATTATAGAACCGAGTAAAAGAACCCCAGAAAAATAAGTCGATCCCGACCGAAATGAATACCAAAAAGGATGAGAAAGCAGTGGATTCAAGAAAATAAAGAACCCCTTCGTTGAAAGCTATGAGGACATAAGAACAACTATGGCAATTTTACCGTTCTGAAAGTAAATCCCATTTGGGGAAATAAATGCATAATACTTTTAAAGATGAGGCAATATTAAGTTTTCGGTAATTTGGGTTTCCGTTTCTTGGAATTAGTGAAAAGTTTTTATTGGGATATTCTAAATTTGTTTCAAGGAACGTTAAACAGAGGAAAATGTTCCACGTAGATAGAAGTTATAAATTTGACCAATATATTTCAATGAGTTTAGTAAAAGGGTAAAATCTGCAAAACTTGCCTTAGGGTAAGTGATTAAATATTTTTCAAATAAATATATTCAATATCAATTGTTAAGAATTGGATGTTCCTAATCCACATCATCCATATACATTGGTGAAACAATTAGGAGTTGGATCAAAATATTATAAAGTTTTAAAATAAAATTAAGATAGGATAAAAACAAATTTTTTCCTCCAGTTATTTCTTTTACTTTAACTATTATTTTATTTTTGCAAACTATACCTAAAATCCAATTTTCAGGTAATGAATGCAATACAAACATCTCACATCGTCATGTTATTCAAAATAGGTCGTTTATACCTATTTATTTCTTTTAGCTACAATAGCATGCAGAGACTCTAAAGTGAGATATAATATAAATACCTATTCTAAAAGACTTATCCCCTTGAAATAAACTTTCTAGCTTCAAGAATACTAATTACTTCTTTAGGCGATATATAAATAATTTTCTATGCAATTTCCTATAAACTTTTGCCAAATTATAAATCCCTTTTTCATCCGAAACTTCTAAGAAACCGTGTAGTCTAAAACCAAATTTTAATAATTTTTTTGTAATTTTTCAAATGACAAACAGCTAATATTTCTTGCCCAGGCATTGTCACTTCTTTCACCAGTTTATAACATGATTTATAAAGGCATCCACAAAATTACAAACAAAAAATTCAAACACAATAATATATTTCATAAATCATAGATAATTTATCATTCCACATTTCGAAATGAAAGCCTCAAACAAATGAAATTTTTACACGCCACCTTCATTTCCTCATTTCCCAACGAAACGTCAAACGTTATATTTCAAAAAATAAAAACCATTTTCATCTCCAAAACGAAAAACTTTTCCAATATTATATAAAAGGAGGCGGCGTTACGCCTCCCTCTAACCCTCAGTTAAAGCCGTGGTTGAAGATCCAATAATGACTTTGCGTTTTTCACTTTATACTGGAACCCAGCAGTCCCAGATGAGACGTGGTCCAAATCCTCACCTTATTGGGTTGGTGTCGTAAATGAAATGCACTGGTACTTTTCGTTTCTGGAAAAAGGATCGTTGTGGTATTCTTTTTTTCGCTAGAAGATGATGAAAATTTTTCACATTCTCAGAATCAGAGGAGTACAAGTCTCGTTGAACCTTAAATAAGAGCAAGAACTTTAAGAGAGAAAGAGAGGGTTAGGGCCTCAGACATAGTACATGAATGCATGAGTTTTGAAACCCTAATTTCTGGGAATGATTGCTTTAAAATTTAAGCTTTCACCAGGTATGAAAATAAGGAAAATTTCAATTTCCATCACGCAAATCTTATTAAACAGAATTTTTGGCAACAAACATATTTTCTTGGCGACAAAACACAGTAAGCACAGTTAAAGGTCCACAGTATGCACAAAATGTAGGATCGTTCATATTACGCCTCCCTCTAACTCCAGTTAAAGTCAATAATGACGAAAAAGCAATGGGCTTGTTTCAACACTTTGTCAAAGAAACCAAAACAACCACTGAAATCGCAGTTCGGAACGCGTGACTTTATAAAAAACCAATGAAGTTGTTTTAGGTAGTAGGGAAAGAAAACAAAACAACCAATGAAATCTCAGTATGGAGAGCGTGACATCATAAGAAATAGTCCCATTAAAGCAATAATGACTTTGCGTTTTTCACTTTATACTGGAACCCAGCAGTCCCAGATGAGACGTGGTCCAAATCCTCACCTTATTGGGTTGGTGTCGTAAATGAAATGCACTGGTACTTTTCGTTTCTGGAAAAAGGATCGTTGTGGTATTCTTTTTTTTCACTAGAAGATGATGAAAAACCTTTACATTGTAAGAATAAATGGAGTTCAAGCCTTTTTGAACTTTAAATAAGAGCATAAGCTTTAATAAGCAAGAGCTTTAAGAGAGAGGGTTAGGGCCATATACGTAATGCATGAATTTTTAAACCTTGATTTCTGTAAATGATTTTCTTTAAAATTTAAGCTTTCATCAAGAATGAAAATAGGAAAATTTTCCATTTTTTGATGGCACAAATATCGCCAAACGGAGTTTTTGGCGACAAATTTATTTTTTTGGACAAAACACAGTATACACAGTTAAAGAATCACAGTATCCACAGGTAAAGGTTATTATTTTGGAAATATTTAATTTGGAGGCGGGGGGGTTAGACTTTTTTTTTTCTTGACGACTTTACCGCTTACGCCCGCGAAATGGAAAAGTACCAAAAATAGAAAAAGAAAATTAAATTTGAAAGTAAATATACTTCCTGGTTATATTTAACTATTAAATTTATGATTTAAAATAGCCGAAACTGTTGATAAAGTGATACATTATTTTAAAATTTTATCAATTGATATTGAAAATCAATTGAAAAACGGATGATATTTTATCTTCAAATTTGTTTAAAGTGCAATTATGAGTTTAATATTTCGTGAAAAGGCAACACCTTCTTTAGAGAAGGCCTTTGGACTTAAATAATGACGTGGTTGAAGTAATTCGATCTAACCAATCACAAAACAAAAAGCGATAACACGACATAATACGCCAAATTTTTTAGGTAAGTGATTGGTCACAGTGGACTACTCTCACTATGTCACACGTAAAATGATAAGCTTTGCAGAGGCTTAGTTTACTGGAGGTGTTGAAAGTTGAACCTAAATTGTAAAGTATACTTCACTGAAATTAGGATTTCAAAGTTAATGAATTTGGTCTTTGGGAATAACTCTTTGAACACTTATTGTTAGATATTATCTTAGATCTTATTGTTAGTCATAGAACTGGATAGCACAACTGGTAATAGGATGGATTTCAAACTCTGGGTTCGACTATGAATTTCGGAACCACCAATCCATAAACAAGTTTTGAAATGAAATTTTTTAAATACATTTTAAATGCTTATTCCAAACGTGGCATGCGATGTTATTATGTGACGTTGGGTGCAGTAGCTCATGTCTTTGCCAATAGCCCATGTGGTGTTTTATTGCAGCTTTGTAGCATCATATTAAAATACGTCAAGTCTATACAATTCTAAAATTTTAAATAAATAATTAAATTTTAATAAAATCTATTTAATTCTTTCAATTTACAGGGTTTTTTTTACCGATAGATGCACATATATTAGTATATCTAAATCAGCAAAAGCAGAAAATTGTATTTTTTTTGCAACGTTATTTGTTAAGAATTTAAACATATTTTTATCACTTATATGCATAAAATATAAAGAAAAAGTAAACAAAAATCTAGAATACAAATTCCTTTTTAATGAATAACTATTTTCGAATATTCCCATCAGATATCAACAGTAACTGATTTTTCAAATTTTAATCAGAAAAGCAGATATTTAGAGAAAAATTGCTCGAACTTGAAACAAATTCTAAGATTATTATTTTAGTGTTTTTTTGAGATTAGTTGTTATAGTTATAAATAAATAAACCTAGAAACTACAACAAAATGCAGATCTTAAATCCGGGGACATGTATTCATAAGATTCTAGCTTTGGAATATAAAGAACCCAATATATAAATGGTAATTTCTGGATATTTCAAAATTTGCAAAACGAGGGGGTGAAAGAATTTTAAAATATTTCCATACAACAAAAGCATTGTGCATGGTTGTAAGAATACGGTTCATAGCAATTTTCCATTTTCTACTTGAAAAAAAATTTCTTTGCTTGCCCAAATTAAGTATAGCACTTTTAAAAGCAAGTGGGTTTAATTTGCAATATTGTTATTTGAATTAGTTATTGAAAATATGTATTTGAATTTTTAAAGCTTGATCAGATTTAATAAACTAGATTCAAATTCTGTTATTGGATTTAATTATGATGGTGTTTAAAAATGTTAGGGAATGAACATATGGACGAATATTTATGAACGAATAGTCTTCCTCAATGATAAATAAGAAGTTAGTACCGTCAAAGAGGATATCTTTGGCCATGGAGGGTAACTTTGGTCCACGCGTCAGAAAAAGATTTGTTTCTTAATTTCTCTTCATAAACTAATCCCATCTTAATTTTTTTAAACATTTTTGGAAAAGTGGAAACATTGCCTTTCATTTCATGTAAAAAAATATTATTTTAATTCTGGCAATACTAAAAACGACTTTTTCATTCTTACGAGAATTTAATGACAAAAATCTTTTTCGTCCAACTTTTGTCTGGAACACGTAAAAAATATTGAAAATACCTAAATAAAACACTATACTATTCTTTTACTTATGGGGATGAATATCACACCATTTGTTTTATTCTAAGATGAATATTTTTTATGCTGTATTTAAATATTGGTCACTGGTAACCTTTTTCCGATGGTCCATGACGTAAGGATTTCTTTATGGATCTTTGCACTTTAAAAAAAATGCATGTAAAAGTGTATTGTGTATAACTATTTTTGAAGAAGTCTTACTTTTATGATTATCCATTTTAGCCTACTTTTCTTTTTTAATTCGAAAGAATTTAAAACAAGAAGTTCATAAAGAACTAAAATAGCCTACTTTCCTGTTCCTTAAATACTTACTGAAGTTCTAATCGGGAAAAAACTAGGTTTCTAACAGTAAATATCATCAACAGCCGTTTCTACACTAGATTTATACATATTAGAAAAAAATCGAAACACAGCATCCAGCTAATAATTTAAACTTCTAAAAGCCAAAATCAACTATTTTCCTTAATATTATTTCGCAAATCAATTAAACATTATTTATCGTCTGCTCGCGATTTATTTGTAGTTCGAGGAATAATTAAATATTTATTAATAACAAAAGTAATGAAACTCCAAACTGCATTAAAAAAATAAGAAATGTAAATTAAAACTTAGCATAATTGTATGCAAAAGTATGCCTTGCCGCTTTCTTGTTAGATAATTAATGAATAACCAAGGAATCAAATTGTGCTACATTTTATGACGTCATTCCAAACTGATTCATGAAAATATTATTTTGCTTCAAATATGTTTAAATAAATAAAGTTTCTCATGCCATTGTTGATTTGGCAACAGTGATTTAAATGACTCAAAATTGAATTTCAATGCTAATTCAATGGGAAATTCGCCGACAGATAGTAGATTTATGTCCGTCCGGACGTACAGACAGACAGACGGACAAAAAGTATGAAAGTTGGGTATCTGAGGTCATAGCTTTCTAACAAAAAAAGAATTTTTAAGATCCGATGATTAGAACCGATTTTGGAAGGGGGGTACAGACAGACAGACAAACGGACAGACAGGCGGACAGACAGACGGACAGACATACGAACAGACAGACATACGAACAGACAGACAGATGGACAGACAGACAGTTGGACATCAACCGCATTTCAATACCTACAGTGACTTAAATGACTCAAAATTGAATTTCAATGCTAATTCAAAGGGAAATACGCCGACAGATAGTAGATTTATGTCCGTCCGTACGTACAGACAGACGGACAAAAAGTATGAAAGTTGGGTATCTGAGGTCATAGCTTTCTAACAAAAAAAGAATTTTTAAGATCCGATGATTAGAACCGATTTTGGAAGGGGGGTACAGACAGACAGACAAACGGACAGACAGGCGGACAGACAGGCGGACAGACAGACGGACAGACATACGAACAGACAGACATACGAACAGACAGACAGATAGACAGACATACAGTTGGACATCAACCGCATTTCAATACCTACAGTGATTTAAATGACTCAAAATTGAATTTCAATGCTAATTCAATGGGAAATTCGCCGACAGATAGTAGATTTATGTCCGTCCGGACGTACAGACAGACGGACAAAAAGTATGAAAGTTGGGTATCTGAGGTTATAGCTTTCTAACAAAAAAAGAATTTTTAAGATCCGATGATTAGAACCGATTTTGGAAGGGGGTACGGACAGACAGACGGACAGACGGACAGACGGACATCGACCGCATGTCAATACCTACTTTTCCATTTTTTTAATTCTTTCGAATTAAAAAAAGAAAAGTAGGCTAAAAATGAAAAAGTAGGTATTGACATGCGGTCGATGTCCGTCTGTCTGTCCGTACCCAACTTCCAAAATAGGTTCTATCATTTGGATCTTAAAAATTCTTTTTTTGTTAGAAAGCTATAACCTCAGATACCCAACTTTCATACTTTTTGTCCGTCTGTCTGTACGTCCGGACGGACATAAATCTACTATCTGTCGGCGAATTTCCCATTGAATTAGCATTGAAATTCAATTTTGAGTCATTTAAATCACTGTTGCCAAATCAACAATGGCGTGAGAAACTTTATTTATTTAAAAATATTTGAAGCAAAATATTTGTTTCAAGAATCAGTTTGGAATGACGTCATAAAATGAAGCACAATGTGATTCTTTGATTGTTCATTAATTGTTTACCAAGCAAGCGGCAAGGCATATTTTTTGCATACAATTATGCTTAGTTTTAGTTTACATTTCTTATTTTTAGCCTACTTTTCTTTTTTTTAATTCGAAAGAGTTTAAAAAATGAAAAAGTAGGTATTGACATGCGGTCGATGTCCGTCTGTCTGTCTGTCCGTACCCCCCTTCCAAAATCGGTTCTATCCATCGGATCTTAAAAATTCTTTTTTGTTAGAAAGCTATGACCTCAGATACCCAACTTTCATACTTTTTGTCCGTCTGTCTGTACGTCCGGACGGACATAAATCTACTATCTGTCGGCGAATTTCCCATTGAATTAGCATTGAAATTCAATTTTGAGTCATTTAAGTCACTGTAGGTATTGAAATGTGGTTGATGTCCATCTGTCTGTCTGTATGTCTGTCTGTCTGTCTGTCTGTCCGTCTGTCTGTCCGTCTGTCTGTCTGTCTGTCCGTACCCCCCTTCCAAAATCGGTTCTATCCATCGGATCTTAAAAATTCTTTTTTTGTTAGAAAGCATAAATCTACTATCTTTCGGCGAATTTCCCATTGAATTAGCATTGAAATTCAATTTTGATTCATTTAAATCACTGTTGCCAAATCAACAATGGCATGAGAAACTTTATTTATTTAAACATATTTGAAGCAAAATAATATTTTCATGAATCAGTTTGGAATGACGTCATAAAATGTAGCACAATTTGATTCTTTGATTATTCATTAATTATCTAACAAGAAAGCGGCAAGGCATACTTTTGCATACAATTATGCTTAGTTTTTAATTTACATTTCTTATTTTTTTAATGCAGTTTGGAGTTTCATTACTTTTGTTATTAATAAATATTTAATTATTCCTCGAACTACAAATAAATCGCGAGCAGACGATAAATAATATTTAATTAATTTGCGAAATAATATTAAGGAAAATAGTTGATTTTGGCTTTTGGAAGTTTAAATTATTAGCTGGATGCTGTGTTTCGATTTTTTTTCTAATATGTATAAATCTAGTGTAGAAACGGCTGTTGATGATATTTACTGTTAGAAACCTAGTTTTTTCCCGATTAGAACTTCAGTAAGTATTTAAGTAACAGGAAAGTAGGCTATTTTAGTTCTTTATGAACTTCTTGTTTTAATGCAGTTTGGAGTAGTTTCATGTTTTTTGTTATTAATAAATATTTATTTATTCTTCTAACTACAAATAAATCGAGCAGAAGATAAATAATATTAAGTTAACTTAGTTATACCACTATAAAAAAATAGATATAATAACTTAGTAAACCCGTTAGAATGTATATTGAATCTATTCACAGGTGCCAGATCAACTAATAAAATAAAATCCATTTGCTTAGTGAATATTTAGTTACTGTAAACATAAGGGTTTCCTGCAGAGGATATCAATTCAATTCTTTTTTTAAAAATTTAGTTATACCCCCAAAAAATTTATATATGACCTACTATGCTCATTAGGATGTATATTGAATCGATTCACAGGTGCCAGATAAACTAATGAAATAAAGTACATTGGCTCTTATTGGATATATAGTTATGTAAGGTTAGTTATGTAAATGTAAGGGTCTCCTGCAGAGCATATCAACTAAATTATTTTTTAAAATTGAGTTGCACCACTATGAAAAATAACTCCATCCTTCTGTATTTCAACCCCGATTCTTTTGGTAAAATAAACCGGGTGGCAGGAAACCACGTCATTTCGGGCCACAAATAACATCTTGATACGCTTGGAATTGCTTATATTCTCTTGGAGAGATAGGCCCCTGTTTTCCTTCCGGCTATACTCTAGGGTGTCTCTGGATCCCTTTTTCATTTCGGAAGTTTCTTCGGCATTGTGTTGGATTGACCGGCGAGGAAAAAACTCGGATATCTTTCAAGCTGGGAGGAGGGGGACTATGGAGGTTGAATAAGATGTAGATGCTTGGCGAGAAAAAAAAAGTGAAGTAGTCTAAATGTCGCCAAGTCGATATTAAGCAGCCCAGTAATAGAAGCACTCGCATATGTTATGACGTTAGTTAGGACCATAGAAAAGGGATAAAAGTAGAGACGCAGTAACCCTATTTGGTCGAGTCAAAAAATTAGCACGTTTTCTGTGTTCTCAGTAACGTGGTTTTAATTAGGGTAAAATTTTAGCCAATTACCTTAAACGAGATTTTTTTTCCTATTTTAAGGCTTCTTATTATTTCAATGTGTATCGTTATAATGTAATTTGATATGCACACCAAGAAAACATATACTTTTCATTTATTGTTTTTTAAATATGGCAACCTTATTTTTCAAGCAGGTGGTAATTTTCCCAGTCTGACACTCTCTCTATGTCCGTCACTGTGGTTTATTTCCGCTAACCTTTTCTTGCAAGGTTTGAATGGTATTTCCTATTCTACTCTTATCTCAGTTTCATAGTCAGGACGAAAGACGTACATCGAGTCGGAAATGAAACTAACTGCTCAAGTATTAAGCCCAAAAATATAAAAACGTTAACTGTTCTACTCTTATATCAGTTCCATAGTCAGGACGAAAGACGTTTATCGTGTCGGAAATGAAACTAACTGCTCAAGTATTAAGCCCAAAAATATAAAAACGTTAACTATTCTACTCTTATATCAGTTCCATAGTCAGGACGAAGGACGTACATCGAGTCGGAAATGAAACTAACTGCTCAAGTATTAAGCCCAAAAATATAAAAACGTTGACTATTCTACTCTTATATCAGTTCCATAGTCAGGACGAAGGACGTACATCGAATCGGAAATGAAACTAACTGCTCAAGTATTAAGCGCAAAAAAATAAAAACGCGGACTATTCTACTCTTATATCAGTTCCATAGTCAGGACGAAGGACGTACATCGAATCGGAAATGAAACTAACTGCTCAAGTATTAAGCGCAAAAAAATAAAAACGCGGACTATTCTACTCTTATATCAGTTCCATAGTCAGGACGAAGGACGTACATCGAATCGGAAATGAAACTAACTGCTCAAGTATTAAGCGCAAAAATATATAAACGCGAACTATTCTACTCTTATATCAGTTCCATAGTCTGGACGAAGGACGTACATCGAATCGGAAATGAAACTAACTGCTCAAGTATTAAGCGCAAAAATATATAAACGCGAACTATTCTACTCTTATCTCAGTTCCATGGTCAGGACGAAGGACGTACATCGAATCGGAAATGAAACTAACTGCTCAAGTATTAAGCGCAAAAATATGTAAACGCGAACTATTCTACTCTTATATCAGTTCCATTGTCAGGACGAAGGACGTACATCGAATCGGAAATGAAACTAACTGCTCAAGTATTAAGCGAAAAAATATAAAAACGCAGACTATTCTACTCTTATATCAGTTCCATAGTCAGGACGAAAAACGTACATCGAATCGGAAATGAAACTAACTGCTCAAGTATTAAGCGCAAAAATATATAAACGCGAACTATTCTACTCTTATATCAGTTCCATAGTCAGGACGAAGGACGTACATCGAATCGGAAATGAAACTAATTGCTCAAGTATTAAGCTCATTCATTTTTTTTTTGCAAAATTTTCTTAACATAATATGTATATATTTTTAAAAATAAAATTAGTATATAATTTTTAAAAAACTCGGCATTCTTTTGCTATCACCATTACACAGTTGTAAAATAAAAAAGTTTTAAAGTTGTAACTTAAAAGGAAAAAAAGGAGTAGGCTTTAAAAAAACCTTAAAAATACGTAATTTTTTTTAATTAATTAAAAAAATTATCCGTTATAATATTTTTTTTTACATTATAATGATTATACAAAGATACCTTAAATGTATAATAAGTTTTACATTTTTGATACCAAAATTTAAAAAAAAATCCTGTTTATTCTACGGGTCTACTGTCTACGGTTCTACGGTATACCCTAACAAATCAAGTATAAAAAATTACTGAATCTATATAATTTGTAAATATTGATGATTTTAAGTTTTTTGCTGGTTTATAATTTCTAAGATACGCCATTAGAAAAAAATGAATACTAATAAAACTTGCACTAAAATGAACTTATAGCTTGTCCTTAACTTGTAACTTATAGCTTATAGTTTTGTCCTTTAAAAAGTTTGTAATTATTTAAAGAAAAGTGTTAAAAAACATTTTTTAAAAAATATACCTGATAAATAAAGTTATTTAAATTCAAAAATATAGTTGTAAAGCATAATTTAAAATCTTACTCTGAATAAAAATAGATCCATATTTATTAAACTTTCCTTAAATAAAAAAAATAATAGACTTTCTACGATATACGTTGTGATGGCAAGCATATTGGATAAAAATAACTCATCGAAAAGTAGAAGTGACAGAAAAGTAACATTTGACTTCATTGCAAGAGATGGGTCGTAAAATCGACAAAAATCGCCATCGGTTACCATAGAAACTATATTCAGTTGACTTGAACCATGTAATCTGGTTTTCTGCGCATTTTAAGAAAAATACTATAAAGAAACACATTAATAATATATAAAATATTTTCAACATTTACAGTTTATTATGAACTTTTTATTATTATTTATGCAAATCAGACACGGTTATAACATTTTTAAAAAAATATTTTTATTTTTTGTTGAAATTATTTTTTGAAGTTTACAGTGAACTTTTTAATTATTTAAACAATCGTAATTTCAGTAGATTTTTTACTTAGGTAAATTAATTCAGCATGTAATTTATATTTATGCACACCTTAAATATGCGATTTAAAATATAAATCATTCGTAATAAAAGCAATTGAGAATTACAATCAAATAACATTTCCGCAACAGAATTGTTAATGAATACTAACGCAAATTTGTACGTAATTTGCTGAAACAATATATATGTTGTTGCTGGAATATTTAATTATAAATTATATAAAACATTATATAAAACAAATTTGAGCTGAAAAGTGGCGTTTGAATTGTAGTTTAATTATAAATTTCAAATGGAAAACCGTGGGTAGATCATTTCAGGTAAACTTTGAACTTCAGTTCTCAGCTGGTCAGTGAGTTTATTAAATACTATTTAAATCAAGTTTTCATAGACTAAATGTTACTACAATTTCATTTGCTTCCCAAACTTTACTTCGTAATGAAAAAGTAGGTTTGTAACAGAATCTGTCACTTAACCCGCTTCCACACAACAGTTGTGTTTAACAGGTAAAAAGGTGACAAGCACAGCATTATTCTATATTAAACATTTACATGCTAAATTTGGCTAGTTTCATTTCCTTTATTTCGAAAATTCAATAATTATTACTTATCGTTTGTAAAAATTAATTTTTATTTCAAAGAATAAATATGTAATATTCCTTGCTTTTAAATAGAATTAAAACATTTCATATCAACGTACAAAGAATCTCATAGTTAAATATATTTGACGTCATTTCAAACTGAACGCAATACAACGAATTCTTTTCTGAAATTTTCAATGCGCGAAATTTTCAATTTCGATGCGCTGAATTTTTTTGACGTATCACACTTGTCCGTAGCATTTGTAGTTCGAACTATGGAAGTGGGTGACGGACAGACAGACGGACAAGCGGACTGAACGATTATAATACCTTCCACTTTTTACGTTATAAACGTAGTGTGGAAGCTAAAACCAAAAATTTCATTTACTAGTTAACGAGTTAAATCGATGCTTTTAGGAACGATTTTACAAGCAAAAAAAATAAATAAAGTAGGGCTTAATATTTACCCCCATAAAAGGAAAACATTGGTTTGTATTTTTAATGTAAATATATTAATTTACTTAAATGTAAAATTGAGTCGATAAATTATGGTTAATTGTATTCATTAACATTGTATTCAACAATTTAATATGTTTGAAGATTTATTTGTGCAACTAACTGAACTTAAATATCCTAAATACTTTTGATTTTACCATAAACACACACTTTTATCAGATAACTAAATAAACTGATTGCAGTTTTAAGTCCAAAACAATTTACACTTTTATTTAAATTACATTTTTAGAAAAGCCTAACATCATCAAACTCACAAATAAAACAAACACAGTGTAATGAAATTTGATTACATTACCAAGCAATGTAAAATACGATAGTATTAAACTACGCACTTACTTGAAACAACGTAAACTAAGTGTTAATATAATAAGCAATACAAATTGTTATTGTATTATAAAGTTAGTATAATAATTTATATTAATAAAAATCAAACGTGTGTATGCGTTTGCACGTGTGTGTTCTTTATAGACTCTTAAGGGGAAACGGTACCCAAATATTGGTCAAAATATCGATTTTTCAGTTTTTACTTCTTATTATTTACAATATTTTTCTGAATATTTACTGAAAGTTTCATAATGATATCTTCTGTAGAAAAAAAGTTATTAAATATTTTCTGGAGTCATTCTTATAAGTTTGAATAAGTATTTCGTCTGCTTTCAACCTTTTTTCTCTGTTTCGCGTTTTTCAATTATTGTGTTTAATAAATCCCTAAGGCTTTTTTGCTAATTAAGTTAGAATTTTGAAATTTTTAACCTGTGTTCTTATATATATGGTGCACAAAATTGTGCATAGAATACTATCTACCATGTATAGTTGTTTTTTAAAAAAATTTTGAATTCAATAATTTGTAATTTTTTTTGTGATTTTCAGTATAAATGCATGTTACTTTTTAACTGTAGCTCACATTTTAAACATGCACAGTTCTTGAACAAATAAAACTAAAAACAAACTATAAAAGTTTGGTGGAGTTATTTTCAAAATTGAAAGAGGAGTAGCGTTTTAAAAAAGTTCAAAATTGTGACTTTTTAAAAAATAAATGAAAAACTACTTGTAAATATTTGTTTTTATTGCTAGAAAATGTTTATTTAGAGTGAACATTATATAAAACCACTATAATACCGTGTACCACTATGTACTGTCATTATACTTTTCAAAAAATAAAGCTTTAGTTAAAATGAAGTATGTTTTATACGTAATGCAAAAATGAGCTTTCTGCTTAAGTTTATCTAAGGAAATGAAAGTGCTGATGAAGTTTACAAAGTCATCGTTAATGTGTTTTTTAACAGAAAAGTAAGCTTCTTTAGAACACCTTGTTTATATTACATTATATTTCTTTAGTCAATATTCATTGTGATCACATATACCAATGAATTAAACAAAACTTATTTTCATCAGAAAAAGATACCAGCTAAATCACTGAGTTTAGAAATTTACATAACAAAGTACTTTGCTCCAAAATTTATTTTTTTAAAAATATCTAGAAATAAAAACAGATTGAATCATTTGACGTCCTTTTTAATGTAGAAGTTAGTAAGCTTAAGGCGAATCATTTAAACGAAGAATGGCTACAAATCAATTTAAATTCTTTTATGGTCTATCGCGCTTCGATTAAGGTTGCACTTTTCATGTCACAAATGCCTTTCAATGAATAAATTTTGTAAAGAAGACAGATTCTGTCCATTTCCTAGTGACATTAATACATTAATGCGTCTAGAAAACTTTAGAAAATTTATTGGGCAAAAAAAGTTTTGTGAAACATGAAATAATGTGTCGTACATTACATTACTAAAAGCTATAACAATCACGTTTAGTGAGAGACTGATGTTAAGAATTAATGGAACGCAAAGAACTCAATAAAGTTATGAATAAAATGAATGATATAAGGGTATGACATATTTATGTTGGTCTGTGAAAAAATTCTAGGTATAATTTAGTAAATGACTTCTTTTGTTCGCTTATTCAGTTGATGTGATTTGTTTATGATAACTTTTTTTTTTACTTGTCTTCAGCTATGGCGACTGTATGGTGGATTGCGGAATTGGTAAGGGGGCTTAAGTTATAAATAAAATTAAGTACATCTTTTCTTCTTGCAAATAAAATGTGATTTGTGTTTGAGGACAATTTTTTTCGTCTATGTTGTCGGTTAAGTTATTTATTAATACAAACGCAAACTCGTTGAGTAGTTGCAATAATGAACATAATTGTGTTGCGATAAAAATTCTAGTAGATTCGAATGCAGGTATGTAAAATGTAACTACGCTTATTTTGTAACAATCAGTCGTTTTTTAGCTTAAATTTCTCTTTTTTTTTAAATCGAAAGAACTAAACGGCTGTAGTTGCCGATTTTTTTATGGTATATAAAACTGGGTGGAAGTGGATAATGTGTAGAAGTGGTTCTAGGGGACAGTTGCTGTTAAAAACTTAATTGTTTTTTATAAAAATTTCAGTGAGTATTTTAACAGCATATTTATTACAGGAATATTTATTATTAGATTTTATATAACAGGAAAGTAGATTATTTTAGTTCTTTTAGAACGTCTTGTTTTCTAATTTTTATATATATTTCAAATAAAATTAAGACCACCGATGACAATCTAATCCCTTCTTCACTCAAGTGAGATTCTACACATCACTTATCATTAGAACAAACCCACTTTTTTTAAAAAAAATCCTTCCAAAATACCAGAAACAAAAAAACTTTATATTGGTTCATTACAACTCTTAAGACCCTTATTCCGTTGAGGAGTCGAACTTAACCGTCACAACTCCGAAAAAAAAACCGCGCTCCTGACAAGAACATCCTAAAAAGGATTATGACCACTTTTAGGAGAAGAAAGTTTGAAAGGATTAGATCTCTTTTCTGTACCTTTTAAGAGCCGGGGACCCATGGGTTCCGAACACAAACATTCATTAAGTGGGATTGACCTCAGTGCAAGTCTGGCTCTGTCAATTTGCTCTTCCAGAGATTCGGGGTGAGGAACATCTTACAGAACTGGATTGATACAAGTATAACCATTATTTTGGTCGAAAGTTTGATGAAGCTTCCAGTTTTTTGCAGTCTGACAACAAAAACTTGAGTTGAACGCTTCTGGTAGTCTATTTCTAGCTTCTGGCTGTCTATAATCGCTAGCCACTTTTTCTTGTAAGCAAATAACATTTGCTGTAATTGAACAACATTGCATCTTTCTTTTTGTTTTAACTTGACAGATTTTCGCATAATATCCGTTTGGGAATATATATTTAATACTAGTGAAGAAAAGATATATTTTCTTATTTTGTATACATTCAAATCTGGGAGTTTTCTTTTTTTTTCCATTTTCACAAAGTATCCTTATTCACAGTAGTTGTTTTTCTCTGACTTTGATTAAATTATTTTAGTAACAAGCATTATCTTGATATCAATATTTTCATTTCCAAAGCTATGCTTAACCATACATTTACATCCAAAATGCTCGTTTAAATAATCAAACTACGATTACTGTTTGAAATAATAAAAGACAATTATATTTTGTTAGGTTTTTACTTTGAAAACCAGAAGAAAAAAATCAATTTATACCCTACCTCCATAGATTTGCATCAGAGTCTGCAGTCTACATTTTTAATCACCATTTATCTTACTGAAGTTTTCTTCGGTTCCTGCTCGTGTGGAATAATGCAGATTTAGCAACAACTGATTGCTGATTGGTTGATCGGCAATTTACATTACCATCTAACCAATCACTTGTGATAAAGGCCGCTTGGATAAAAGTCTGTCAACACTTCATAAAAGCATGTCTCCTCGTGGACAGGGACTTCGTGTTCAAGCCTTTACGGTTACAGTTACAGTTTTGTCCATCCAACTTTACCACCTCTCGTGTGCCTTTGTCCCAGGTCTTAACGAGGTCAAGTCTCCAAAGTTTGTGTGTTCCTGCCGTCTTTGGGAATAGTTCGGCAGTAGAAGTTGTAGTAGGTGGTTATAGTTGGGACGAGAAAAAGGAAAAAGTACGCTGCTTTATTGGCGGGAAGCAAATAAATGCATTTCTGTGTATCCTATTGGGAATATTGGGTAGGGTTAGGTTGGGAAACTGAGTAGGAGGAGCTAACTATACCAGGCATTGGTCGGATATATAAAGGGTTACTAATTGGTCTGTGATTCATTATAATTTCGTATTGGCAAATTGATTAAGGAAGTATAATATTATATTACACTCTTAAAACAAAAGAGTGAAATTCACTCCTATAGGAGAAGTGCATTTTCGGCACCGGAAAGGAGTGGAAATTAACTCAGACTGAGTTAAAACCGCTCGTTTTAAGAGTGTAGGACGCAGATTGTTTTCTTTTATTTCTTTTACCCACTCCGAAAAAGAGTGAAATTCACTCCTATAGGAGAAGTGCATTTTCGGCACGGAAAGGAGTGGAAATTAACTCAGACTGAGTTAAAATCGCTCGTTTGTTTTAAGAGTGTAGAATTTGAAAAAATCAAATTTTGTTTTAAAAATCATGTAATTGTTTTGAAAAATGAAAAAATACATGAGTATTATATAATATACGATTTTAATATATTTATATACAAGCTCCTTATTAGGGTGATTGTTTTTACTGCTGAAGACTTCTTATGTACAGGGAAAAAAATTAGTTAAACGTATTTTATACTGGCATTGACAAATTATAAGATATTGAAAACTGTACTAAAGCAGCAGAACTTACCTAATTCGCTACAACATAACTCACAATTATTTCTCATACTTCCCAAAGTATATACTTTATATTACTACATAAATATTTTTCAAGTTATTAAATATTGAACAAATTTAAATCGTGTTGAGTAAATCTATTAAAACATTAAAAACCAAGCAAAGATTTAAATTAATCAATCATTAATGTTCAAATTAAAATCTTACCAATTTAATCCACATGCTTATACTTAATTTTAGTGTGTAACTTCATAAGACCAGAAATATAATTTTAAAATGTTTGGTTCCATGTTAAGTCTATGAGACAGACTCTAAAAAAATCAGAACTTTGAAAAAAAAAGTTTAGAATCTTTTAAAGTAGTGGAAAAACTTCCCCTTTCCATTTGGCGTATTTTGCACATTTCCCATAACTTGACGTTTTGTGGTTAAGAAGGATATATTTAAGGGGAAAAAATACACAGCCATACATTAACAGTATATTTAAATTGGTTTAAATATTGTTAAAATACACGAACGTACAAAACTATGAAACTATTTTAAGGCTATTCATATAGGCATGTTTATAAAACTTTGAAACACTATATTACTTACTTTGTATACTCTAATTTTATATAAAATTAAACCTCATAAATAAAGGGGTAGAATTTATATTTATAAATTAAACAGTTTTTTTAAAGATATTTCAGCTAACTCAAAAAAAATAAATTTAAACATTTTATCCCTTTTTGCTACACCACTTAACACCCCCCTTATAGCTTTTATGCGCATAATATTACTTTTGAAAACCCCTTTCCTTCAGAATAATAAAACCCTAAACAACCTCTAATCAAAAGAAGAAGAGGCATTAATACCGGCATTTGTGACAGTAATAGCTAGCTCCAAGTACAGTCATCGTATTAAAAAAAAAGCTAGCCATAAAGACTGTTGGCGCAAAAGCCTTGTTTTTAACAACACAGTCTTTAGAGACAAAACGCCGTTAAGATTAAAATTCGTTTTATACTTCCCCTTTGTTCCCAGCATGACCTTTTTTATCGCCGAAATTTGTCCGCCAATTCGCCGGGTTATTTACGCTAATGTAAATTTGGCCTCGAGGTGAGAAATTTTTATTAAGAATAGCAACTCTCGCCGGAGTTTAGTGCCGCTGAGAACATGAAAATGCTCGCTGGTGTCCACTAATAAAATTTGAGGTCTCCCGTCGTGTTCTGGGATGATTTCAACGACTTGTATGAAGAAGACTGAGTATTAATGTTAAAACACCGGTTGGGTTAAGGGACCTGAATGTATCGCTAAACGAGTGACGGAAATATTTACATTGGGTGAGTTACTCCTTCAGTAAGCATGTTTCATGTATTTAATGGCATCAGCTCCAGCGGTATTGTTTCAATAGGGTACTTGACTGTATTGCTAAAATACCTTCCAATATTAAATTAATTATAGTTTGAACCCAAAATTAACAAACGTATATATTTTTTCGCAAAATAAATCTTTAAATAATTCATAAATAATCATTTTAAAATGACTTGTTTTTCATCGGTACGTCACGTGATCACAAACACGTCGATTTGGCTGACGTCACTATTATATATATAAACAAACCGGTGTGACGCTTTTTTGCTTGCAATTAAACTGGATTTAATCTAATTTACTATTAAAATAAAAACTGTATAGATAATGGAAGAAAAGGTTTTACAGAAGCGGATAGTTCAAATTTGCTTAAAGTAGATTCCAAAATAGTGTTTCAAAGTTTGTTTATAGTTACTAGTGACGCCATAGATACCACGGTGACAGCCACAAAGCGGTTTCGGGCGTAATTTTTCGTCCTAATTTTAAAATTAATTTTTATCCCTTTTTATGGAGTATTTGAAAAAAGAAAAAATACGGGTCTAATATTTTTGGCATAAGAATATTTTAAGCCAATAATTTTTTTTAGTCAAATACCCTACTATTGGACCTGCTAGAATCACATTTGTTTTGGTATTCTGAAGTGAGTCGTGCACAAACTTTTCTTTCAGTAGAACTAAATCTTCTTCTCTATTTGTGAATGACTCTAAATTTCTGTCCCACAATTTCACTTATTTTTTCCGCACACATTAGACATAATATTACCTAAACCGAATCGAAGTTTTATAACAACATTTATATATTTTGGTAAACTTTTGCATAGTTAAAAATTAATCGAGCTAAAACCGATAAAGTTAAATAAATAGTAGAAATAAGAACAAGTTGCACGTAAAGAACTCTAAAATTGAACACTCAGCAGACGTGAAAACCGAGCATTTAAGGTGAAACAAAAACAACCAATAAAATCGTAAAAGTGCAAGAATAAAATCTTGAAAGGGTTACGTCATCTGAAGCATGCCACACACACACACACAATTTACGTAAACATTTTTTTATTAATTGACATTAATTTAATCATTAAAATTACTATCGGTAATGAACATTATAATTTGAATTTTAGCTTAATGAC
Source organism: Oedothorax gibbosus (assembly GCA_019343175.1). NCBI lineage: Eukaryota > Metazoa > Arthropoda > Arachnida > Araneae > Linyphiidae > Oedothorax > Oedothorax gibbosus. Next base: position 12,356,033 of record CM033273.1, read on the forward strand.
ACATTATAAAGTAATTTATACTTATATTAACAAACTGAAAGACTAAAATCTCCCTCTACGGATATGAAAGACCAAGTTGTGTAACACAAACCATTCATGACTTGGGTACGATGTTGGTACCCTTTAGGTTTTTTTATACACCGTTTATTCTTGTTAAAAGTCTTAGAGTGCTTTCTGGCGTATCATATTGTACAAAAAGCGGAACAGTGACGTATTTCGTATGTAGTTGAAACATAACGAAGCGTCACTTTTCTGAGTTAAATGAGATTGTAAAGGAGAAAGGGGCATCTCGCTAACTTTTATGTGTATTACGCACTTATTTAAACACGTGTATTACTTGTTTTAAATTTGCTGTTATACATTTGAATTTAGAAAGTGTGGCTGTTATGCATGTGTTTTATGTTACAGTGGGATGCGTTGTTTCATTTTAAACTTTTCGAGATGCTTGAGAATTTTATCAGTTGTAAATTTAGGTTAAAACAAAAAAGATACACTTTCAATGCGTAAATTTTTTATTTTTAAGGATTACAAAATTGAATACTGAGACATTTTAAAAATTAAATAAATATGATGAAAATTAAGCTTAAACTACTAAATTGGTTAATGACTAAGTGACTTTTTTTAAACGAAGCGTACGATTTCAAATACAATAAAGTTCTCCTTAACAATCTTTGATTCCAATAGTCGATAGTTGTAGTTAACAAAGCTTGAAAAACTTGCATGAGGTTATTATAAATTTTCATTTACTAAACGGCTCTAACAAGTGAATGACAAAATTTATACACCAACATTATTTTTGTTTTGTTTCAAAACTTTGATAAGATTTTTTTTAATTACCCCACAGACATAAAAAAAAGAAATTTCATGTAGAAAATTATCTATTAATAGCTTATATAACTACACAGTTTATTTTAAATATGAATATGAAAATTCTTCAATTTATTATTTAAAAAATCTATCAATTAATATAAAAGTATTTTAATCATTTTGCATTCACGAAACTATCACGAAATTTTTAACAGTGTGTTATTACTATTATTACTAATTCATATACTGGAGGAATGGGCCGAAGAGGTAAGGAGTGAACAGAGCTTTCATGAGAATCATACCAATTCCCAATTGTTAAAAGTCCATCTTCACTCAATGATTGTGACACAATTCAGAAGTTAACTGACGACATGGATTCTTCCATCACCGAACGGACTTGGAGTGACATCCATCGCTAACTTAAAAGTGAGGACCCAAAATATTTAATTTTCACGTCAAGCCCAGTTAAGTGATAAAATTGATGTTTTTTTTAATAATTGTAAGCATTAAAAATTCGCTAGGTATGCTATTAGTACAGAATTAAAAATTTTGGTGCAAGATTACATCGGGATGCTGAAACGTTTTTTTACCTGTCATCACTATTTTCAACGTTTATTTACTATTTTTGCGGTGTATCGAAGTTATAGTTTACCACAAAATTAGTAAATTCACGCTCCAAATGGTTATAAAAACCAAAAAAATCTCAGGATTTTGGTGCAATCTTGCACCAAAATCTTTATCTGTTCACGACTCGTTCTCAATTCTCTTTTAATATGTCGCAGTCCCAAAGCTTACGCCTTAACCAATCGAACACTAAAGCCCCGAGTAGATTAATTACATGAAATATATTTCTAAAATGAGATTTATCAAATTTAATCGAAGTTTCAGTGGAAAACATACCAAACCATTATCTTAAAAATAATTCCAAAGACGAATCCCATTCTCCCTGAACAATAAAATCCTGCCCGAGAAAATCCCCATTGTTTATCCCTAAACAGGCGCTCTATTTAAAGACCTAGATTGATCCGATCCCCTGAATTGCACCGTAAACATCCCCAACAAAAGGCGTTTTCTCTTTAACCCTAATATTAAATTAACTCCCAGGCTCCACGCTACTGAGCCTAATGAACGAGCTTTTGTTAAGGGACGAGGGGCACTATACCATTACAGAAATCGTTCTTATCTTGGGAGACCGTTAGGAGGTCCAATTTGAATTCAGTTTGGAAAAGATTTAACTGAAACTTTTCTTATATGAAATAAACTCGGTGAAGGGACATTTCCTGGAGGCCAAGGCAGTACCAACTCAACCTTAAGGATACAAACGCTCGTTTTGACGTCATGCTCTCCGTCGGGTTTGAACTGTTGGCTTTTCCGAAGAAAAAGTATGAAACATATTATTTTTCATTTTTTTTTAAAAAGGTTTTCTTCTCCTCTTTCGGAACAGCTGACAACCCGAACTGGACGGATAGTGTGATATCACAAAGAGTTTCTCTGGCCTTATAAGTTGAGATGACCATGTCCAACTATGCCAATTTGTGCTTACGAGACATGATGCAATGGGGTGCATTGCTGCAGATGGTTTAGTCATTTGGTCAAACTGACAAGAAATCCCCGTTGTTTGTTTAGATAATGTTTTTTCATTACATAACAGTAGCCTATTGTAATGGTTCTGTGAACTAAAATTTAACTCTGATATTATTAAATTAACTCTCTAGTCCCACTCTGCAGCGCCTAATGCACAAGCTTTTAAACAAAACTAGTATATATCATTACAAAAATCGTTCTTGGAGGAGCATTAGGAGTTCCCGCTTGGATTTTGTTTTGCAAAGGCATAACCCACTATTGAGTACAGATCCTTCACTGTTAAAAATCCCGTCAGCGGGACCCTTAAAAGTGCCAGAATGGCACCCATTTGTTACCTACAGTTTTAACAGTGTTGTATACATATCTTGACGATATAAATAACTTTTGTTCACAACCTTTGGCTATTTTTAACAGACCCAAGTAAAAAGTTACCAAAACATCGAGAATCTAGATAATACGAAATGCAGTGCATACTAGAGCTTTTTTCCACATTTGGATGTTTAAACGTGTATTCAGCTGTATATAGTAACCTGCTTGTAATTACAAAGAAACATTTTCTGAAATATTTTTTTTTCCTGCAGATATTTTTTAAGATGGGAAAATCAGAAAAGTTAACAGAAACAGCCATGTGCAATGAAATAAAAAGGGATCGGATTATGAATAATGGTTATGAATTCCCCGATGGAATTGGTTCGTTCTTTCGCTAGTGACCCGATGTACTGAAAAAGCTATGATTCATCATGTTCGTGGCAAGGTAGCCATGTCCATGGAAAGTCAAATTTTTGAAGTTAAATTTTATTGAGAAAATATATTTTATGATCTGGGAATATGTTATAGTTTCAATATGGTATGTGTAACCCAAATCCAAAGTTTTAAAAACTTTCATTAATTTTTTTTCCGAGATTTTTCGTATCAAATTGTATTTTTCTGAGTAATAACCCTTGTATGTCCCGAAAGTAAGAATCAAAGCTCTTAACCGAAACTGATTGGGGACCGGTCCCATCAAGTTCGGAGAATACACGTCCGATCAAGTTCAGCCGTGATGACACAAACATGGCAAAGTAATTTTCTACACAACTAAGTAATACAATGCTAATTTTTGTGATGTTCACAGGCCTGATATTCAGTATTACCAAGGAAATAGTTAAATAAAAAAATTTAACTTGAAAAATCCTTTCTATAGTTACATCTTTCTCAGTCCAAAAAAATCTGTTCCTCGAATAAAGTGTCCGCGACCCTCTACACTCCCTTCAGGGATCACGGTCTAAAAGATTCCAGCCCCAGGGCTATTATCACATGCACTGGGAGACGAAACATTTAGCAAACTAGTCACATTTGTCACCCTTTCCCAACAATGGCGCTCGAATATCTGTTGCTTTTTGACAAGGGCTGTCGCGATTACAAGGAGTTTTATCACGTTAAGGGAGTTTTAAGACTGCAAAAATGGCGTTGTGAAATGCACACGTGGTCGTTAGGGAAGTATTATGGAATGTTGCAAAAGCTATGTTAACTGTTATGATGTTTGGAGTTATGGCAAAAGGCTTTCTGGAAGTTATATTTATACGAAGCATATATTCGTAAACATTAGAATTGCGTTTTATGAATGCGTTCATATGGATGGAATGTAAAGATGTAGTGCAAACATACACCCCAATTAAAGTTTAAAGATTTTTGTTCATAAAATGTTATAAAGTTCTCTGAAATGCTATTATAAACAAACCATTTTTTTTGTATTTTATTTGTGTATTAAATTCAAAATTCATCTGTGTATTCATTATTTATTTTTATTTGTATAGTAAATTCCAAATTATGAAACGCATTTCTAGATTGTTCAATAGATATGACTTTGATTCCTTACATAGATAATGTACTATTCAGTTGGATGGAATTGAAGAATGTAGTGCTAAAAACACACATAATAAATTCAAATATTTTTGTTTATAAAGTTACCTGACATTCTTTTATAAACAGAAAATATATAACATATACTATATTAAAATAAATACTAACTGGTTTTAAATAAGTACAGAATTATTAAAAATATTTCGAAATTGTACAACAGATAATACTTTCATTCATGATCCTTCATAACGCTCAGTTAAAGTCTTCCTAATCTTAAGATTTTTAGAAATATATTAATAATAACTCTAAATAAATTCTTTATCTAATGAATGTAGGGTTTAACATACAAATAAGGGTAAAATCAAGCACACAACATAAATTAAATCTTCGTTATGAGAAGAACAAGAATTGCATAATTTTGTCATTAAATGTTAGATGAACATTTCCTTCTCACAAAACTGATGCCTTTACCCTAAACAGAAAAAAATAAGAGCATTATCATGAGCAAATTAAGTCAATTGAATGGCTTAACAAAAAACAACTCTTCACATTTATCAAATTAATCGAATTGGGTTTACTTGCAAAACAACAATAATCAGCAAGTCCTTATATCATACGATTTATTCCATAATCTTATTATTGTTCTTTAGAACCAATAAAGTATAATACCAGTCTTTCACTTTATGGTTTTGCTATGGTTTTTGGAACGAGACTTTTTTCCAATTTAGAAGACATTTCGCATAGTAAATTTTCAATAATTTTCGAAACACATATGAACGTTACAAAGAAATGAACAGAAGATATTTTATCAAAATACAGGAAGATGCACAACCTTAATCAAAGCGGAATAGACTATAAAAGAATTGAAATTTATTTGTATTATTCGTTCTTAAGTTAAAAAAAACGATAGCAAGGAAAGTAAGTACAGCAATGATATAAAGACATAATTTCTTCTACTACGAAAGTGCAAATATATTCAGAGAGCAAATAATTCCGCCTTAAGCTAAAAAATAAATATCTGCATTCAGAAACTATTTTAAAGGATCTTACAATATCAAGACAATTTTTAGACATTTAGAAAGCAAATTAATTTAGTATGCGAATTACATGACTTTATGTAATGCATTAAAGATTGTCTTTTATTTGAAATTTTGTCATGTAGGCTTTTTAAAGAGTACATTAAAATTCTATTTCTTCAGTCACTGTTCTGTTTTCAGTGCTTTTATATTTAAACAGTGGGGAACAGATTATTTTTGTATCCAAATTGTAAAACTGTTAATAATGCACCATACGAATTATATGTGTTAAATAGCACCTATATATTAAAGATTTAAATTTCACTTTTCTTTATATCTAACATAAAAATACGTTTAATACAATGGGGTTGGTTCACGTCATGAATGGCTACAGCACCAGCGATCTTGTTTTCAATTTTTTTTTGTCTGGAATTACTTTTGTTTTGGTATTCAAAAATATGAGTTTTCTAAGAATATTTTACTTATTAAAATTTTAAATTGCTAACTTCTTGCTGTGCTGTTGGTTGTTCAAATCACTCGTTAAAGAAAGCTTGCATTAGAAAGAAAACTTTCTTTACATCCATGACGGTTATTTTGAGAGTAAAACCGAAACAACCAATGAAATCGCTGGATGCGAAAAAATGAAAGCAAGAGCGTTACATCATCTGAAACATTCCCATAGAAATATAAAAATGTGATAGCTTCTAAATGTTTCTATTGAATTTTAATATTTTACGAAAACGCTTAATATAAAGTTATATCGAGAAAAAGAAGGCTGCTAATCTGACTTGATCAAAATAGTATATATTTTTAATTTTAAATCATAAATTTTCTATGTTTAACACAATAAACTATTTTTGTATTGTTAATTCGTTCACATAGATAAAACCGGAATAAAAAAAACTCTTATGAGTCAAATAAAAAAATGCAAACACAAATGCATTTTTTTGTTAGAAAATAATTTTTTTTTTTCAAATTCAACAGCAGTTTCAGACACATAGCTTTTTGATTTCCAGAAATCAAATTACAAAACAAACTAATTACAAGGCAGGACTATGACATACCTTAGTAAGAGAAAAAAAACACAAATATGGATCTAATGTGTAAACATGTAAAAAAATATATTATGTTAAAGCAATAGACTATTTTCAAACAATAGATTATTTGTAAACAATAGATTATTTGTAAACAATAGATTATTTTCAAACAAAAGATTATTTTCAAACAATACTCACACATAAAAAAATTGTAAATAAATAGATCATTTTAAAACAATGTTAAAAATTTTGTTTTTTTGGTTTGAATTGTGCTTGATTACATTTAAATTGTACTCATATTTATCAACCGCGTCTTTTATTTAAACTATTCGTTATCTTTATAAAATCCTTGTAATTCTTTCACAATAAACATACATTTCCTTCTATTTACACTTCAAATTAAATTCCTTTGCACATAATAATAAAAAAAAATCTCGTTGCAACGAAGAAAATTAAATTACCTTGAAAATATTCTGTTTACAAAAGAGCTCAGATATTCAAGCCTTTATGAAAAAGCTATTTTGAGTCATTAAATCTCATAATGTTACACTCACAAACGTGACTGACTTGGCTTAAAAATGAGATTGTATATTGTTATATCCTAATTCGATTAAACTACGTGTTTACTTATGTTTATGATCGTATCAGACACTCTCAAAAATCCATTTTCATCAAACAGAAAAGCTCTGTAAATTGAATAAACTCAATCAGCTTTTGATGCTATTCAATAAAAAGTGTTTGCTGAATAATTTAAATGTTTGATTTTGCATAAGATATCATAATATAGACTTCAAAAATCCTTCGTTTTTTTATAAATAAAGCAAACATAAATTTATAGACTAATATTTTTTTTAAATAAATAGTAATAATGTAATAAATAAAGACAAATTCTATTTTTGACCGAAATACTATTGCGTTACCAATATGCCAGTAAACACGTGCTTAAGACGTTATAGCATACTTTTTAGCAAAAGTTTTATAGATGATTGATATTAAAATTAAATTTTGTTGTCAGATCTGTAACACCTCACAACATTTGTAATTTGGCACTTTTCCTAATATTGGTCGATAAGTTCGAATTTATTTAAGTTTTAATTACTTTTTCTGTTTTGGCTTTTAAATTATGTTTTCCCCAACAAAACGTCCTAGGTTTGCAGCGGCCAAAGAGCGAATTAGGCAATGTGTACAGAAATAAAAAAATAAAATATTCGTTTGTTTAAAGCCTTTGATCTCCAAAACTTAAAAATTCAAAAAATCGAATTGCAAATACATTCAATAGATGAATTTTCGAAACAATATTAATGAAAATAGGAAATTTTGGTTTCAATTGTTTAAATTTCTTTTAAATGCTGTGTCTGACGAGTGTATAAATTAACCCTTTCAGTCCCAATGACAATTTGGCATCATCATTTTAGAAAAAAAATTCTGATCGTCTACAGCCATTCATGATATCAAAAAGCACATCATTCGATTCTTCAATTTTTTTCTATTATAATTTTTTTCATTAATCCCAATAGATGTCAGCCCTATTATTTTTTTAATTATGATCAGAAACATGATGATGCCAAATGGCATCACTGGGACTGAAAGGGTTAAGTGTATACATTTTATGTAGAAGCGGTTTTATGGAACAGTCACTGCTACAGGCAACTTTTTTTTCTATTCAGTGAGTATTAAAGTAACAGGAAAATAATCCATTTTAGTTGTTTAAAAAAATTCTTGTTACCTTTTGAATTTACCATTTTAATCAAAACTTTAAACCTTAAAATATAAAGTAAAATTAAACAAACAATACACTTCTTAAGTGAATTAAGTGGATTCTTCTTAATTAGAGTGGTACATATAATGTCTAGTAACTTATCTAAAAAACATATTGTATTTGTTTTATTACATTAAATTTTCTAGACTTTTGTTTAAATTTCTAGTTTTACACTAACTACTTTAACGGTATTTCTACTTTTAAAAATAATAATGCGACCAACTTTTGATTTATAACTAAAACTTTTCAAACATTTTTTTTGTTTTATACGCTTTCTACATCCAATTATAACGTGTAAGTTGAACCACAGAAAAGTATTCGAGAAAGTTTTTATTATAATTAAGTTATCTTTTTTATTGCATTATGATACTACACTCTTGCTTTCTGCATATTTCGTTTATAAATACGAAATGTCCGCGACCCTCTACACTCCCTTCAGGGATCACGGTCTAAAAGATTCCAGCCCCAGGGCTATTATCACATGCACTGGGAGACGAAACATTTAGCAAACTAGTCACATTTGTCACCCTTTCCCAACAATGGCGCTCGAATATCTGTTGCTTTTTGACAAGGGCTGTCGCGATTACAAGGAGTTTTATCACGTTAAGGGAGTTTTAAGACTGCAAAAATGGCGTTGTGAAATGCACACGTGGTCGTTAGGGAAGTATTAGGGAATGTTGCAAAAGCTATGTTAACTGCTATGATGTTTGGAGTTATGGCAAAAGGCTTTCTGGAAGTTTTATTTATTCGAAGCGTATATTCGTAAACATTAGAATTGCGTTTTACGAATGCGTTCAGATGGATGGAATGTAAAGATGTAGTGCAAACATACACCCCAATTAAAGTTCAAAGATTTTTGTTCATAAAATGTTGTAAAGTTCTCTGTAATGCTATTATAAACAAACCATTTTTTTGTATTTTATTTGTGTATTAAATTCAAAATTCATCTGTGTATTCATTATTTACTTTTATTTGTATAGTAAATTCCAAATTATGAAACGCATTTCTAGATTGTTCAATAGATATGACTTTGATTCCTTACATAGATAATGTACTATTCAGTTGGATGGAATTGAAGAATGTAGTGCTAAAAAACACACATAATAAATTCAAATATTTTTGTTTATAAAGTTACCTGACATTCTTTTATAAACAGAAAATATATAACATATACTATATTAAAATAAATACTAACTGGTTTTAAATAAGTACAGAATTATTAAAAATATTTCAAAATTGTACAACAGATAATACTTTCATTCATGATCCTTCATAACGCTCAGTTAAAGTCTTCCTAATCTTAAGATTTTTAGAAATATATTAATAATAACTCTAAATAAATTCTTTATCTAATGAATGTAGGGTTTAACATACAAATAAGTGTAAAATCAAGCACACAACATAAATTAAATCTTCGATATGAGAAGAACAAGAATTGCATAATTTTGTCATTAAATGTTAGATGAACATTTCCTTCTCCCAAAACTGATGCCTTTACCCTAAACAGAAAAAAATAAGAGCATTATCATGAGCAAATTAAGTCAATTGAATGGCTTAACAAAAAACAACTATTTATCAAATTAATCGAATTGGATTTACTTGCAAAACAACAATAATCAGCAAGTCCTTATATCATACGATTTATTCCATAATCCTATTATTGTTCTTTAGAACCAATAAAGTATAATACCAGTCTTTCAATTTATGGTATTGCTATGGTTTTTGGAACGACACTTTTTTCCAATTTAGAAGACATTTCGCATAGTAAATTTTCAATAATTTTCGAAACACATATGAACGTTACAAAGAAATGAACAGAAGATATTTTATCAAAATACAGGAAGATGCACAACCTTAATCAAAGCGGAATAGACTATAAAAGAATTGAAATTTATTTGTATTATTCGTTCTTAAGTAAAAAAACGATAGCAAGGAAAGTAAGTACAGCAATGATATAAAGACATAATTTCTTCTACTGCGAAAGTGCAAATATATTCAGAGAGCAAATAATTCCGCCTTAAGCTAAAAAATAAATATCTGCATTCAGAAACTATTTTAAAGGATCTTACAATATCAAGAAAATTTTTAGACATTTAGAAAGCAAATTAATTTAGTATGCGAATTACATGACTTTATGTAATGCATTAAAGATTGTCTTTTATTTGAAATTTTGTCATGTAGGCTTTTTAAAGAGTACATTAAAATTCTATTTCTTCAGTCACTGTTCTGTTTTCAGAGCTTTTATATTTAAACAGTGGGAAACAGATTATTTTTGTATCCAAATTGTAAAACTGTTAATAATGCACCATACGAATTATATGTGTTAAATAGCACCTATATATTAAAGATTTAAATTTTACTTTTCTTTATATCTAACATAAAAATACAGTTTAATACAATGGGGTTGTTTCACGTCATGAATGGCTACAGCACCAGCGATCTTGTTTTCAATTTTTTTTGTCTGGAATTACTTTTGTTTTGGTATTCAAAAATGAGTTTTCTAAGAATATTTTACTTATTAAAATTTTAAATTGCTAACTTCTTGCTGTGCTGCTAGTTGTTCAAATCACTCGTTAAAGAAAACTTGCATTTGAAAGAAAAGTTTATTTACATCCATGACGGTTATTTTGAGATTAAAACCGAAACAACCAATGAAATCGCTGGATGCGGAAAACTGAAAGCAAGAGCGTTACATCATCTGAAACATTCCCATAGAAATATAAAAATGTGATAGCTTCTAATGTTTCTATTGAATTTTAATATTTTACGAAAACGCTTAATATAAAGTTATATCGAGAAAAAGAAGGCTGCTAATCTGACTTGATCAAAATAGTATATATTTTTAATTTTAAATCATAAATTTTCTATGTTTAACACAATAAACTATTTTTGTATTGTTAATTCGTTCACATAGATAAAACCGGAATAAAAAAAACTCTTATGAGTCAAATAAAAAAATGCAAACACAAATGCATTTTTTTGTTAGAAAATAATTTTTTTTTTTTCAAATTCAACAGCAGTTTCAGACACAGCTTTTTGATTTCCAGAAATCAAATTACAAAACAAACTAATTACAAGGCAGGACTATGACATACCTTAGTAAGAGAAAAAAAAACACAAATATGGATCTAATGTGTAAACATGTAAAAAATATATTATGTTAAAGCAATAGACTATTTTCAAACAATAGATTATTTGTAAACAATAGATTATTTGTAAACAATAGATTATTTTCAAACAAAAGATTATTTTCAAACAATACTCACACATAAAAAAATTGTAAATAAATAGATCATTTTAAAACAATGTTAAAAATTTTGTTTTTTGGTTTGAATTGTGCTTGATTACATTTAAATTGTACTCATATTTATCAACCGCGTCTTTTATTTAAACTATTCGTTATCTTTATAAAATCCTTGTAATTCTTTCACAATAAACATACATTTCCTTCTATTTACACTTCAAATTAAATTCCTTTGCACATAATAATAAAAAAAAATCTCGTTGCAACGAAGAAAATTAAATTACCTTGAAAATATTCTGTTTACAAAAGAGCTCAGATATTCAAGCCTTTATGAAAAAGCTATTTTGAGTCATTAAATCTCATAATGTTACACTCACAAACGTGACTGACTTGGCTTAAAAATGAGATTGTACATTGTTATATTCTAATTCGATTAAACTATGTGTTTACTTATGTTAATGATGGTATCAGACACTTTCAAAAATCCATTTTCATCAAACAGAAAAGCTCTGTAAATTGAATAAACTCAATCAGCTTTTGATGCTATTCAATAAAAAGTGTTTGCTGAATAATTTAAATGTTTGATTTTTCATAAGATATCATAAGATAGACTTCAAAAATCCTTCGTTTTTTTTATAAATAAAGCAAACATAAATTTATAGACTAATATTTTTTTTAAATAAATAGTAATAATGTAATAAATAAAGACAAATTCTATTTTTGACCGAAATACTATTGCGTTACCAATATGCCAGTAAACACGTGCTTAAGACGTTATAGCATACTTTTTAGCTAAAGTTTTATAGATGATTGATATTAAAATTAAATTTTGTTGTCAGATCTGTAACACTTCACAACATTTGTAATTTGGCACTTTTCATAATATTGGTCGATAAGTTCGAATTTATTTAAGTTTTAATTACTTTTTATGTTTTGGCTTTTAAATTATGTTTTCCCCAACAAAACGTCCTAAGTTTGCAGCGTCCAAAAGCGAATTAGGCAATGTGTACAGAAATAAAAATATTCGTTTGTTTAAAGCCTTTGATCTCCAAAACTTAAAAATTCAAAAAATCGAATTACAAATACATTCAATAGATGAATTTTCGAAACAATATTAATGAAAATAGGAAATTTTGGTTTCAAAGGTTTAAATTACAACTAAATGCTGTGTCTGACGAGTGTATAAATTAACCCTTTCAGTCCCAATGACAATTTGGCATCATCATTTTAGAAAAAAATTCTGATCGTCTACAGCCATTCATGATATCAAAAAGCACATCATTCGATTCTTCAATTTTTTTCTATTATAATTTTTTTCATTAATCCCAATAGATGTCAGCCCTATTATTTTTTTAATTATGATCAGAAACATGATGATGCCAAATGGCATCACTGGGACTGAAAGGGTTAAGTGTATACATTTTATGTAGAAGCGGTTTTATGGAACAGTCACTGCTACAGGCAACTTTTTTTTCTATTCAGTGAGTATTAAAGTAACAGGAAAATAATCCATTTTAGTTGTTTAAAAAAATTCTTGTTACCTTTTGAATTTACCATTTTAATCAAAACTTTAAACCTTAAAATATAAAGTAAAATTAAACAAACAATACACTTCTTAAGTGAATTAAGTGGATTCTTCTTAATTAGAGTGGTACATATAATGTCTAGTAACTAAACTAAAAAACATATTGTATTTGTTTTATTACATTAAATTTTCTAGACTTTTGTTTAAATTTCTAGTTTTACACTAACTACTTTAACGGTATTTCTACTTTTAAAAATAATAATGCGACCAACTTTTGATTTATAACTAAAACTTTTCAAACATTATTTTTTTGTTTTACGCTTTCTACATCCAATTATAACGTGTAAGTTAAACCACAGAGAAGTATTCGAGAAAGTTTTTATTATAATTAAGTTATCTTTTTTATTGCATTATGATACTACACTCTTGCTTTCTGCATATTTCGTTTATAAATACGAAATATTAAATTTTAAAAAACTTTCAAGGGGGAAGTTGCATTTACATTTCATTGTTTTGTTAAAAATATTACCCTGTATATTAAATTTTTGTTTAATACTTCCTTATCAATTCAATAATTTAGGTAGGATAATAAAATAAACTGAAAAGTTAAATAAAAAACTAAATAAATGAATTCCATATCATACAGCGGTTGAACAAAACAATTTACACACTTTCCAAATATTTGTTACGGTTCCTATAAACTAATGAAATATACGAAAAATGATATTGATGACTTGACACATATTATGGCATACCTTTTCGTAAAAAAACTGTCTTTTTAATATTTTTTATAATGCTTTTAATATCATAATCACTTATTTATTCGCTGCTGTCACAAAATATGTTATACACCAAATACATCCTGGAAGTAATTCTAAAAGCAACTAACTACAAATCAAATTAACCTTATATTATCATAATGATAGAAGGTTTATTTGATTTGTAGTAAAACTTTTATAATTCTGTGATATTATACTTACAATTACTGTGTTACAAAATATGTTAGACACCAAATATATACTGAAACTAATTACAAAAGATACTAAAAATCAAATAAACTTTCTATTATCTTAAAGATACATAACTTCTAAAACATCTTCACTAGCGACACCCTTCCCCATACAATGAACCAAGAAATAAATGTTCCGCAAACACTGATATCAGCATCTTTTGCGGTGTTCATCATCAGTCTGAACAGTCTTATCTGGGAGATGGACTGACGTTAGTATTTAGGTCTGCCCTCTAGGAAATGGTAGTTGACCCATGGGTTAACAAAACCTTTATATCCCATTGACCTTTATGTTCTCTGGAGAATAGAGAAAGATAAGATGGACTGTATGAAATAATACGGCGTATCTTAAAAGTAGACAAAGGGATAGTGACAGTTTGACCTACATGTGTAGGGTTTAGAATACAAGTGAACTAAATAGGGGAAAAAGGGACACATGACCCAACTTGTACTTTTTGGCTTGTAACTTTTAAAAAACACTATTTATGGATCTGCAAATGCAGTCAATTTATACTTTAATAAGTATTACGCAATATATATTAGCATTTTTCTGAAGTATTAACTGCAATATTAGTAAAATATAAATTAGTTAAAACTTTAGTTTTGGGTTATGTATCCCAATGCATAGGGATACCTGACCCACCCATTAGGGATACGTGACCCAACCTAAATATTTGGTAGTAAGACTTAAAATTAGCAAAATACTTTTACCTAATGACAAAACTAACATCATATTATAAAGTTTAAATAGATTTTATAGTTTTTTAAGACAAAATTATTACTTCTTATTTTTTCACATTCATTATGCTTATATTAACGAACTTATCCATTTAAACGTAAAATCTTGTCTAAATACAAAACTGGGGATTCTTTTATTTTGCAGAGAAAACACAGGTGGTTGAAGGGTCTTCAATTTGATCAATATCAACTTGGGATGTGTTATCCATTTCAGGCCATTTAAAACATTTCCCATCGATTCTTTCTGCATACTGAATAGTATAAGCTCTTTAAAAATATTTCTCTTGTATACGTACTTTCCCAACAAACTTTGTACTCCCAGAAAACCCAGTCATTTACTTCTACAGAATTACTTAGTGTACCTCTGGCTACTTTGTGTTGTTTACTTGGGTCACGTATCCCTAATTGGTTCGGGTCAAGTATCCCTAGTTACCCTTTTTTATTAACCCCAAAACAAAGATATTTGCGAATAAATATATTAGCACTATTATGCACGTAATTGTAGCTAATAGCATGGACAAAACAAGTAACTAATTGAACAAATCTTTCCTTTAAACCAAAAAAAGTAGCCCTGAAAATCTTACGGCACCAAAAATTTACTTTCAGTGCATGAAAACGTATTTCTTCGTATAGCTAAACACTAACTCAATGATTCAGCTGGTTGTTTTCACCATGTGATCAGCTCAATGAAAGGAAAAAGTGATGCCACTTCCAACTCATATAACTTTACAATGCTGAGAAAAAGGCATTGGGTCATGTGTCCTTATGGTCAAATGTCCCTAGTTCCCCCTACAGCTTTAGTCATTTTCGAGTTAGCAGCGCAATTGCATACACTGTGGAGAATTAAAATACAATCATGAAAAAATCATAGTTCAGATAATATCTTCCAGGCAGCAGAAATTTAAAAAAAAAATTACGAGGTAGTTTTGTTGTACAGATTTAATCTTCTGTAGCACAAAAAATCTTTTTATCGATTTGGTACTCATATGACCCTCCATATGAACCCTCCATATGACCATGTCAGGGCTACAATGATCTATGTCCACTTCAGGTTATAGTCTGATTGTTCTGTAACACCCATTATTAAGAAGTCCTTATATTTGTTTAAATATTTGAGTGATTCTGGATACATTTTGTACTAAGAGGAATGTTTAGTGTGGTTGTTAAAATGGAAATTTTTTTTATTCTCACTTCAAGGAAAGGCTGATATGAAGAAATTATGGAGTTATTTTGTATTATATTTTGATATATTTCAATTCGTTTCCATGGTCCCTTCCCTTTCACTCCCATAAAAATGACGGGGTAAGGTTTAGACCTCCATTTCTAGCTGTCGTGATGTTTCCGGACCAGAGTAATATTAATTAATTTTTTTAATTTCAAGCTAAAAACAACTGTAAAATTAAAATTAAATATATTAATATTGTTCTTACACATATTTTTACATAATTTTTACTTATAAATTTTTTTTTACCTAAGTAAGAGTTTCTAACGTTATATTTTTGATGTATTTGATTTTGTATCTATGGCAGTAATTGTTTTTACCCAATTTTATTACTTAAGTAAGAGTTTGCATTGTAAGCAATTTGACGTTACATTCGCTAATACAAATTAAAAAGACTATTTTTTTTTCGAAAATATGCTTCTTTTTTATTATTGATACTCAAATATTAGTTATACCAACATATTCGAAAATATGTTTTACATCTAGTTGTTGCCCTAAAATTAAAAAAAAAATCAATTTACAGAATTTCACGATGCCACTTAGCTTTACAAACTTTCACTTTATGCTATTCATGAACCTTTAATTAAAAACACACTTCCACCAAAGAAACAAAACCAAATGAATATCCCATAAATAAAACCGTAACTCTATCTCTGCACTCCAACCCTTCACCTTCCTTCTTTCAAAAAATAAAATAATAAAAAAACCTAAACCCATCTAACGGCAGCACCCTAATCTCGCATTCATAGCATCCCCACCACCTTAAACCCGGCGTGCCCTATCCCTCATCTAGCGAGGAAAAACTCTGCTGACACGTTCGCCGTGACTGATGGCTAAATGATGACTGCACATTCCAGGGCTGGGAGGCGTGACCAGGGCTTCCGAAAACTTTGGCCTTTCCATCGAGGTGGTATTGAATGGACACGTTTGCCTTTCAGTAACAGCTGTGGCTCTTTGTCTATTGATTTTGGGGTGCCACTGCTTTGGGTGGCCTCAGAGGTGGTTTGACAAAGATGTAAATGATCCGGCTGCAAATTTGTAGGCTGTGAGAGGAGTTTAACACAAACAAGAAAGATTTGGAATTTTGAACCATTGTTAAGTGATGAGGTCGACACCTCAACCGGCAACTAAACGTATTTGGAACAAAATAGTACGGTTACGCCATCGGGCCTTTTGAGTCTACAGAATAGATAGGCATACGTATATGCCTAGGTGGTTGGTTGGTACATGTATTTCCGGCTTGTGTGCTTGATCAGAGACCCACTTATAAAACCTTCGTCAAGTAAGACAGACACACACAGAATTTTTACTGACACAGATAGAAAGTACACCCAGAGCGAAGGCTGGAATCAAGACCGCACCCGGTACAGTGCGCAGACTGTTAGCGTAATGGGCTGTGATTAAACCCACTAGGCCACCCGGGAACCTGTAAAGATGTAAATGATTTGGAAGCTTCTACATGTCTATTTGTAGTCTGTGAAATGAGTTTTAACACAACGTGTATGATTCGTAATTTTTAACCATGACGTATTTGGAACAAATCGTACGCTTACGCCTCAGTGTACTCATGAACTCTCATCATTATATTTGGAAGCTTCTGAACGTCTATTTGTAGTCCGTGAAAAAAGATTTAACACAAACAAAAATTATTCGTAATTTGAACCATGGTTAAGTGATGAGGTCGACACCTCAACAGGCAACTAAACGTATTTGGAACAGAATCGTACGGTTACGCCATCGGGCCTTTAGATTCGACTGATTAAATATGGACGTATGCATCAGTTTCTCCAACTCCAGCATCAGTCACCCATCTAAGTACCCATTGCTTAAGATCGGATTCCCAAAGGGATCTGAAGCTATAATGCTGAAACTACCAATTGGACACGCAATTAAGGTTTGTATAAAAATAACCTTTTTAAATCTATCCTAGTTTATATAGAACTGGTAATTACGCACCTTTTTCCCTGCAATTCAGTTTCGTTTTGAAATAGTCAAGTAGTACTTTGTGGAACTATCTACCTAACTAGCTATACTATGGATAATTACCGTGTAAAACATTTTTACTTAATCATCTGCTTGTTTTTTTCCATTTCAAAGAAAAACACTAGGTATGGAGTGTGTATAAATGGAGTTAAAAGATTGACCAATAAACAAAATCTTTTATAATAATAAGTATCACAGATAAACAGTAAATGTTGCTCATTTAAAAGTAGTCAATGGTATCAACAAGACTTTAGATATTAAATGGGGGCATGTGAATTAGCATTAAAATGAAGAACTTATGGCAGTACTTTTATCTGCATTTGGTCGTAATGTTTTTATTTGTTTAAAAACTATGTTCAACAGTTATACAAAATCTTCTCTGATGGTCATCAAAAGTTTCAAAAGGTTGACATCACAGCACTAATACGAACTGTTTTTAGTCAATAGCGGGTAGGGTAGCGTAGGTACATATATAATCCGGCTTGTGTGCTTGATCAGAGACCCGCTTATAAGCCTTTGTCTAGTAAGACAGACACAGAAGGAATTTATACTGTCACAGAGAAAGAAATATATACCCAGGGCGAAGGCGAGAATCGAACCCGCACCCGTTACAGCGCGCAAAACTGCTAGCGTAATGGTCCGAACCACTCGGCCATCCGGGCCCCCAGTCGACTACCATGTCATATTGGCTAAGCTCTTTTATATCGATCTTGCACCGTCGAATCAACTCCTGTACTATTCGAAGGATATTGATGTCGTAGCGGCCGTTCTTGTTGAACTTATGTGACTAATTTGCACAAACGTTTTCAAGACAATACAACTACAACAGTCATACACTGTAACTAAATTCTGTAAAATTTCAGTACATTTTGCTGTTACATTTTACATCCCAGTGTTGTAATGTTTGTTCAATAGCAAATTGATGTTTTGACAAACGTTGTTAATAGAGTCTCACGAACAACTTACTCCAAAGCATTTAAACAGAGAAGGTGCAGTTACATATGAAGAGCTTAGTGGAAGAACGTGCTAAGTGACATAAAGGTGAAAACGAGAAAATGAGCTTTAAAGTTCTTCGTTTGCACTTGGATACGTTAAAAACAGCACTTACAAAAGGTAAAAAATATACTTAACTTAAAGTTTATGAAAAAGGGGAAACTTGTTATCGTTAAAGAAGTTAGTAATGTGTCCATTGACACAAAAATCTAATTTTTTTCAAAAATGTCACTTAGCACGTTCTTCCACTAAGCTCTTCATATGTGCATCCAATCACTGCCACTGAAGCAGACGTGTTCGCCGATATCAAACAATAATTTTTACATCATACGTAAGGGTCTGGGGATCCCAGTCGGTTAGGCATTTGCCTAGCATGCGGAAGGTCCCAGGTTCGGGTCCGGACATCGCCAAAATAACTGCCGACCTATAAACGGCCCGTGCAGCAAAAAATGTCCGACGAATAATACCCCGTGGGGCGTGAGTGTACGTTAAATATCCGTCAAAGTCCTAACGCTGCGTACGATGTCGCCCTTAACGGTTGCGTTGGGTGCCTACTCAGGTGTCGGCTCTTTACTTGACTGTGGTTCTAAAATACAACGCCCGTCGCCAATAGCCCTCGTGTAGCTCTAGTGCGACGATATTTCAAATTAAACTAAACTAAATCATACGTAAATTTAAGGGAGATGGCTGCATTTTTACCATCGCACTATGATGGAGGGATTTTTCACAGTGTACAAATAATATCTAGCAAGTAATGTATTCCCATTCCTATAAACATCCTTTATGATATTTATTTTTTCAATCCAATTTTTCCTCAAATAAGTCGACTGTTAGTTACGGGTTTGTCACACCAACATAGAGTCTAGCTACCCGGGAAAACTGACGCGCCAGAAATGCCAACATCATCTAGAAAGCTCCCTTTTCCAACAGTGGGTGAAGTTGTCACGGTTGATGTCTTGGGTGTTAATCAGTGTCGGGTTTCAGTCTATAAACTTGATACTAGGTCCTTAAAGATAGACAGCATGGATGCTTGGTGATGAATTAATTAGAGTTGAAGGGCTGTTGTGAAATAAAAGTTTATTTGATTTGCAAAGTGAAGAATGACTTTTCAAAAGTAATTTTTAGGTTTCTTTAGTTAGTTTAAAAAAAGCGCCTTATTTAACTCCAAATCACAATTTCGTCATTTTTTTCCATTTACAAAATGCATGCGTGGATTATTTGTTTTGGAATATAGCCACATTTCTACGGCTGTATTGAATATCTGTACAAACGTTCTTTTGATATGATAAATTTTGCTGATTTGCAGGTTTCTATAATCGGGTGAATACTCTGAAAACGAACAATTCTTGCCCCTGCCATTTTTCAAAGTAACATATGCTTTTAATAGCAAAGTAACTTATTGAAAAATGATAATACAGTTTGAAGAGTATAGGACAATACACTGCGATGCAAAAGTTTAGACAATGACGTATTTTAGCTGTAAAATTTAGAATTGTGATAGTAGAATTACAAACCACCGCTGAACAGATTAAATAAATATTTTGAAATGCTATAATTGAAACATAATTGTTTGATTTGCTATGGCAATTTTTTTTTTCATAAAATAAAAATTTGTACGATGCAAAAGTTTAGACACAAATACGAGATTATGCTAATTTAAAGTAGATAATGGCCTAATTTCGCATATTTATTGATGAATTGAATTTGATAAATTGAAAAAACACGATATCCGGTAAACTTAACAGATTTAATAACGATATTGGTTCAATTTAACACCAAAAAGACAATATAGCCACTTTAAATATTTATTCAAATCATATTTGCTTCAAATGTACAATTTACATCTCTAAATACGAACCGAATACCTACCAGTCAATCGCCTTAAAGTTTTGTCACGAATTCGTGGATTTAGAGAAATGCTTTGACCGGTTTTCTTGATGAAAAGTGCAGTATTTCCCATATAAAATCACAAAATAGCGGCATATCATTCTTTTCTGCACTTTAGTACAATGCAGAGATAGTCACCTGTTCAAAAACGACAAAAAAAGTCTCTAAAAAAAAAGACGTTCATTTTAACGTAAATTCACTCCACACCATTACGAAAGTTCCTTCTTTATGCTAGGGTTCTTTCGTAATGAATTTCGTATAAAGGAACTTTCGTAATGGTGTGGAGTGAATTTACGTTAAAATGAACGAATTTTTTTGGTCGTTTTTGAAGAGGTGACTATCTCTGCATTGTACTAAAGTGCAAAAAAGAATAATATGCCGCTATTTTGTGATTTTATATGGGAAAGACTGCACTTTTCATCAAGAAAATCGGTCAATGCATGTCTCTAAATCCACGAATTGATGCCAAAACTTTTAAGGCGATTGACTGGTAGGTATTCGGTTCGTATTTAGAGATGTAAATTGTACATTTGAAGCAAATATGATTTGAATAAATATTTAAAGTGGCTATATTGTCTTTTTGGTGTAAAATTGAACCAATATCGTTATTAAATCTGTTAAGTTTACCGGATATCGTTTTTTTTCAATTGATCAAATTCAATGTATCAATAAATATGCGAAATTAGGCCATTATGCACTTTAAATTAGCATAATTTCATATTTGTGTCTAAACTTTTGCATCGTACAAATTTTTATTTTATGAAAAAAAATTGTTATAGCAAATCAAACAATTATGTTTCAATATAGCATTTCAAAATATTTATTTAATATGTTTAGCGGTGGTTTGTAATTCTACTATCACAATTCTAAATTTTACAGCTAAAAAACGTCATTGTTTAAACTTTTGCATCGCAGTGTATACACGAAAATATACAAGATTTTCTATTTGATTATAGTTTTTTTAGTCCACAGAGCGTGATATGTCATGTCCGTGGTGTGTCCCAGTGTCACGTCCGTGGAGTTTGGTAGTTTGGTAGTTTATATTTAACTTATAAGATATGAATTCACTTTTTAAATTAGAGAATTGAAGAACAAATTCTTTTGGAAATATGTTAATGCCAATTGTATGTTTGTTTTTTAATTTGTATTTATTTTACTGACCATTCAATGATTGTCCCCAATGACTGCAGTCACGTCTGTGGACATGACAAAAACTTGTATTGAATTCAATAGGTGGAAGTACAACGCGCAGACTATTTTGCAGCCATATTATATAGCAAAATCTAAAAATCGGGGTTTTTTTTGGGTTTAAGTCATTTTTTTTGTTCACTAAACTGAAGATTTAGTGAAAAATCAAGATGGGTGCATGCCGTCTGTAGCTAAGAAAGAACTTAGGTATTAAGCTAATCAAATGTCTATTCTTACTTAAGTATATGTAGCATTAGATACAAGAAGCTAAAATTTTTTTAACTCGTGTTTCAAATATGAACATCCATGTTTTACAAGGATGAAACATGTAATTTGTCACGTATGTGGACATCACGTCCGTGGAGTTTTGGCCAACGGACATGATTTTTGTGTCCACGGGCATGACGTTGTAATTATATAAGAATAAATTGATTAGATATATGTGTAGTGCATTATATTAACACTACATTTTGCCGTGATTTAATATAATAAAGTAAAGCTAAAAATTTATTAAAGTGTAACACATTAATAAAATATTTTTTTGTTAATTTTGAAGGTTAAAACTTTTCTAAATGAAACATTATTAAATTAAGACTTACTATCAGAATAATTAATATTAATTGATCTGGACTGATGCTATATTTTTAATGTATAGTATGTAAGTGTAACTCAAATCCAAAGTTTCAAAAACTTTCATCAATTTTTTTTCGAGATTTTTCGCATCAAATGGTTCATTTTCAGAGTATTCATCCATAAACTGTTTTTGTTAAAAATTGTTTTTTACCATAAAAAATTGTAACTCAGCGCTAAAAACATTTAAATTACTGCATTACCTATTATAAGAAAAATTATGTAAATCGAGACCAGCCACATAATAAATAAGTCCAAATTTGTAAAACGAAAACACAATTAATTTATCATAAATATGGGCTATTAAAAATACTCCGATTAATTATAATTTTGAGATTTTAGTATAAAATTGGATTTCGAATATAATACACCTTTTTCGAACCAAACGCATTTTGTTTTTACATAGCATTAAAAAAGTCCCTTTTCCCAAATGCAAAAGCAAAATTTAGTAATTAAATTGCCCTTAATTAAGCATAATGGTATATTGATTTATTGACTTGTCGGTATTTCGAAGACAGAATCTCGATTCTGTCCGAATTTTATCCCTGTCGGAATTATTTACCCAGTTATAAAGCAAACAAAATAGTCCAAAAATGACACTATCAGAAACGGTTTCTCTGGCCTCACGTCACTGCTTTCGTCACACGTGTCTGGTCTATCGCTCCGCGTGTCTGTTGTGAATGATGCATTTCTGTATATTCCTGGATTCCTGTACACATATTAACAGTTAATTAGTGAACTAAAAAACCTCTTAACCCGCTATAAAGTCGTAACTTATAGCTTGTAAAAGGCAAATCAGCTTTTCATCGTTTTTTGAGGGCATTTGATATCGCTGACTTTGAGTCGCTGTAATTAAGTAAACATTGCGCAGAATGAAGAAATTATTTAGATTTAGGTGTTTCTCAACATTCTTATTCGATTTAAATAAAAAAAATGCTTAACTTCCTTATTCAACATATCCGAAATTTCAATCAATATTTATCCAATATTCCCCAACCAAGACGGAAAAATCGAACCCAACCTATCGCTCATTTTATCTGGCGGCACCCAATTTACGATATTTCACCCGCAGTTAAAGCAACTCCAAGTATCGCTATCACACAAAGGGTATTCCGATACTGGCTGCGAGGAGAGCTTTGGCTCGTTCCAATCTCTCTTATCCATGGGCATCTGATCGGACATTCGCGCCATTAAAGAGAAAAGACCCGGGCTATTGACCATTCTGCCCATTGTGCAGCCTACAAGATCGATTTCGTGAATGCCACGCAGAAATGACATACCGAGGCTATCGGTGTGGATATGAAATGCCAGCGTATTGGATATTAAGGCGTTTTTTTTATTGTTAGAGCATTTTTTTGTTGTTAAGACTTTTTTTTATTGTTAAAGCATTTTTTTGTTGTTAAGACTTTTTTTTTTATTAAAGCATTTTTTGTTGTTAAGACTTTTTTTTTATTGTTAAAGCATTTTTTTGTTGTTAAGACTTTTTTTTATTGTTAAAGCATTTTTTTTGTTGTTAAGACTTTTTTTTATTGTTAAAGCATTTTTTGTTGTTAAGACTTTTTTTTATTGTTAAAGCATTTTTTTGTTGTTATGACTTTTTTTATTGTTGAGGGTTGTACCTTGTTGTTTGTGTACAAAGCTGGAATATTTTTCAATTGGGTTGCGTTAAGACTTTATTGTTGAGGGTTGTACCTTGTTGTTTGTGTACAAAGCTGGAATTTTTTAATTGGGTTTTGTGGAAGGTTTTGTTTTATTAACATCCTGATCGATAGACCCGACTTTTCCGTATTTGTAAATCAGTCTTTCTTACAATAACCATAAATTAAAAAAAAATAATAATCATATGTATTTATAGATAGTGTGCTTTTTTCATTTGGAAATAATTTTAAGATCATCTCTACAAAAATAACCCCCGTTTTGGTTTTTTAAACAAATATTTTATTTGAAATAAATTTAGTTTAAAATTTATGCAGGGGAAAACATATTTTTCATCATATTTTTTGCCCATTTCCAGGCCGTTCGCCCGAAGGTTACAAAATAGTTTTTATTTAAATATGCCGATAATTGTGTATTCCATAATCTTTAATTGAAATATAACACACTTACAAAATGTTGAAGGGAAAACTATTAGTTAATTTGAAAATATATATATATATATATACAATTGCTTTGCGACCATGATAACAAAGATGTTTATAAAGTACAGAGAATGTAAACTTTAAAAAAAATAAAGTTAAACAACAAATGTTATTGGCAGTTTTTGGTAGACATTTACTACAAATTTACTACTATCTTTACGAAAATATTACAAAAACTACTTATCACATAATCATGTACATCATCTCACCGTTTTATTTGTGTTAAAGAAATTTTTTTTAAATGTGTAAAAAAAAAAAACAAATTATATAGGTGTATTTACAATTTTCTTTTTACATTTTGAAAGAAACCATTTCTTATTGAAACAACTTCAAAAATTTAAAAAAACTATAAAACCATTCAAAAAAGTTTGCTATTAATTTGAAATTTAATACGATTTGGCATAATACTAAATTATAATACAGAAAAAAATAAAGAACAAACAATTTAATCAGGAACAAAAGCTATATGTAAGTATAAGAAAAAATACGAATTCTTCAGCTCCTCCGATTTTCATAAAGACTTTTCTAAAATGGGTGAAATAAAAAATGAAATTCCTTTTATTCTTTTGATCGCAGGATTTCTAGTTCGACATAGATTCCTGATTTATGGCAAAATAATCAAAGCCATAAAATATTTGGATTAATACATCACTTTAATGTATATTTGATATTTAAACTTTTTGATAAAGAAAAATTTACTACTCCAACAGATATGTTAATTTAAAGGATATGTTTTTCCATGACCATAAATTACTCATCAGTGATATTGAACCTAACTTTCATAGTATTCACAGTATTATTTTTGTTTCCATAATTCAAGTTTAAGGTATTTTTCCACAATTTTGTTTTTAAATGCTTAGTTTATAATCAACCGATAATATGATTTGAAGTAAAACTAGCATCAACTTTGTATTAATAAAAGCAATTATTATTGAATAATAAGCAAATAATTTGATATCGATAACAAATTATAATACTAAGTACCTAGCTATAGAGGGTAACGTGACTTGACTCTTTATTTGTGAAAAAGTTTGCTTCGGCCTATTAATTTAGGAGGATTTGTTTTTCCATGAATATAAAATATATTTTGCCAGATGTATCAGTTGGGTTTGAAAAGATTTTCATAAAGCTCTTAGCATAATTTTTGCTTCCTTAAATCTATATAAGTTAAAGCAATTTTTTAACTAAATATTTGTAATTAAGGGGACGCGGTACCCAAAAAACTAAATCCAGTATTTTTATAGCTAGCATCCAAATTAAACTATTTTTACAAAAAGCTAACATTCAATAAACATATACGTAAAAGTAATAAATATTGAAACATAATTTTTTTTAAAAAAATTAAAAAAATTTAACTTTTTTTTTCAAAATGCTACTCCTACAATTTAAATTTTTTTAATGGATTTTTTTGCAAAATGTATGTTCCCACAACATCTCTTAATAAGAGTTAGTATGGATATTGAGCTAACAGTTAAACAAGTATAGTTATGTAGCTGTATGTATCAAAATTGCCCAAAAATAAGATTTTTTGTGCATTTTCAACTTCACCATTTTTTAAAAAATAACTATTCACACTAGACCTTATCCCATACCAACTTTTGTTAATGGTATATGCCTCAATACAGGAAAAAAAATTCTGGAGATCTACATTAATTTACCTAAAAAGCCGGGTTTTAACCATTCACAAGCCGAAAATATTAAAAATTCAAAAAATCGACAAAATTTCAAAAACCATTTTACCAAACCACTATATCGTTTTCAATAAACCTCTACCATTATAAAAGATTCCTTCTTTTTTTTGCAATATTTTTAGCTCACAGCATTCGAGAGTGTTTAATTATTTTCTAAGCAGCCCTAAATTTAGGGTACCGCGTCCCCTTAATAGTTTAATTTAACAAGCTGACAATATGATTTGAAGTAAAACTAACATCAACTTTTTATTAATAAAAACTGTAATTTAATATTGAATAACAAGAAAAAATTTCATTATCAAGTCCATACAAATAAAGTTATAGTGGGTAGAGTGACTTGACTTGTTCTATGTCAGTTGGATCAAAGTACTTTTCCATTCCTAGTCGGTCCTCCTCAATACCAGATGCATACAAGTCAAAGGCGTAAAGTTCGCTGAATCCAGGAACCTTAACTGGGTAATTCATGATTGAATAGTAGTTAAATGACCCAGTATTGACGAATTGATCTGCTGAATATTTTTCATATTGCGAAAAAGAAAAACATTTTGATTTATCCAGCACAATTATGGACAAATTATTAGCCGCACTGCAAGATTTCGGGTGTTTCTATTCTTCGTATTGCTAAACATATACGCAATTATTCAGTTGGATTTTTCCACCATGTGGTCGGCTGACTGAAAGGAAAGAATTGGTGAAACTTTCAACTTATAAAACGTTTTCAATTCTGAGAAAGGACATTGGGTCATGTATCCCTATGGGTCACAGTGCGTCTAATAATTTGTCCAGGGACTGTAGTTTCAAATATATAGATAAAAAAAGAAAAACCATGCATAAATGCATATTTTCATTTAAAAAAGTAACTGTTCTACTCTTTAAAAAAATCTGGTTACATAAGATAAAATTTCTGGCAGCAGAGTTACCAGAAAATATCTTTAAGAGGGCGAATAAGTCCGAATGACCGCGGGTCTCCAAACCAAAGTGCTTCTGTGTTAATCCAATAGGAAAAGTATTTTGTTAATCCACATTTCTTCGTCTGTGTTGAATATTTTTACAAACGGTTTTTCTTATATAATAAATATAGCTGACTTACAGGTCTCTATAATGTCCCTTTTTGAAAATGGTTAATTTTTTTTTGTTCTCAATAAATAATTTTACTCAAAATAAAAAAGCAAAGGTAAATTTATGAAACATTTAGCATGAAAGCAAATATCAGAATGAACTATTAATTACAAAAAATAGATACACCTTTTTTTATTCATAGCGCAGCAAAAATGCATATTTTTAAAGCTCCAAACTTTCAAATTCCACTTAATTGACTGCTCTCATCAAGTGTTAAACGTAACTTTTTTCAAAATTCTTTACAAAACATGTTTCAAAATATATAATTATTACAAAAAATATGTTTATATAAAAATGTATGCGTAGGATTTCTATCGAGAGTAAAGAGGCTAATAGTCAAATATTTCAATATATTACTATTTAAATATTAATTGATATTTAAAGTATTCCTTACTTTGAGGGATATTATGAGGCTTCAAACCAACATAGAGGTCCCGGTCGATGCGGTTATGTTCATGAGCAATTCCCAGAACATGTTGCATTTCATGGGTGATAAATCCTTGCAAGAAGCAAGGATCACTCAATGAAATCACTTGAGGACCACCAACTCTTCCTAGATTAGAATAACACCTAAAATTTAAAGAATATTAAGATTAACATTGGTATAGGTGAAGATTTCACCTATAGTTAAACTCATAGTTTCCTTGCACAGAAGCCACGACCACCGGCGGAGCTATAAAACGCGCGGAGCAATCATATGAAGACAAAATAAAATAGCTGAAATTTCCTCTTCATTTGATTGCTCGACGCGTTTTATAGCTCCGCCCATGGTCGTGGCTTCTGTGCAAGGAAACTATGAGTTTAACAATAACTTAAACTTGCTCATTAAAAAAAAATGTATGTAGTAGATAAACTACTGTATACTTATTCTGTAATTCATTCTAGAAATGAAGGAATATTGGAAGTTCAAAGATATTTTATTATTTCACAACAAATACTTAAAGTATTAAAATATAAGTCTTTACGGCTTTTAAAGAGGGCCTAAAAAGGCCGCTAAAGCACAGCCTCAAATTTCGAGGTATAATTGAAAAGTGACTCTATTTCCAATGGCTGTTTTTTAAGAAAAGTGTACCAGGAAGTTGAAAGTATTCCGCTGCGCTTGCAAATTCTCTGAGAAAGAATATGTCACGCGCCTCTAGATCGTGGGAACTGTTCGAAGGATCGGCAAGACATTAACTGAGAATTAAAGAAAGGACTTACTATTATAACATTATGGGTTTGTGCGATATATTACATGTATTTGCTACAACTATGACTTGCCCACTTCCACCTTGTAAAAACATTACATAATCTTTATCACCATCTTGATAACATTAACTGAGAATTAAAGAAAGGACTTACTATTATAACATTATAGGTTTGTGCGATATATTACATGTATTTGCTACAACTATGGCTTGCCCACTTCCACCTTGGAAAAACATTACATAATCTTTATCACCATCTTGATAATATTAACTGAGTAGACATTAACTGAGAATTAAAGAAAGGACTTACTATTATAACATTATAGATTTGTGCGATATATTACATGTATTTGCTACAACTATGGCTTGCCCACTTCCACCTTGGAAAAACATTACATAATCTTTATCACCATCTTGATAATATTAACTGAGTAGACATTAACTGAGAATTAAAGAAAGGACTTACTATTATAACATTATAGGTTTGTGCGATATATTACATGTATTTGCTACAACTATGGCTTGCCCACTTCCACCTTGGAAAAACATCACATAATCTTTATCACCATCTTGATACGGGCGAAATTGTACGTTAGGTGCAAGTTCTCTGTTAGTGTACTCAATCTCTTTATTAATGAATTCTGTTTGGTTATCCTCTGTAAGAAATGAAACAATATTGCATACTATTTTAAAAATATTGATATTTTTTTAATTATTAAATTAATTGTTTATGTATGAACACTATTGAAAAGATATGGTAGAAGTATGTTATTTGGGCGATATTTAACTCTTCCACTTTCTGTTTTAGTGGTTTGTGTCAAAATTTCAAGTAAACCAAACTACGATTCGTAATTCTGAATAGGGTGGGGAAAAACACTTTATAATTTTCTAATTTTGTAATATCGTTCTTCTAATTTTGAAAACCGAGAATATGACAAATTTTTGACACATAAATCATTTAGAATACTGTCAAAAAATTGAACATGAATTAGTTTAACGTACACTAGTGCCATATGCACAGATTTAATTTAAAGTCATTATTTTCTGTTGTCGAATATTGAGGCACGGTAACATGAATTATCGTAAATGCAAATCAAACTATAGCGTTCTTTTAGTTAGGTTGTGTTTGGTAACACTTTCTAATGCTTTGTTCAGTTTCTGTTAGCAAAGTTTGAACAATGTCAATAGAGTCGACTAGTTTAAAAGTCAGAAAAGGCCACATTTGACTTAAACCCCTTTTGTGTCTATGCTTAAGTTAGTTTACTACATCCCATGTCTCGATGTTTCAGTACAAAAGTGGTTTAAGTCAAAAGTGGACTTGTATTTTGAAACTAGACGACTCAATAATACACCTGAAGAACGTAGATTTTGATAAAACGAAGAAGAAAAGAAAGAGGAAACTAGTGCGTAAGGGGATCTTTGTATTACATTAATATTTCTATCAATGATTACTAGCCAGTCAATCTAAGAAAATTATTCAATTAAGAATTATTATAAAACTATTTTTCGCAGTGTCATTGCCCATTCAGAGAAAAATATCTAATTAATATAAATCAAATTGTATTTGAGATTAAAGCGATTCATAAGATTTACACTAAGAAATATAGTCATAGATTTATATTAACAAATATAGTCAGAAATTTACTCTCACAAATATAGTCAGAAATTTACTCTAACAAATATAGTCAGAAATTTACTCTCACAAATATAGTCAGAAATTTACTTTATATAAGTTAGTTACTACATCCCATGTCTCGATGTTTCAGTAAAAAGTGGTTTAAGTCAAAAGTGGACTTGTATTTTGAAACTAGACGACTCAATAATACACCTGAAGAACGTAGATTTTGATAAAACGAAGAAGAAAAGAAAGAGGAAACTAGTGCGTAAGGGGATCTTTGTATTACATTAATATTTATATCAATGATTACTAGCCAGTCAATCTAAGAAAATTATTCAATTAAGAATTATTATAAAACTATTTTTCGCAGTGTCATTGCCCATTCAGAGAAAAATATCTAATTAATATAAATCAAATTGTATTTGAGATTAAAGCGATTCATAAGATTTACACTAAGAAATATAGTCATAGATTTATATTAACAAATATAGTCAGAAATTTACTCTCACAAATATAGTCAGAAATTTACTCTCACAAATATAGTCAGAAATTTACTCTCATAAATATAGTCAGAAATTTACTCTCACAAATATAGTCATAAATTTACTCTAACAAGTATAGTCATCGGTTTACCTTAAGAAATGTAGAGAAAACTGAAAATTTGTGTTTTCTTTTATTTCTATGCTTGACCTCAAATGAAAAAAGAGTTCGTTCTAAAAATAGCTATTGCTTAATAAGTATAACATTAAGGTATAAATTAATGTAAATAACAAACCTTTAGATCTTACCAAAAGTTTTTGAAATGTTGTATGGGACAATGCCCTTCTCCCATTTATTTACAGAAAGTTTCAG
This sequence comes from Oedothorax gibbosus, assembly GCA_019343175.1. NCBI lineage: Eukaryota > Metazoa > Arthropoda > Arachnida > Araneae > Linyphiidae > Oedothorax > Oedothorax gibbosus. The sequence goes on from CM033273.1 coordinate 12,387,102, forward strand.
ATTTCCACTCAAGTTGAAATATTTTTCATCCTAAAAGTTAAATACAGACTTGACCTTTACAAAGTGTTTTAAGTAAATTTAAACACACTTTTTTGACTGCATTTATGTTGTTACAAATTAAATTTTCAGTAAATATGTAGCGTATTACTATCAATTTGTTACAAAAAAAGGTTTTCTATAATTTAACTTAAAGCTTAAAAACAATAATTTAATGTTACCAAAAGTTGAACTCTAAAATAGCTATTTTAATAAGTATAAATTAAATGTATAAATTATGTAAAAATAAACGTTATTCATAAAATTTTTTAAAGTATTGGAAAATGCTTTCATTATTACGCAATACAACCGAAACACATTTTTTATAATATCGTGCAAAAAAACGTGCAAATTTTTCAAATCAAAAATTGTGGCAAAAGTGATGCTATTAACGAAATCGTGTTTCAAAGTTACTTTTACGCACTAGTGCGACAAAGTAAATAAGAGCATCTGATTGGTTAAAATTCTTTATTTGAACGTGATTCTTTATTTGGCGTCTTATTTCCCAATGCCACTCTAAGAAATACTTTTCGCACGTGATTTTAAAATAATCATTAATATAAATAATCACGTTAAAATCATTTGAACGTGATAATAAAATAATTAATAAGCAATACGAGCAAAAGTATCTTCAAAGCTCAATGGTTTTATAAAAAAAAAAAAAACACGCGATAATTTAATTTATAAATCGGCGAAATTATGATCGTTTTTTCGTCAACTAGTTATATTTTTAGAAACAATTTCACATGAATTATTAATTATAAAGGAATTTCAATTACACAAGAGTAATGACACGAATTTCACGCCAATTTAATAAATATTTTTTTTTGCACGTTATTATAAAAAATAATGTATGGCAACACGTCGAAAATAGCCTTTTTAAACTCGTGAAATAATTTATTCAACTCGTTTAAAAAAGCCTTACTTTTCACACTAGTTGCAAAATAGTTATTTATGCAACTAGTGTGAAAAGTAAGGCTTTTTTAAACGAGTTGAATAAATTATTTCGCGAGCGAGGTACGAGCGAGTGAAATAAATTCACGAGTTTAAAAAGGCTATTTTCAACGTGTTGTCATACACTATTTTTCATAATAACGTGCAAAAAAAGTATTTATTAAATTGGCATTTATTGATTGGCTTATTAATTATTTTATTATCACGTTCAAATGATTTGAAGGTGATTATTTATATTAATGATTATTTTAAAATCACGTGCAAAAAGTATTTCTTAGATTGGCATTGGAAATAAGACGCCAAATAAAGAATTACGTTTAAATAAAAAAATTACACCAATCACAAAGCCGCCGAATAAAATATCACACTCAAATAAAGATTTTTACACCAATCAGATGCTCTTATTTACTTTGTCGCACTAGTGCGTACAAGTAACTTTGAAACACGATTTCGTTAAAAGTATCACTTTTGCCACGATTATTGATTTGAAAAAGTTAGTTTTTTTGCACGATATTATAAAAATAACTATTTATTCGAAGAAAATAATTTATGTAAACATATAAAAATATCCAGTTACGTTTAGAATTTCTCCTGGTCTTAATAGTATATCACCTAACTCCAAACCTAAAACATAAAATAACTTACAGTCGAACAGAATCAAAACTATTTATAAAATTACTTTGAAATGCTTTAATTTCTACAATAAAGCTTTTTCCTGTACTAATATTTTTGAGATAAATAAAAATTTAAATTTGTCAAGTTTATGGTTAGTATTTTATTTCGACGAAAATTGTAAAATGCTCATAAAATATTAATAATTAGCAATTTATTACCTTTTATTAACATAATTCAAATTTTATCTTACAACGAAATTTTTTAAGTATTAGGTAATGATAAAGGTTTTTTAAATACCATTAAAGAAGTACTGCTCATACAACAATACTTTTCCTGAAAAAAATAATAGTTGTTTATCACAATTCATTGTAACTGAGAATTAACATTATCAAAAAATGCTTGATTTAGCCACCATGTTCAATCTAATTAGTGTTTTGATTCCTGCAAAATTTTTTTAAAAAACAGTTCTTACTTGTTATATAAACAATTGCAAACTGTTAAAGTTTTTAAAAAAATATTTTGTGAGAGCTTTCATTAACAAAAGTAATAACAATGGTAACAATTTTTTTTTTAAAAATAATTATTATGTTTTTAAAAACAGCAGATATTCTTACTTTACTTTTTAGTGTGCAGATATACAACTTTGTCAATTGAAAACAATATTGAACAAACTTACGTTGAGTTGGATCAACTAAATCAGGGTTGGGAATCTGTAGAACTGCAAATTTAAAAAGAAAATATCGTTAAGCATAAAATATTGATCGTAAAACTACAATCTCAAAATATAAGTTAAAAAATTTATATTATAGTTTTTGTAACACTTACTGTTTGAGAACTCATTAAAATTGCTTGTATTTAAGAGATGTTCGAGATATGCAGGAGTCGTATCTAGAAAAAATTGTTATAGTCATGACACTTTATAAAAGGGTTTTAGTTACAAGTTTAAACTCTCACTCATACTCACTGTCTGTACAGACCTCTTGGATGTGCTATGCTTAGTTTTTGCTGTTTAAATTTTTTTTCGTGTTAATAAGAAAAAAAAATACCCGAACCTGCGCCTGATTCATTCTATTCCATGTTAACTACACTTTGGTTATACTTAACCCTTTCAGTCCCAACTTTTTATTTTTTTATTCTGAAAATCTAAAATTTGTGAAATCGACACATTATGCATCCAGAATGAAACTGGTAAAATACAGGGGAGAATTTTAATTTTTTTAACTCAAATTTTGGTGAAAAAATTTAGAATTATAAACTTTGAAAAAAATTAACAATAATTTTTTAAAGCTTTATTTGTTAAAATGAGTTAAAGTTAAATTTTTAAACATTTAAAAATGTAAGCATGAAGAATTTAGGGTCAATTTATTTAATCAAATTGTTTCAGAATGAATTTTATTTTACCGTTACTTTCATATTTTCATTTAACTAAAGCAATCATTGTTTAATTCTTCAAACGACATGATTCTTTCATCTAACGGTACAAAAATAAATATAACTTTATAGAAAAATGTATAGAGAATTTAAAAAAAAGTGTATTTGAAATAAGTGAGAGTTTAACTAAGTGAGAAAAAAATCGTAAGCTGATAATGAAATTGTTGGGAGTTAAAGGGTTAAGTCGACAAAATTGAAAACTCGGGTTAACTAACGTCACCCTTCAAATGACTGCACGTCCTGGTAAATCACTACTGCCCTAGAAGGCATTTAAAGTGGCACAAAATTGCGTTTAGTGTTAAAAATGTGTTCATCAAAACAGCCCCGTTCTGCTCTACATAATAAAATGCAAAATGTAAAACTTAAAGTGTCTAAAATACACCAAAACTTTTCCAAAAAGTAAACATGGCAAAATCTTACTATTTGTCGATGATTGATGTGCTGAAGGTAAAAAATAACACATCAAGCTACATAAGACAGTAAATTTAAAGGCTACACTTTGCATATTCTGAAAAATAGCATATTTTATAATCAGCTATTTATTGTATATGATTATAATACTATAAATTGCATTTTATGTAAGAGTTTAATGAAAGCTTAGATGTATGTACAATATGTCATTCAATGTTGTAAAAATACGCATAGAAGACTTTTTTTTCTAATTTAAATTTGAACGCTGAAAATTTTGATCAATTTAACAATTTTTTAAATAAATTTATTTTTTACATTTATTATTAATATTTTTGTTTACAATTTTTGACATTTAAATTAAAAAAATATTAAATTAAAAGCTAATGTTAGTTTAAAATTTTAATGGTTAAAAGTGCTTACCATTGTTGTTATAAAGTCTAGCACAATCAATCTTACTGCAGGAAATTTTTGTAAGAAAATTGATTTATACTTGAAATAAAATGTTTACAAATGAAACATGTGTTTTGAAATTATGTTATTCAACTAGAAGCTAATAAAATTTATATTTCGTTTTTAAGTAGCCTTATATAATAAAAGTAGGCAAGTAACATTATATAATGTATAGGTTTTCTGTGTTTGAAAACGTGACAAACATACCAAACTGAAAGCAAAAAAAAAAAAAAATTCTCACATTGAGTTAACACGACAATACAATTACATTTTTAATGTACGGTGTTACGTACGTAAAGCAATATAATATGCAATAAAGCGTATCATAGTATTGATTTAAGTTTAATGCACTACGATACCTTCATATTTCTTTGAAAAATAGATAAAAATATATCTGTAGGATATTGCTGAAGTATAAGATGGTTATGTAGATTCGATATCACAATATCAGTATTTATCATCATTAGGAAAAAAAATTAAGGAAAGCAAACTATATTGTGTCCTACTAGGAATAATGTTATAAACTTCCTTATTTTATTTACCTAATTTATCAGTAAAACGCCATATAATAAACTTAAAAATCTTTATCGTGTTCTTCTAGTTAAAAAGGTACAAATATACAGCGCGTCCCAAAAGTTTATGGACTGCTGTGTTTTATGAATTTTTTAATAGGAAAACGTTTCGCAAGATTTTTTTTTTATTTTTAATTATCAAAAATATCAATACAATATTAGTACTGTACACAAATAACATAACAACATCACAGATTTAGTGAAAAATGAAAAAAAATAAAATTTGGTTGTCCCAAAAGTTTATAGACAAGTCCATTTTTCCATTTAATTTTGCACTATTGTTCAAATTTTTAAACCGTTCTTCATTATCACTTGAAAAACTCGATCAGGCATACTTAAAACAAGAGTTTGGAGAATTTCGGGCTTCAAATTAAACCAACTTTGTTCAATTTGCATCGTTAGATCTTGAACTGTTGCAAATTGGCGCCCATTTGCATAAACGTCCCTCGAAAGTATTCCCCAGAGGTTCTCCATGGGATTCAGGTCAGGACTTAAAGCTGGCCACTCCATAACTTTAACATTGTGGCGTCTAAACCACTGCATAGTGGAGTTAGACACATGAATGGAGCAGTTGTCTTGTTGATATTCCCATTTATTTCCCCCTAGAAACTCCCCAAATGGAAGTAAGTGAGCTTCAAGAGTTCCTTGATAATCATCAGAATATTGCCGACCTTTCAAAAAAGCAATATCAGTTGTTCCGTTGAAGGAGAAGGCTCCCCACACCATTACTGAACCCCCTCTTTGTTGCCTGCTTAAAAAGGACCTTGGTTCCTTCCGAAGATCGTGCCAATAGTACTTCCATCCATCGGGACCATCTAAATTAAACTTTTTTTCGTCACTGAAAACCACACTTAGCCATTCGTCTTTGTAATGCATGTAATTTCTTGCCCACTTAACTCGAGCATCCTTATGGCGTTTTGTAAGATTTGGCGTGCGGTCGCATTTTATGATATTTTAAAAACTTACTTGCTTTTAGCCTTCGGTGGACTGTAGATTTTGATACTGAAGCTGTAATTTCTTTGGCTGTAGATCGTACAGACAAATTTTCGGTCGAAACAAGTCTCACAATTTCTTTGTCTTGCCTCTTTGTTGTCTTTTTTTGGCCTTCCAGGACGAGATTTTGGTTCGAAAATGTTACCTTTCGCTAGGATTTGATAAATTCCAGCTTTGCTACGCTTAATTCTTCTAGCAATATCTACAACTCTCATCCCACGAGCTTTTAAACGATGAATTTGTAAAATTTCATTTTTCGTAAATCGCACGTTGGCAGGCATCTTTGCAATGAATCAAAAAAGGAACAACCCACTAGTTTTTATCTCAGGAAGCTATTACGTCACGTGTACAAATAATAGAATATGCAAATTTATATTTTCATTAATAAAAACAGCTCTTAACAACTTTTGTCCATAAACTTTTGGGACAGCATTTTTTCGTTTTTATTTTTTAAAAATAAATTTATGATCTCTCACAGTTGTTTGAGCGTTTTATTATTTCAAATACTCTCTTAGATATTTGCATAAATTATTTCGTCATTCACACTCGCTTATTCTTCTCTTTAACTTAAAAAAAACAGCTGTCTATAAACTCTTGGGACGCGCTGTAGTACGGTGCTATTAGACCCATACCACAACATCTAAAGTAAATGTTTCCCGTCAACTCCGAATTGTTCCATACAGCATACATATTGTTTGGTAAAAAGTTACACACAATTTTGAGAGTCGGGTTTGGGATGGGGGGGGGGGGGGGAGGGAGGAAATTTCAAAATTGGTAGTTTTATCAGTTTTTCTTAAAGATCACGAAAAATATGCATTTAGTACAAAATTACAGTAGAAAATCTACATTAACCCTGAGGGATACAAACGTGGAAACCCGTCCCCTGACTGTCGGGTTTTCCCAGCAACACACATAATTTTTAAAAATTTATAAATTTATCAATTTTATTAAATTTTAAAATTTAAAGCATGGAAGAGTCATTTTTAACCATTTACTACAGAAATATATTTTAAAAAAAATTTAAGAAATTAAATTTTCAGTTAAAATTTTAATTTTTATCTCATGCAGTGAAAACAAATGTACACTTTAGCCAATTTGCTTATCTCTCAGAGGGTTAAATGCAAACAAAATTGTCGGTTGCATTATCTTGCCTAAGTGAAAAGTTCCAGAGTTGTGTAGAGTGTTAAAGTAGCATTTTGGGCTACTTTTTCAGATTTTGTGGAAAAATACGACATTTCCTTTAGACATTTTTAAAATTTAAATGTTCTCTTTTTAAAATTTAATACAATATAACATTCATTTGCATAGTAGATATTTGATTCAAAGGAACAAGTGTTATTATTCATTTCTAAATGTTTAATGAAACAGTTTGCCTCTTCATTTGAAGTTCTTAGAGTCAAAAATGTGTGAAACTTTTATTTCTGAGAGTGTACGCACGTATCGACTTAATCCAATAAAACTTAATGCATTTGTAAAATCAAGCCCCTGTAAAACAGTATTTTGTGTTGCAAACTGTAATAAAAACGTCATTCGATTTATTATAAAGTGGACTTCATCTTTTTCTATATGACGTGTAATGTCTTTTATTATGTAATCAACCTCTCTTGTTATATTATGAAACTTATTTTGCTATATCATGCACCAATTTTTATTGCACCAATAAAATATTTCTCTGTGTGTACCTCATGCCATTAAATTTATATGAACTAAAATCTGCTGCTAAATCCTTTTTTGTGAGAAAAGAATGCACACATATTGAGCTAAAATATCCTTAAGCGCATCAATTCGTCATGCATACTTAATAATACGTACCATTATACTTATTTTAAATCACTTTCATTTTCATTTGTTTTCTAAACAATCGATGAACAATAATGAAATTATCTAATCAACACTAATGTCGGAAGGAGGGTCAATTATAACCACCATGTCAAACAAGTATATTCCGTCCGCTTAGCAATAGACATGTTTAACGTCTTGAGTGGCAACAAAAATGTGAAATGAAAATTAATTCTTTATCATGTTTTCTCCTTCTCGATTGGTACCATGAGCCCACGCGATACGATAAGCTCCACCCACTATATTGATTCACCAATCAAAGAGAAGAGAAAATTGATAACTACTTTTGATTATTTTTTTGCATTTCTGTTGAATCTTAAGAAGTGAAACATGCATATTTGTGGTTTTGGATTCAGTATATTTTATTTATCTCGATCAACATTTTTTTCCAAACATTATATTTAACACTTACAATCTAAAATAACAATTCCGAAACAAGTATGTGTTTAAAAGTCTTCATAATAGATAGAAAATTCGTAAAAATTGTATAAATTTTAATTGAAATCCTGAACCAGATTAAAATAAACACTACAAAATAAAAAACTAAATTAGTAAAAATAATTTTTAAAAATCTGTGTTTTTTAATGTACTCGAAAAATACGAAATAATTTCAATTGGGTAATTAATGATAGCTTATAGAAATCGCAGTTTTTACTGCACAGGAATAAATTTTGTTGCACTTAGTTAATGCAACCGCAGTATACAAAACATAATTTGATAGTTTTTTAAATTGAAGGGTTTATTTTTTTGTAAAACTTGTCATTTTCCACGAGTTTTCTCCACCAGTTGGACAAAACCTTAACTAAAGTCTAAACTTGTCTATTTAGAAAAATGTGTACTCGTAAGTGAAGGAAATTACAAGTGTTTCGATTTATTTACAGTATAGTGCCCCAATTTAATGTTTATGATAACTGATATAAAAGCTTTTACATCTAAAGTCAGCCCAAAATATGTCGCTTCTTTTTTATTATCTTCTATTCAAACTCTCATTTTGTGTATGTGTTTGTTTATGTGTTTGTGTATGTGTTGTGTATCATTTTAAAAAATTTCCTTTACCTTTTGTTCAGAAAAATTGGTGTAATGTTACTCCAACTTTATGGAGTAAAATTACACCAAATTTATGAAATAATGTTACACAAATAAGAAGTTTACTCCCTAAAACTGGTTGCACCAAGATTTGTCTTCATTTTTATGGAATAACCTTGCACCACATTTATGAAGTAGTAGCGTTACACCGCAAGAAATGAGGAAGCATCCCTCTTTTGTATCGTTACTCCATAAAACTGGATGGATCTAGGCTTCAACCTGCGTTTGAAGTAATGTTACTCAACGCAGGTGGAAAATGAAAAGTATATTAAGGACGGGGATTGATAATACATAAGCCGAAGTAACTCATATCTATCAAAAGGACCCTCAAGGTGCAGTTGAGTTTCTTCGGCTTATATACTACTATAAACGTTGTAATTAAGAATAGTGGTGGGAACGAGATGGTAAATCAGCGCCACCTAGTTGTTGATTTAATATTGAGGTTGCGTGTGTGGTGAACCACCACAGCATATTAATGCAGGAAATTGAAGGGTAATGCGGTGGAAGGAGAAGTACCGTGAAAAAATGTGTACTCAAATGAACCATTAAATGTAATAAGTAAATACAAATGTTTTCGTACATGCTGATTCTTGTACTAAAATGTTGAAAGGAAGAGGCTTAATGGGGAATTCTCTAATGGTAATGCATTTAGATATTCAAATACTTGCTTATGTAACAGAGTATTAATAATTTCTTAATAACCTGTAACAACATGCTAAAAAAATATGTGTTTTTTAACATTAAAGTGATAAATTACTCTAATTTGACCATTAATGGAGCAATTAATCTAAAAAAAATGTTGGTTTTTATTAATGACGTTTTGCTGCTTAATAATTTACTATATTGCACTGACTTTTCATTCTATGTGCATTAAGAGTATCGATAAGAAAGTGCATTTTGTTATTATATAATAGTTAATCATAAATTTTTTTATTACAAATAAAAATGTTATTACTTCAAATGGGAATTCTAGAATATTATTTGGATTAAAGGATTTACCGTATCATAAATTCTTATATATGTTGATAAAAATAAAAACAGCAAATAAGAAAATGCTCTACAGTACTGTATAAATTCAATAGTGCTTAATATATGTTCTACGTGAAACCAATTTAATGTTAGAACAGTTTTCTTTTCATTTTAAATACGACTACCTATTTCTATCATATGATATAACTCAGTTGTAAATCATGGTTTATGGTTGGATTGCGTTTCTTTGGAATGTCTTAAGTGTTACATTTCATAATTCAAGAATTTCATTTTAGTATTTGTAGTAGCTTATGTTATATAACGTTCATCTTTCGATATCGATGAGATATTGCAAGGTGAGAATAGAAACGGAAAGATGTTAAAATTGATATTATCGAATTTTGTGTTCAGTTGTTTTTACTGTATTTATTGCAACTATTAAACCATATTTTCGTCATAAATTATACAATTTTCCGTTTTTTTAATAAATTGGTGTGTCATAAAAGTTGTTTGGGTTGGTACTTAAAATGTTCTAACTAAAAATTGTTTTAGTATCTGTATGAGGTTGGGATCTTTTGCGACAATAGTAAAAAAAACTCGAAATTAAAAAAAAAGCTGTGACTGTTATAATATATTCTTTGATGCATATAATATTGCAATTAGCCATCATTATTAAATAATAAGATTTAGTACTAGTATGAAAATTAAATTACTTAATGCTAATTTTCCTTCAAATATGAAGAGTACAGGGGAGAATCCCCTTCATCGACAAGGAATCTGTCCGTATTGTCGTCGGCTTGGCGAGTAGTGGTGATCGGATACCGGTTTCTCCTTTGGTTCTTCTTCCGCGGTTCAAGCGTCAGAGTATTTCTGGAGTGAATCTCGATCGTAGAGAGAGTAAACTCGTACGCCGCACGATAAGAACCAAGGCAAAACTGGTTTCTTCACATCAGTTTAGGCGATGACTCGCTATCTTAGCCAAGCAGGCCTGATGCAGACAGCTTCCTATGCAATAAAGGGGATGTTCCCCTGTTCTCTACATTTGTGTTAAAAATTTGATTAAATTTTAAAGCAATTCTTCTTGACAGATATCATTTCAAAATATGCATATGATCTGTGAGATTAACCATTCCTCTTGTTATAGGTATTTGTATGGAAAAAAACTATTTGAAATAATTTTTAAAATATGTCTACAGTTTAAAGAGTTCCCGAATTTCTTTTATTAATCTAGCTCAACTATATTTTTAGCTATTCTATTATACACACTTTATCCTTTGGTAAATTTAATTCAAATAGCATCAGTACCACATATAGTCTTGGGTGGTAATTCTTGTACTTCCTTAGATTATACTTAAAGACGTTAAATTGGGTGACCTAATATTTTCTACACTGTAAAAAAATGTTAATTTTACAAAAAAACACCATATATTTACAGAAATCCTGTTACTTTCTTTTTAAAGAATTTTTCGGTAAAAATAAACTGTTTAAAGTAAAAACCGGTTTTTTTTTTCAGTTTCTGTAGAGTAAGGAGTATGAGACAGTAACAGAAGAAGTATTTCGACTGTTTGTTTAATCGTTGAGTATCGAACTAGCTTAGTTGAGAGAGCTTTGGATTGGAAATCTAAAGATAACCAGCTATTCAACCAACCAATTTAAAGATACATGGTTTGAATCCGGGGTCGGCACTTTATTAATCCATGTAAGTTGTGTAATCCCGCTAGTCATTGTGGTAACTGAGGATGGGAAAAGTTTCGTTTTATCTGTGCATTGTCTGTTAAAAAACAGATTTTGCGTTAAAATAAATTACAAAATTATTCGTATAAAATAAACAGATTATATCTATAAATTTTACGGTATTTTTGTGGCACACACCAGCTGACAGTTTTTCTGTGAAAACAACATACTTTTTGTTACAGTGTACCACAATACAGTGGTAGTCAAACAGGACAACTGAAAATTGAACAGAAAAAATTTAGTTCTGAATTAAATGGAAATGTATTTAGATATAAAATACTTCTTTATGCTATAAATCATTTAAGAACAATAAAAAACTTAAAATAAAAAAAATTGAGTTTATAAAAATAATGAACAAAAAATACATTGTTAGGAAATTGGACGAAATTATAAGGACATTTAAAAATTTCACGCCAAAACAATTCATAATTAATAAGTTCACCCTTATTTTCAATTAATTTAATTAATATTGACGCCATAGAGCTCGTTAGTTTCTTTAGGGTGCTCACAGGGATATTTTTCCTTGCCTTTTCAATTGATGACATCAGTTCTCGTTTGTTATGGTAATGAGTGCCATTTTTGTAAACTTCATGCGCCAAAATACCCCACAAATTCTCGATTGGGTTTAGATCGGGACTTTTAGCTGGCCAATCGGTCAACAGTTTTGCAGAATGAGCGTCAAACCATGATTTTGCAGCTGTGGACACATGTATTGATGCATTGTCCTACTGGAATAAATCATCACCACTGGTTATCAACGGTGCTTCTGGCAAAAGATTGTCACCCAGAATATCAACAAAACTATTTTAGTACTTTTTCCCTTGAAGAAATACTATATCTGTAGTTCCAGAGGCTGCGTAACCTGCCCAGACCATTACTGAGCCGCCACCATATGAACGCTTTGAAAATATTTCTTTTTCTTAGCGAAGATTATACCAAAAATACTTAAACCCATCTGGTCCGTCTAGGTTAAACTTCTTTTCATCAGAAAAGACAACACCATTCCATTTGCCACCCACAGAAATGTACTTTTTAGAAACTCCATCCTCAGTCTCTTTTGGGATTTTGTAAGAAGGGGCCGTGACTTCAGTTTTCCCTATCGAACCTGTTTGGCATTTTGTATAACACGGCGAACGATTCGAGCACTGTAGTTCAAGTCCAGTTCACGTTTTATTTCCGTCGATGTTTGCTTTTTGGAGCAAGCTCTCGTCTTTTATCTCTCGAAGACACAGAACATGGCCTACCTGGATGTTTTCGATTTCCATAATTTTAAGGATGTTTCAAAAAACTATATATTACAGTCTTTGATCTATTCAATTTCAATGCTATTTCACATCCAGTAAGTCCACATTTTTATAAGCGATTAATTTTCCTTTTTCAAGCACCGAAATCTTCGTATACCTAGTGGCAATGTTGAAGATAAGTGTAATGAAGATTTCAAACACTCGCAATATCCTTATAACACCATGGAATGACGTGTACAAAGCAGAAACTTTGCTAGTTTTATGTTTATAAAATTTATAACGCATTTTAAAATTATGAATTTTATGTATATTTGCAAAAACTCTTATTTAAAATGCTTAGTTTACTATTGGCTAACAGACATAAAAGTTGCATAATTCAACCGTGATTTGTCGAAAAGATCTAGCGATTTTTTCATTGTCCTTATAATTCTGACCACCACTATAGATAATCTTGTTTTTTGCCCAGTATTGTACTGGCTTACATTATACTTAAGGACCTTCAAACGGGTGACCTACTATTTTCTACCTAAGTACTTTTTTCTCAAACTATTATATAACTTTTCTCTCAGTTATATAAATAAAGAACACGTGATGGTCGTCACACATGAAAAGTTGGTAAAAATCCGGCTTTATGGTATGTAATATGGTTAGAATCATTTATTAATTTATTGGAGCCTATGGTTTTATATATTGGTTTATAAGCACATGTTACTTTTGTAAACTCATCTATTTTATATCTGAGACTTCGACGGAACTTCATTATTATAAGAAACATGGTTTATGTGATCATTGAATCCGTAAGTGTTTACATGGTTGTACTTTAAAGTTTTAGATTTGTAACAAAAATATTTTTTTAAAAATCGTATAAAAATACTTATTAGGTTTATTTTTGCATAGAAATTGACTCAAATTTAGCCTTTTGTTGTTGTGCAAAATTCTATAAAGGTTCAGAGTCGTAACCTTTAATTTGAAATGCATATTTTTTCAATATATTTGTAACGGTTAAAGATGTATTTAAATTAATCAACCGAAACTTAATTTATTATTTTTTTGTTAGAATACGTCATATGAAGGGTGTAGTTTCGAAATTCACATTCATTAAAATATAACTAAGATAATGGGTCCATTGGCAAATTTCGATAACAGTAAATCCTATTAGACGAAGTCGCCTATGCACGTTAGGGACCTTTTATTTTAGTTATACTTTGCCGAACAAGTTTTTCAACTGCACCATTCATATATAACTTAAAAACTTCATAATATATTGCGCAGTTTTATATATTGATGATTAAATGTCGTTACTAAACTTTTTCAGAATATGAAAAATCTCTACATATTAGGCATCGTTCTCTCTGTCTGCATGGGTTATAACTTGTCATTGGCAGAGCAATCTTGTTCAAATAGTAAGTGTTTTCGAATTTTTCTAGTAACTAAGCTTAGGTTTTCATTCACCTTTAGACTTAATGTTACTTTTAAAGCATAATAGAACAAAAAAATAGTTAGAATGTAACTTCTTCTGCTTAGTTTACAACTAATTCGTATGGGAAATTGGGAGACTTGATCCATATGGATTTTTCAATAAAATAAACACAAAATAGAGGGATTTATTTTGTCTTTTTTAAAAAATTTGTATAATAATTCAGTTAAGATATCGTTTTACAGGAAATTATTTCGATAAACAATAGGAAAAATTTAATGTATGGATACTAGTTTGTTGGAAGAAATTTTTTACTGTTATCTCTTAGATTTCTATTCAACTTATTTTGCAAATTTTCCATGCTTATATTGTGAAAATATTGTCAAATTTAAAATTCATATTCATTTTATGTATTTATATATTACATATATATTTTTGTAAAAGAAACATAACTTGCACGCATTATTATGTTGTTAAAACTTCCTTTCATATTTAGTAATACTTGTTATTTATCCTAATTTAGACACAACGCCTGAATATTTAGATAACTTTCTAGCCACAAATAAATTGAAAGAGTTCATAACTAGTAAGTAAAATAGCACTTCGGGTCATTTCTAGTACTCAAATATTAGTTATATTAATAAAATAACTTAAAAAAATATCATTAAAAATAGATAAATGGTCATATAATTATTTAGATTACAATTTATGCAAAACACCCATTCAGAGATGTAGTTTAAGGGATTAGTTAGAAATTAAAACATTAAAATTTCAGTTTAAAAAATGAATTGTGACTTGCACACATTAAAAAGTTACCAGAATTTGTCGTGCATTATTAAAAATTTAGCGCTTGGTTTCACCAAAAATATGGTTTGCTGCAAAGGCCGTGTAAGGAAATGTTTTGCTATATTTTCGGTATTCTGTTGAACCATTTTTCAGGTTTTTGTTTCCAAAATCTGAAAAATGGTTCAACCGAACACCGAAAATATGTTGAAACATTTCCCATACAGCCGTATACAGCTAACAGAAACCATTATTATGGTAAAACCAAAAACAACATTTTTAATAGTGAACTACTGCCAATAAATTACATATAAATTTTACAGCACTACTGCCATATACGTATTACGGCATTAATATGTGAATTGAGTTTTAAAAAAACACTAACATACGGAAACTTCATTTAACAAATACGGTAAATTCCAGTTTAAATAAGTTTTTCCCTTAAAATATTCGTAATTAAAGTGTCCATAGGAAGAACCCTTTGAATGACTAGGAATCTTCCCGCATTCAGGTCTGCTTGGCAGAAATTGGCGACCGAAAATCGGTTTCTGCCTTGGTTCTTCTCTCGCGGTATAAATGTGGGACTAGTGTCTCGCGTGGATCAGAGTTACCGCGAGAGAAGAACCAAGTGAAAAGCCAATTTATTTACATCAGTTTAGGAGAGGACTTGTTTTTGTCGCCAAAGAGGCCTGATATGCTGTCGATGAAGGGGTTTTCCTCCTTTACTCTTCAATTAAGAAAACGTATTGCGTTAGGTGCTAATCAAACATGCAACCTTTAAGTTATAAATGACGTGCCGCCTCGTACCAGTCTGACATCAAATCTCTCGACGGATTGAAGCAAAAAGAAGCAATCTTGTGTCAAGCAATTCCTCTAAGTGACGTCATTAGAATAAACTTTGAGGAAAACGGTTGAAATAGTGTAACGAGTAATGAAAACGGTTAATCCGTAAGTAAACAAAATGTTTTAAATCCGTCTGCAGTACGGGAAATTCCCTACACCCAAAAACAATAGTTAAAAATTTATCCTCAATAGTACTGGTAACTAGTATAGTAGTTCTACAACATTTCACTTAATTGAAAGCAGTCTTTAACATGTACAAAAAATAATTTTTATTTTGTTTGCAGTTTTACATATTCCTAACACTGACTTAGTCAACCCTGCTCAAAGTAAGTTTATTGCAATTTATAATTTAAAATCAGAAAAAAAATTATCTTAGTTTAAGATTTATTGCTTTTAATATTTAAAAAATAGTATTTTTCATTATCAGAAATAATCTTACCTTGAGTCTCACGAGAATGGCATTTTTTTTTCAAATATCTTCAAAAGAAAATTGGTTATTTTAATGTCACTTGAATTATGATTAATTTTCAAAACATTCTTTTGACCAATATATAATGAAAAAAAAAGCATTACGATTTTGATCAGATCTGTAGACGGCAAAATTTAAAAAAAAATCGCACTTCATGTTGCTGATTTGTGAAACTTCTGAGCACTTCATTGATTATGTAATGGTAAGGCATTTCAAGAACATACCTAATTTTTTTTAATAAAATAAATTTTTAAAAATTTAGGAAATTTAAGTTTGCAGAAGGTGATCAAAAAAATTATTATTATCTTTATAAAAGATGGATTTTGTGAATTTTTATGCGTCTTCTAACAAATTTTATAATAATTTTTCTTATGCAGCAAAAACACCTGTGCAACGTTACTATGATTTTTGGGTTTATTGTTACACCTCTTTTAGGCTAAACTGATTAAACTCAAATTTACCTTCTGCAAAACTGCTCTGTAACTTTTCAAAGACTCCGAACGCATGCGCAATCAAAAATGTAGTAAAACAAAAGATTAGATTTCTTGTATTCGAATATGATACGGTAGGGGGTAGGGTATGTACATATATCGGTTGTGGCTTATCAAAGACGCTTTAAGCCTTCGTCAAGAGACAGAAACGAAAGAATTTTACTGACACGAGAAGGATTACACCAGGCGAAGCGGAATCGAATCGACCCGTTACAGCTCGCAGACTGCTACTTAATAGTCTGCGATCCAAACTACAGCGTCGGGCCCCCGAAGTATGGTAAAGTCGAACCTTGTCTAAGGGCGAATGAGCCGATCGTCCACCGAAGTACCACAGTGTTAATCCAATGGAGAAAAAAATATTTTTTAGGCCAAATTTCTCCGGCCTGTATTGAATATTTTTACAAACGGTTTTTTTTAATGAAAAATGTAGATAACTTACAAGTCTCTATAATCCCACTTTTTGCTATTGCTTCGAGTATTTTATGTAAAAGTATTTTTTGAAAAATTAAAAAAAAAATATTCAAACCAATTTCAAAAAGTGGGATTGTCGAGACCTTTAAGTCACAGCCCTTATTTAATACAGCCGGAGAAATGAGGCTTAGAAAATATTTTTTCTCCATTGGATAAATGGGGGTCGGATGGGTGTTTAGGTCAAAAATATCGATTTTCTGTTTTTCTTTTATTTTTAATCTGCATACCTATAGCTTTAATTTAAGACCAAGATTATCGATTTCTGTTCAGTGGTTTTCTTTTTATAAGCATTTTTGCGAAACTCTGAACATCAGTTCTTACCTAAACCTTACTTTTCTTTTGCGTTTCCTGAAATATAAGGTTTTTCAACAGTTAGGAACATTTTTCTCAGGAACTATAAGCGATATAATATATGTTGTTTTGTTATCTGTCCCATTAATAGCTCTTTGATTTCAACTGAGGAATTTTAAATATCTCTGCTAAAAAAATTATATAACTTTAAATCTGATTTTTTTTGTATTTTTCAATACATATTTAAAAAAATCACTGCAAAGTATTTTTTAATATTTGGAAATACCTCAGTTAAATTCAAAGATCTATATGTAAGGAACAAAATGTAAAAAAGTCTTCAATGATATCTCATATACTTCCTGAGAAAATGTTTCTAAAGTTAGGTAAATTAACATGGCGATCAGATAGAACTATCTGACCCTCTTAAGGGAAAATGGGCGCGCTGGACCGGGGTCTCAAAGAACAGTGCATCAGTGTTAATCCTATGGAGAAAAAATATATTTTCTCTGCCACATTTCTCCGGCTGTATTGATATTTTTGCAAGTGGATTTTTTTGGCGATAAATGTAGCTGATTTACGGTTCCGACCTTCCCACTTTAGAATTGGTTCGAATATTTTTTTAATTTTCAATATAATTTACACAAAATATTCGAAGCAATTTCAAAAGTGGAAATAGAGACTGAAGTTATCTACATTATTATTTAAAAAATACCGTTTGTAAATTATTCAATACAGCGAAGAAATGTGGCAGAGAAAATAGTTTTTTCCTATTGGATTAACACTGAGGCACTGAGTTTGAAGACCGCCATCCAGCGCGCCCATTCGTCCTTAACAAGGCACTTTGGTTTGGAGACAATGTGCTCCAGCGAGTCATTCGCCCTTACGACTAACTTTGAATTGGTATAAAACTATATAAAAAATAACCACAAATATAGCAACTGAATTTCACATTATGATTTAATGTAATAAAATCGATTTCATTTCACCGTAAATATGGAGGCAACTATTGTGCCAGTTGTTTTTAACTCCTTTTGTAGTGTAACTTTAATCCGTTTTTTTAAAACCTCTCCTCTTTGTGCTGTAAGAAATTTTGATTTCGGTGTAAGTTTACTCCGTTTTATACTGTAAAGTTACTCCATAAAGATAGAGCCCTTCTTGCCACCAGTTTTATCATTACACAGAAATGTTTACAGTGTATATTTGAACATAGCTTTTTAAATTACTTGTGGGCTTTTTATATCTAAACATTTAATTTGTCTTTTGTTACTGTTTTAGGAAAAGTGGACACATATGAATTATTTTTTTATACTGGTATGATAAACTTAACATCTTATGAAATATTGTACAAAAGTAGTAAGGTTTTAAAACAAAAATGTCAGAATTTCTTTTAAGTAAATGACAGTAACGGGTCGTGTTTAATTTTAACGCTAATATTAATTTAAAAATGAAATGTTATGCTGACTTAGTTTCACGTTTATCGCAAACTAATCAATTTAATTTAGCAATATATTTACTTAACTTTTTTATAACTTTTCATCATTGATATTAAGTGTAAGATTTTTTTTTAATTTTCTTTCTCTATTTCATGTACCTGTAAATAAATTTTGGCCGATATCCTTAGTTACATATAATATGTTAAGTAATGTATCAGCAAGCAATTAAGATTTTTATTAAAAAATATTTATTTTATTAAGTTCTGCTCACTGTCATTTATATTAGTTTAAGTGAATATATCTTCTTTTATATTCTAGGTATATTTGGTGGTGATATATTGTTTAGGCCCGGTCAAGTTTTAAACGTAAGAAACAGTTCCAATATTGAAATTAAATTGTTTTTCCAGTCAAAAATTAAAATATATATAATTTTAAAACCAAACAAATATTTAAATACATTGTAATTTTATAAGATTAAACAAATTTAAAGAAAAGTTGAAATGAAAAGCACATTTCTTTAAAAAAGAAATTTAAATTTTTAAGGATTTATATAGCTATTTATATAAAGAGTTAATGACTAAATATGAATTTTAAAAATCTGATGCCTATAATATTGAAATATTGCTTTATACACTGTTAAAAATGTTGTGCTTGGTTTCACCATGATATTGGTTCTAGTACTGCAACGGCTGTGTGTGAAATGTTTCACCTTTTTTTTGGTGTTGGTGAACCATTTTCTGATTTTGAAAAAAACCTGAGAAATGTTCAACCGAATACCAAAAATATGGGTTAACGTTTTACCACACAGCCGTTGCAGCTACTGGAACCATATTTTTGGTGAAACAAAGTGCCTAATTTTAACAGTGTACCATTTTCATACCATAAAAACTATTATAAAATATTCCGGAATCAATTAATAATATAAAATTTTTAGGATGGGGAAGATTTTGATTTCAATGTACCCTTGAAACTTTCTATCAATAAATGGCCAAATGGTGATGTTCCCTATTATATATCAAAAACATTTGGTAAATATATTTCAATTTTGTTTCTAATGATACGAAACTGTTTAATGATGTGCCGCAAGTTTATGAAACACGTTTAGAATATTTTCTACAGTTACTATAAAATTCGTAAATATATCTTTGTTTATTATATGGTTACTAAAATTTTATGCAATATGTTAAATGAATTTCATAAGCTTTTTATTAAAAACGTGTATATTGTGACGTTATGTGTTAGTAAATTGTGATTTTTCTTAAGCCAAGTACCCTGTAAAAAATTTGTAAGTCAGAATTAAACACTGTACTGGTATGATCGTACTATGTACCCATTAAAAGTTACCGTCTGACCACGTTAAAAATTACCGTCTGACGAAGTAGACATTTTGCAGTAATCTACTAAAATATTCAATTTACTTTGCGGCCGGCTCGCTGCGCTCGCTCGCTGGTGAACATAAATAATAAAGTAAATTTGATACCAAATGTCATAGCAAAGATGGCAATTTTTCGTAAGGTAATCGTTTTCCGGCTGCCTATTTCTAGCCTCCTTCAGGAGCTTTAACACAGCCAACAACGCCTCGTATTTTAGAACCCTGGTCAAGTGACGAGGTCGACACCTGAGCGGGAACCCAACGGAACTTCGAGTGAGATCGTACGCTAACGCCGTCGGGACTTTGGACTCCACAGATTTTACGAGCACGTCAGTCCCTATGTACTCGGGCCCATCCGTTATGAGGATTTTTCTACTATTTCCAGCACGGATCCGATTTATAGGATGACTGGCAGTAGGTGGGATTCGAACCCCCGCACTCCTGAGAAGGTTGAATCTCTAGGCTGATGCCATAACCACTCGACCACGGACAGGCCCAATTTTTCGTGATTTGAATCTCAAATCCAAACAAATCAAATGAAAATATAGTATTGCCAAACGTAATTGAATATGTACAGGGTGGCGCAAATAAAAGTGGCCCCATCATGGAGATAGAAATAAGATAGTATTGTTGCCAAGTCAAAACTCAATGCAAAAACAGGTTTGCCAACTGAAGCTATTGATCGCTTCAATATTAAGCCGCAAACAAACGCTTGGCGAATTATTTGCCTGCAACTATGCTATTGTTTGACAAGCTAGTTTGAATTGGAATGCAATATAAACTGATGGTTTGTATAGCTGGGCAAAAAAAAATCCACTGGTGAATATTTCGGCCATTATTTATCCTAGAGAATCGGACCTTTTTGTATTCTTTAATACAAATCATTTTAAATTGATTGCAAGACACAAAATGTGGTGTTCGGACCCGTTTCGGAATGTTTTTTAACTTGTTCAAAACAGACCTGTCAAACTAGATTCTCCCATTTCGTAACTAATCTTTGCATGGATCTCTTTTTTTGGCACTCCACGAATTTGTTTTAATAAAACTTTTTACAATTAAAACCCCCTACTGCACTGTGAGTATCCTTTTCACCTGTGTATTGATCAACTCTCACTCACACAACCGCAATTCACAATTACGCACTAAAATCTGAATCCGATAGTCCATGAGTAGCTCTAATGTGACGCTAATCAATCCAACCAATGCAAAAACAGGTTTACCAAGTAAAGCAATTGCACTATTGAATAATCTTTTATTTCGACTTGAAAGCTTTCAGGTGACTTCAATAGTTTTTCTTACCAAGCATTTCGATGGATTCTTATCTCTAGGCCGGAGTCACTTTTATTTGCGCCACCCTGTTTAATCTGCAATATTTGGGTTCAAATGTCTTTAGAAAACTATTTTTTATTTCAAAATGTAAGACATAAAAGTTTATAAAATATAAAAATGGTTCTTTTAGTACCGTTAGTTCGTTAATATTTGATATCGTATTCCACTTTCTTAGTTTAGTTACCCTCTTTCTAAATGTTATGGAAATTATAATTCTGCTTTTCTAGCTATATTTATCATGGAAATATTTTAGGAAATCAGTTTTATTGAATAAAAAAGATGTTATATACAAAAATATAAATGAGTAACCGATTAAATTCGTGTTTTGGATGCTGATAAATTTGGTTAAACCTAACTTGGCTGCCGTGCTGCCAAATCCGTAATGCCGTTGCCATTCCGACCATAGAAATTTCCCTTTAAATTTGACAACGTAAGAAGAATATATATGTAGATTAGTATTTGAAGCAAAGAGTCAAGAAACGCAAAACAAGTGTAGACATACACTGCAATGCCCCATGGAGCTATATTATACCAAATATATGGTGTAAGGTTTACACAAATGATGAGTTTAGTCCTGTGGCAGCAAGAACCGAATCTAGCTTTGTGGAGTAATGTTACAATAAATGTAAAGAGTAGCGTTACACCGTAAAATATAAGTAAACTTCTTGCCTCAAGTAACGTTACTTCATAAAACTGTGGAGGGAGGGAGGGAGGCTTCTGCCCTGACTCGCACCTAGTTTTACAGTGTAGCTTAATTTTTTTCAAAGAATAGTTAGTTTAAAGTTTAAACTATTATTTTGTTACAAAGGTTTTATAATGTATTTTTGCAGCGGATAATCAAACAGCTATTATCAAGAAGCAAATCAAATACACGAACCATAAGCTTAAACCATATATCAAATTTCGTCCATAACAAGACGGTGATGAAGACTATGTACTGTTTTTCCGCGGAGGAAGCGCGTAAGAGTTTATCATTTTTGTTTTACAGTTTGAGAGTTTTATTAGATATAAGTAAAATATTTATGTTGTCTCACTGTAAACCATTAACGTAAAAAGTTATTTTCCTTTAGTTGAGAGACAAAAACTTAAAATTCGCAGGCTAGTATTCATTGCTCATTCTTATTGCACATTCGAAAATGCGTCATTCAATGAATTGAAATTTTACTACCATTAAATTAACTTAGTAAATTTCCGGTTTAAATTATTTGATTATTTAATTTTGCCCGTTTTAAACTTGTTTTTAGACTGTTAATAACTACTTCTAGTTATAAAACATATTTTTGTATTTTCAAAAACCTCTGTTTGTTGCTACAACGAATCTCCTGAGTATATCCTAAGACTTGAATAAATCAACCTCTGTAAACATGTAAAATTTATTAATCTAATTGCATAATATTGTATTCATTTACTTAAACTGCCTGATTAATGATTTTAAAAATATTTTATTCACGACTTTACAGTTCGTCTTATTCATGTTTTTTCAACTAGTAAATTTAATTCGTCTGTTTCTTTAAAGAATATTTTGCGTAGGGGAGAAAGGGGGGAGGGTATTTGTATAGATCTCCCCCACAAAAATATTGTATTTTTTTTAAAAATTTAACAACTGTTTTTAAATAATTAGTGTCTAATATGATATCTTCCAGATGCTTTACTAATCTGGGAAGAGTTGGCGGACCACAAGTAATTTCCCTGGATGACCCTTGCTTCGTAGAAAATTTTGTCGCCCACGAAATGCAGCATGTTTTAGGAGTTGCCCATGAGCATAACCGTTTTGACAGAAATGATTATCTTGACCTGAAAATTCATAATATAAATCAAGGTAACATAACAAATAGTACTTCTTATAAGAGAATAAGAAATTAAACTCTCTGTAAACATGTTCCAATCTTAAGGGCCTTGAGTCTATGATGAGTTCTTTAGATTATATTAGATGATAAATTATGTTATAGTTGTTATATATTATTCATTCAATTGTCTCCAGTTGATAATAAACTTTAGAGTCTTCAGGTATCTTTCAAAACAGTCGAACCATTTTAGCGGAGGTCTTCCCTCAGGCCTAGTTCCCTAAGACTTTTCCCAGAAATATTTTTTGCATCAACTAACATCTTGCATTCTGGCCAGGTGACCAGTCCATTTTAACTTCTGTTATTTAATAAACTTCATTGCATCAATTTGGCTGTAAATTTTGTAAAAATCTAAGTTAGATCTTCTTAGGTTTTTCTTAATTTTTGATCAATAATTAGGTTTACTGGAACAAAAAACACATTAGATATATTTTTTAAAATTTCCATTATGTTTTAAAATGTAAGGGCAAGACCTTTGAATGTTCATACATTTCTTGGTGTGGATGAATGCGTTCTGAAAGCGTCCAAATTTTTTCAGATATGATAAATGCAGCGCTAGACGTGTTTAAGAGTGTGGCAGTATGAAACAATTTCCAAAATCAAATTCATTAAACAATTGATACATAATTCTCCATTAACAGAGTTTATCGAATATCGACTGTAAATCTTTGGGGGAATTTTACTTGGTTAAAACGGTGGAAAAATGGAAAAAAGTTCTGCCACCGTGTTCCACATTGTGCAATATTACAACACAAAACCAGAGACAATCGAAGTTTCCTCAAATTTTGCGATGTAACGATACTCAACGTTACTCCGTTAACGCGGTTGCAGCACTTTTTCCAACTTCCACCGTGCGTACGACACAGCGTCGTTCCATCTATGTTTTACAAGTAACATAAAGGGTAACAAAAGTTTTACATAAAGTGTAACAAAAAAATCTTTTTTTCCAATATTTTTCTCACATATTTGTTGAGATGTTTGATAATTTAACTTAAAATTTTGTTAAAAAGCGAAAAAAATTTCAACATTGAAGTCTCAGTACCAAACAATATCAGATGCTTTAGTAAATGCAGGACCTTTTGATTACTATTCACTTACAGACTATCCTGTAAAAATTCCTGGATTTGACCCAATCAGAAACAAAATTCAGCAGGCAATTTTAAAATGAGTAAATGATTTTGTTCATTTGCAATGTTTATCTAGTAAATAGTAATTTAAATAACAAGGATCTGTAATAAATTTATTTTTCCCATCTTTATAATTCTTTGTAAGGATGTTCATTACTTTCAGCTGGTTTTTTAATGAATCAAATCCTTTCTGTTTTCAGTACTGAAATCTCAATATGAAATATATTCACCGGATGCTTTAGTGAATACAGGACCATTTGATTATTATTCATTGATGAGTTATCCTGTAAAAGTTCCTGGATTTGACAATTATTATGGATTTGAATTGAAACAAGGTGGCTTCAATGAAAGCAGGATTGGAATTGGCTATTATGGTTTAACTCCTACTGATGTACAAAGAATCAAGACACTTTACGGCTCACATAACAGTTAAAATATGTGTAAACTGCTCAAACAATTAGATGAACGCATGGTTTTAAACCCTTTCACCCCCAATGATTCCATTTTGAATCATCAGCGTGCGATTTTTTCTCAGTTAATCTCGCACTTATTTATCGTTTAATGGAAGAATCATATATTTCGAAGAATTAAATAATAATTGTTTTAATTAAGTGAAAATATGAGAAACATGGTTCACTCTGAAACAATTTAATTAAATAAAATAAACCTACATTCTTCATGTTTGCATTTTTAGATGTTTAAAAATTTATTTTAACTATTTTTAACAAATATATTTTGAAAAACATATTGTTATAAGTTATTCAAAAGTTATGATTCCAATTATTTTTTCCCCTTAAATTTTAGTTAAAAATTAAGATTTATCCCCTAGTTGCTTACCATTTCACTCTGAATGCATAAGGAATCTATTTCACAAATTTTAGATTTTTAGAAAAAAAATACTGAAAAGTTAACCAAATACTGAAAAGGTTGGGACTGAAAAGGTTACCAAAAGTGCGCAAAGTGCTTCCCTAATTGTTTTGAGCAGTGTATTTTTCTACGTAGATGAATATCTGGTATTTTGGTTAATAATAACATCGAAAAGTACAAAAAAACTTATGTTGATATTCTAATTGTAACAATAAATACATGTTTTGATTGAAGTTATTTTTATTTATATACTGCATAAAAAAAATTATGTTATATTACAGAACATTTCTGGCAGTAAAGTTGATACAAAATGTATGTAGTGTCTGTGTTTGGACAAAATCTTTTGACAGAATTTTTCCGTAGTTAAGGGGGTCGGTTGGGTGTTTGGGTCAAAAATGTCGATTTTCTGTTTTTCCTTTTTTAAATTCTGATTATCTTTAGCTTTAATTTAAGACCAAGATTATCGATTTCTGTTTCGTGGTTTTCTTTTTATAAGCCTTTTTGAGAAACTCTTATTATTATTGATTTAAACTGAGGAATTTTAAATATCTCTGCTTAAAAAGTATATATATTATTAAATCTAATTTTTTTTTGTGTTTTTCAATACACATTTTTAAAAAATCATTGTAAAAGTATTTTTTTAATATTTTGAAATATCTCCACTTTAAATCAAAGAGCTATATATAAGGAACAAACTATAAATTTTTTTACAATGATATCTCATATAGTTCCTGAGGAAAATTGTTCCTAAAGTTATGTAAATTAAATGGGCGAGATAAAACCATCCGACTCCCCTTAAGCAATACAGAACGTATTGATGCCTAACCTATATTTTCTGTATTACTGGGTACTTTAAAAAAGAAAACGTCAAGCTATAACTCACATACAAACCCGGAGCCGGAGCCAAGCACACTTACCACTATACCATCGCGGCCACGGAAATTTTATGTATAAAGTTTTCTTTTCGTAATCAAACGGAAAAAACTGTTCTCAACAGGTGCAATCTGTATCAGTGGTTGCATATTTTATCTGTTTACGGAAATATATGTCTTTCGACATATCGAGATGTACTTTTACAGAAAACAGCAGTAATTTATAAAAACGGAAATTTTCTGCAGAAAAATAATAGACAGATTCTGTTTTGGCAACAATTAAGAAATTACAACAACTGTTTGGAACAGATTTTTTTACCGTGCATCTTTTATCGCGCACAACGATGTATATGCCTTAATATCAGTAGATGAATCTCTATGTCATATAGAGATTCATCTAGTTTGATTATGGTTGATTTAACTTACTTATATTTTCTTGGCACTTATTTAATACATTAATAAGCTCAATTATTTAAGTAAATACCTTTACTTAAGGGTTTAAACATTTCGACAAAGGTTTTTTTCCGATTAAGCTATGACGAGTTCTTTCAGAATTTTATATTAATATTGCTTTTGTACACATTTTGAATTAAGAGTCATAACTTAGGCGTAAATAAATTATAAACGAAAATGAAAGAATAAAAAATGAAAAATCAGTCTTATATAACCGGATAAAAACTTTTTTGAATTATTTATAAGGCAGTTCAAATTCTCCATTACTTTCAAATCGGCTTGGTATTATGAATAAACATTGAACGACGGTGTCCATGCAAAAAAACTGAAAAATTTTTTACATTCCAAATTGTAAAAATAATATTTTTAAAAATGCATATTTTAGTATTTAATTATATTTTTATTAGTTTAAATGTTAGATCTATGCCATCTCTAATGTCCTTAGAGATGGCATAGATGTCAATCATCTCTCCAACAGAGGGCGCAACCTCTCTAATTATGTAACTGTTTTATGATTCAGCAGAATTAAAAATGATTCCAACAAAAAAGGATGCGTGGTAAGATGCTGAGATACAACCGACAATTTTATTACAATATTTACACAGAAACGTAGACTAATCAAATAAAAGTGCAATTGTTCAGACGGAAAAGAACAAATAAAAAATATAGTATCACAATAGAAGCTCATTTCTAGTCTCAAGGTTGTAGAAAGTATAAAATCAATTTTTTTATTTGCACAAGTTTATTTTAAATGATTCAAAAAGTGAAACAATTAATTTTAAATATAACACGTCAGGTTCAATATTCCATTTCGTTTCAAACAGATTAGTTCTATGAAATGTACCTAAAAAATCGGGTGAATATACAGGAATACTGAATACTTTTTAAGAAAGGCGTAACTATGTAACGTGAATCCAGAAAATTATTTCCAAATAATTAATTTAGTTTCTGAAGGGAATGGCAACAGAATAAAATAAATACTTTCAATTGGGTGACCAGACGAACAGAATTTCGCTGTGCAGTTTAGTTTGTTTTTCAACAATCTCTAGCTATAAAAAAATTCAAATAGTCAGCGTTTTATTTTTTATAGTTTTTAAAACAAAACTATCGTGATTAAAATATGAATAATGAAAATTTGATTATGATTTCTTAGTCGAAAATTTAATCACTGAAACAAATCTGGTCAGGCTAATTTTCAATTTAATTATTTTTGTAAGTAAACGAAATATTCTTCTTTAAAGTTATTTTAACATGAAAATAATGCCTGACATTGAAAAGAGCTAATAGAATTAACTCGATTAAAAGTATACGTTCTGAAGAATAAATTTACTATAAATATTTTGATCTAAACAATCTTACCATTCACTATTAAAAGTATAGGATGTAAGAATAAAATTATCATATATCTGTCGGTCTAAACATTCTTACCAGTGAAATGTCACAGATACTTTATTATTATATCTTTACAATTATAAACTGTACTAAAATAAGGCATCTTAGCGATAAAACTAATGGAAAAATATTTTTGAGTAAAAGCAAGAGCAAAAAAGCTAACAGTTATCATCTGGAAAAGTATAAATGTTCGCAAAGTGGTTTCTGCAAACCCACGTGATTTGGGGGTATATGTGAGTCACCATTCTGGTTTTTTTGCTATCCTGTTCTATTTTTCAAAACCTGTCAACAATTTTAGCAATCTTCTAAGGAAACGGCAGCGAAAATTGCCATATATACAATCCCTGGACAATTCCCTAGACATTCTTAGACGCACTGTATTTTTTTTAGTAATGATGAAAATATACCGAAGAATTCTATATCATTAAAAAAGATGTCGATATATCTATTACGTATAGCAGATAGCATTTTCTATTCAATAGCTTAAGTTTAGGAACACAAATGTCCTTCTAAAGGTATTTTGATCATCATTGATTGATACATGAAATCTTGCAGTGCGTCTAATAATTTGTCCAGGGACTGTAGCAACCTTTCCCAAATTTGAGATTTGGATAGATTCACCTTGAAATCATTTCAAAGTAAACGAAATATTCTTCTTTAAAGTTATTTTAACATGAAAATAATGCCTGACATTGAAAAGAGCTAATAGAATTAACTCGATTAAAAGTATACGTTCTGAAGAATAAATTTACTATAAATATTTTGATCTAAACAATCTTACCATTCACTATTAAAAGTATAGGATGTAAGAATAAAATTATCATATATCTGTCGGTCTAAACATTCTTACCAGTGAAATGTCACAGATACTTTATTATTATATCTTTACAATTATAAACTGTACTAAAATAAGGCATCTTAGCGATAAAACTAATGGAAAAATATTTTTGAGTAAAAGCAAGAGCAAAAAAGCTAACAGTTATCATCTGGAAAAGTATAAATGTTCGCAAAGTGGTTTCTGCAAACCCACGTGATTTGGGGGTATATGTGAGTCACCATTCTGGTTTTTTTGCTATCCTGTTCTATTTTTCAAAACCTGTCAACAATTTTAGCAATCTTCTAAGGAAACGGCAGCGAAAATTGCCATATATACAATCCCTGGACAATTCCCTAGACATTCTTAGACGCACTGTATTTTTTTTAGTAATGATGAAAATATACCGAAGAATTCTATACATTAAAAAAGATGTCGATATATCTATTACGTATAGCAGATAGTATTTTCTATTCAATAGCTTAAGTTTAGGAACACAAATGTCCTTCTAAAGGTATTTTGATCATCATTGATTGATACATGAAATCTTGCAGTGTGTCTAATAATTTGTCCAGGGACTGTAGCAACCTTTCCCAAATTTGAGATTTGGATAGATTCACCTTGAAATCATTTCAAAGGCTTTTTTAGTATTGCATTAGCAGTCCATTCTATTTAGGTCACTGAATTGCACACGGAAAGAAAATTATTGGGTTTGAGAGAAAGTGCTCTAGTTTTTTTCCAGGCGATTCAAATTTCTTCCAAAAATAGAACATTTTGAACTCTAAAACTTTAAAAATCGTAACTAGAACATAAAGTAAATATTTGTGCCAAGTTACAGCGCAAACGGATGTCTAGTTTACGAGTTAAAATATAAAAATACACAAACACACACATAACTTTTCCTTTTTTTTATTATTATGGTGAAACATTACATGGAACTAGTGTAGACAATTTCAACTATAAAGTGTCTTAATTCTTTGTACATCAGTGGGGGTTAAGCCGTATGCGCCGAATCCAACCTTGCTTTCATTAAAACCAGCTTGTTTCAATTCGAATCCATAATAATCGTCAAATCCAGGAACTTTTACAGGAAAATGCATTAAAGAATAATACTCATATGGTCCGGTATTCACAAAAGCATCCGATGCATATATTTCATACTGAGATTTCAGAGCTAAAAAACACAAAGTATATATGATTCATATTAAAAAATTAGGTTAAAATAATGAACATCCTCACAAAGAATCATAAATATGCAAAAATAACATTTGTTACTAAGCCTTAATTATTAAAATACTATATACTCGATAAACCCTGCTAATGAACAAAAATATTATGCTGATTTTTGAAATTATCTACTGAATTTTGTTTATGATTATATTGTTTTATTTAGTTTAAAACCATTTTAGATTATGAGGAATTACAATTGTGAGTTGAGGATTTCGGTCACACAAAATTAACACAATTAAAACTTTGGAGCAAGGAAAAATAGTCCTCCGAAAATATCGAGTAGTACTTTGTTTAGGCAAGATGGAGCATCGACCCAGTAATTATAAAGAATTTTAAAGGATCTTAGAAGACAAAACTTACAAAATTGGTTGACAATTCTTAACCATTCTTCTGACAATTTGTAACAATTCTTACTCGATTTTAAAAGAATCCTTTTTTATTTTTTAAATACAGGAAACGAACTTTACATTTTTGAAGCGAAAAATTGTCCACCATAGATTTGACACTTCCAAGTCTCACAGTAACAAGACTAATAAAAAACATGTTGAGCTCAACATTTACGTATGTAAAAACTATAACATAAATTTAGTATCGAATGGTATCTAAAGAACTCGTTGTAGACTTAAAGCTCTTAAGATTGGAACGTTTTATGGAAATTTTATACATATTTTCTTATAATACGTATTATTTGTCATCCCCCTCTAAAGGGATACGCAGATTGACTAAAGTGTAAACTTGTTTTCACTGCATAATATTAATATTTAATGTTTTAACTAAAACCCCAAATTCTTGAATTTATTTAATTGCATTTCGTTTCGTAGCAGATGAGTATTGATTTTTATATATTTAAAATGTCAAAATTCAGTAAAATTTTAATTCTTTATAATTCTTTTTATAATTTATAATTCATTAAAAATTACGTAGTTTCTGGAGAACCTGGTGACAGGTTTATACGTCTGTATTCCGCATAGTGTCATTTTACCTTGATTTATGTTATGAATTTTCAGGTCAATAAATTCATTCCTGTCGATACGGTTATGCACATGTCCAACTCCTAAAACATGCTGAAGTTCGTGGGTAATAAAATATTTTACCAAGCAAAGGTCATCCAGGGAAATTACTTGAGGTCCGCCAACTCTTCCCAGATTAGTATAACACCTAAAATGCGTTTATACAACCTTTAATAATACTCATTTAAAGAACTGTACCAAATAATAAAATAACAACTGAATAGCTAATTATAAAAGAGATCAAATCCATTAGATAATTACACTTTACGCCTATTCCATTCAACGTTTTAGTGAAACAATAATTGTTTAAGGTATCCGACTACGTTGGACACTAATTTTTTAAAATAAATTTTAATACACATATTTTATGTATTTGTATGTTCACTAACACAAATAATAATAATAATAATAATTAGTGACCATTTTTATTTTAAATAAATATATTTTTTATAATATAAAAATGTTTTTCACCTTTACGATAGACTTTCTAACTAAAAAAATATTTAAGATTTCTTTAAAACCATTAAAAATTAATAAATCTTCATTTGATACCTAGAAAATAGACTACATTCTAAGATATTTATCTCACCAATAAAAAGTTATGAGTTGTCGAAGCTAAGTTAAAGATTTTATGTACTTTTTTTCCTACTATTTATAATAGTGTCATAATTTCAGTAATAACGCTTTAAATTACTAGTATATAGTCTATTCCCTAGATAATAGTATAAAAAATATGCACAAAAAATTGAAAACATTCGGTTAAGTACTTTTTGAGAAATATGATTTGTCGAGAAGAAAATTTTCAAAAAATTCATTTTGCATAAAATAAATTTAAAGTAAACAAACTGTATAAAGGATATTCATTTATGTAGAAAAAGATAGATTATTTTATGCAGAGTCAATATAGAGACAGTTTTGGAAAATCTCCGCTATAATTTAAAATAATACATTGTTAAGTTTCATCAAAAATGGTCATTTCAACGTAGTCGGATACCTGGATCTCATATAAATAATAAAATCCTATGCATCAATATATTGATATACAAGAAACCTGACAATGGTGCAGGAAAAGAGAAAATCGATATTTAACTAAGCTTGAGTGAAATAAATTTGAATTTTTTTTATGCCAGACCTATTAAAGATAGAAAAATATAACTTTTTAAACCTACTGCATTTTAGGCTTAAATTGATATTAAAGATTTCTAAGTATCATGTCTAATCAGATCAATAAAATATTATTAATGTATGATAAAAATTTCAAGCTTATAAAATTAAAAGTCCAATTCGTACCCGCTTCCCCCACGAAAAAACAGTACATAGTCTTCGTCGCCATCTTGATACGGTCGAAAGTTGATATACGGTGCTAGTTTTCGGTTTGTGTACTCGATTTCATTATTAATAACAGATGTTTGGTTATCCTCTGGAAATATACATTAATTTTTTTTTTTATCAAAATGCCTTTTCGGAATTAACTATTTTTAAAAATAATTATTATACTATAATTATTTTTAAGGCTATATCTGCACTTGCGTTGCTGACACATAATTTGCGGGACAATCTTTAAGGTTTAAATAGTTTTGCAATCTTTATTCAAGTGTTTACTTTGATAAAATATAAATTTTAAACTTATAGTTGGATATAGAACTGAAGGTAAATAAAAGAAACAATAGATAATTATTAAAAAATTCTATAGAAAACGTAGAATTAATAAAAAATCAAATAAAGTTGCGAAATATATCATTACGTATTTTTGAATATTTTTATTATAAGCAAAAGTCGAAAAAACTTACCAATTGTTTTTGATATATAATATGGAACAACACCATTTGGCCATTTATTGATAGCAAGTTTCAAAGGCACGTTGAAATCAAAATCTTCCCCTTCCTAAAAAATTGGATAACATTACTTGAATCCGAATATGGTAAAACTATTAATTAGTTGGAAGTCTAAGTTTTCCATACTTTATACTCAATATATATTTTCTATTCATTTTTTTACTGGGCAGTTCTCAGACCAATTCAAATAAAATGAATATAATTCAACTTTGCTTCAAAGAAAACGGAATAAAAAAATTCTGGCATATAGTTTGAGCATGTCTTTAAATCATTACCAATAAAAAAATAAATGATTAAATGAGTCTCCCACATCTCTTCATTCAGTCATTCCCTCACTTGCACTCAGTTTTAGTTAGGACACAAAATATATAAATGTCTACTAACAAATTTTTTTTATTCCCTTATTTTATCTTAAATACTAAACAAAACATGTGAACTTTCAATTTAGCTTGCTTAAATAGGGGGGACCGGGGCTAGTTTTCCCATGTGGTAAGTTTTCCACCCAGGCCTTAATATTGAAAACTCCGTTGGGGGCGCAAAATGTCTGCTTGGTTTATGAAGCAACGAAGATTATGTCACTTACAAGAAAGTTTAACTCTGTTGTTGTTGTAAAAATATGGTTTTTATTGCCAGAGAACTTTAAAACGAAAATAGCTTAAAAATGACCCATTTTACCCCACCTGACCCTATACGTTGCTCTAATAACTGTCAAGAATGTATTTAGTAGCGAAAAAGCATCCAAGAATTTAAATATTCCCTATAGATCGTGAATAATTGCACTGTGAAATACTAATATGTCATGTTGCTTTAAAACTGGAGTAAATTGGCTGGCTAAGAAAAAAAAGAGAAGATATCTCACCAAACTTCAGTGCATGCGATGTGATTTTTTTTTGTAATCTTTAGCTTTAGACAACCCCTATAAAAGAGCACCAAACTATAGTTACACAAAAGAGGAATTTACACAGTTTTCTTGATTTCAAAGTGATCCAAGGTGCAATTACCTTTATATAATAATTTCGTATAGTAAACTGACTTTTTTTTTTAACAATTTTACCTATATATTCTGAGTGTAATCTTTTAGATTTTTTTTTTTTGGATTGAAAATTTGCTTCATCCATTTTTGGCAGTCTGGGAAAATGTACCCCGTATACAGGGGACTTTTTCCAGCTCAACGTGCTTGAATTTAACCACTCGCTGCCAAAAAGTGCATTTACTTTTTAGAAAAGTTGTAAAGCTAGTTTGTATATAACCATGTGAATAAGGCAATGGTATCTTATTTAATTCAAAATGAATAAAAGTAAAAAAAAATATACAATCAAAAAGAAGAAAACATGGAAAATTAGCCCCATTCTCCCCTATTTAATTTTTGTTGAAAACACATAAGTTATGGCTAAAAATCTATGAAAACCATGGTTCTCAGCGTTCCTTTACTCATTTTTAATTGTAATGTTTTTGTTGGAGTAACATGAGTGATATGTATAAGCGTTGTCGCAAAAATAGAACACATTATATTCTGAAAGAACCATGTTTTCTTGATAGTAATTATCAGTCATTTTTGCAAATTTTTCAAATAATTTTTTGCAATAAAGAACATATTTAGGAAAATGTTTTGATGAGTTTTTCGACTGTTATGTTGTTCTCTGAAAGATTATTTTCTAAATCTATAAGATTTTTTAATGGTTTGGTGAAATTGTACTCCAGAGGCTAAAACTGCAAAAATGTTCATTCCCTCCCAAGTTATTCTATTATGTGAGGGAATGATATCGTTGTGGGGAATGACTCTTTCTGCTATACTTTACAATTTTGAAGTGGTAAAAATAACCTTAAAATTGCAATGATAAATGGTTTTTCGCTTTAAAAAAAGTACATATGCACCAAATAAAAGACAATAAGACCAAGCATACAGCATCATTGCAATTCAAATAATCCAGTTTCATGCAATATATAGTAGGAAAAACCTTTAATATTTCCCTGTATAAATATAATTTACAATTTTAAAACATAGAAAACGAATTAAACAAATAATTAGGTATTATCTTTCAATTCATTTATTTTTTCCTTACTTAAAACAGCATTTAACATGTTAAAAAAGTTTTTGTCATTTCTTCACTTTATTTGGTCCTTCCCGCATTAATAAATATTCAAACTCCAAAGTTATTTTTTTTAATTGGGCTGAAATTTATTTATTAATTTTTATTTTCTAGAACATGGCATTTTATTGAAAAAAAATAACAAACTTATAACACTTTTATTATAATTTTCATGTAGCATTTCAAAAGGACCTATTTGCTTAAAATTACTCGACTATAGAAATTCCAATATTTGAATCATTTACTAATTTAAAAGTTTGCTCAATGAAAAAATCTACTTTTAATTTCGAATTTACTATATTTGAATGGTATTTAAATGAATATTTTCTTTGCGAGTTTTTTAAATAAAGTGTGTTTTGAGTTTCAGTAAAAAAAAAATTTTGTATTTAAATATTTGAGCTGGTTCTTACGTTTAAAATTTGACCAGGTCTAAACAATATATCACCTCCAAATATTCCTAAAATATAGAAAATATGCATATTAAAACTAAATAATTTAAAATTCAATAAACAAAACCTTAAATATATAATATTTGTTTAAAAAAAACTTTAATAGATTTATGATACTTGGTTTGATGATAAAATGGAGTCATTTGTTATATCATAAGTCCATTAACACATTAATGACCCATTTGTGAATACCATAAGACCTTCCTTACCGATTCAAAGCGATAACTTTATGTTTTTAAAATAATTTTTTTAAATAATTTGTCCTAAATAAATTGTCTAGCATTATTGTAGTTAATTACAGTTTTTTTAAAAATAAAATAACCAAGACGAGTATACCCAAAAAATAAATTCATACTGTAAAAATGTAATTTTGATTAAGTACCAACTTTCATTATTTTAATAGAGGCCATTATCATCTCGTTTTCAATGAACTTCTCAAAAATCTCAAAACTGATCTGAAACTGATCTCAAAACAATTGTGTAACTTCCCCTTTTGTGTAACCATAGTTTAGTGCTTTCTCTAACTTTTTTTACAGTATTTTACTTATGGTAGGGAACTTTTGTATAACTTTTGTAAATAGACTTATAGTAAATAATCTTTATGTAAATAGACATGTTTTCCTTTTGAAAAACTAACCCCGGTCTACCCTAATTAAATTCAAAGACACAAAGTAACTATTTTCCTGAAACTTCTGGACGGAAATGGGATATTGTAAAACTTTCAGCATTTTACTAAGTTGATTGGATAGCAACCAAAAATTCAAACTATACCAGCATGGAATTTTATTTTTTGAATTTATATATTATTGCTAAAATATTAATATTTTTTAGTATTTTAACTGCTTCAGAAAAATATTTTAGAAGATGATCATCATACCATTATAAAAGAACAAGTCATATGGAATCACTTTGCCTGAAACAATAATGAATTATAAAATAAATATACAGTTCGTCTCAAAGGTGTGTTTTTTTAAATTTAATGTATAACTAAAGAAGAAAGACGAAGTGAATTATGCATTTATCTATTAAAAGAATACATAGAATACAGTACTCAAACTATTTTAAGCAGGCTTGAATTCAGTATTAAGTAAAGAATAAATGTTGTCCCAACTGCTGTATAAGGACAAAAGTGTTGAAAGTTGTATTTATAACTGCTTAACTAAACAAAATGTTAACAAATAAAGAAGAAATAAAAATCAGTTTTTTTACTGCATCTGTACATCTATTAATGTAACACTAAGGTCAACTATTTTTTAAAAAGTTAAATAAAGTAAATTATATTTAAAACACTTACGTTGCGTAGGGTTGACTAAGTCAGTGTTAGGAATCTGTAAAACTACAAAAATATTTACCTTACTTTTATATACAAGTTAAAAAATTATATTAAAAATAAGTATGTGTGCTTATGAAGAAAGATTTACAATGTCAGCTTTTAAAATCTGGGCACAAATATAACTCCGTCACTTGAAAATCGGTCAAGTTATGTCAAAATTGGAAACTTATATAGCAGATGATATTGTAGTTGGTGTTTGGAAAAATAGCTTGGTGCAGCTATGATATAATGGCCGGTCAGTTCGTGAGAGATTTGGCAAGTAGTAGGTTTTGCCAATGGGTTTGTTGTTAATGTTGATTTTTTACCATATTCGGGCATGTTCCTTGCTTGACGACGTTTGCTAATCACCAAATAGAGACCGTATCATAGCTGTTCCGAAAACTTTTCTAAATAAAACACATTTTTTTTTAAATTTTGTGTTAAAGCATAATGGCTAATTTGAAATTATACTCGTAATACTTATTTATGGCACATGATCTTTTCAGCTTGATTTTGGCGCAAAACTAAACTTTGATCTTATATATCAACAAGCATATACGTTTAGCTTTTTAAGTAGTTTATGTAATATTTCCAGGAATATAATTTTAACCCGGCAAAAGGAGCAAGGGTATTTTATAACCCCAAGGATTTTTGTAGAACTAATATTCTTAGGTTACTCATTTTTTTCAAAGTTTTCCAAACGTTTAGAATTGGTTAGAAAGTCACTCGATCAACTTATGTCCTAAATTTATCTACGGCAGAAATACCCCTAAACAAATAATCACCATAAAACGTGTCGTCAATAGCCCGTGCCTGCTCCCGGGTTAAACATCTTAGTCGTTATGTAATATAAGTCCTAAGTTTTTAAAATTTATTAAAAAGGTTAAGCCAACGGTTAATAATGCTCATTCAATGTACGCGTATGGACAAATTATAAATAAATAATTGAATGTAATCGAGATAGTTCTCTCTCTCAAAGGCAATTCACAACTTGTTACGTGGTAAATATCATTTTTACTACAATTGGACGATTCGAAGTGGGCGGGGAGTGGCTTGCTTGTGGGGTAGAAGCAATGTTTTACGTAGCTGTGACGTCGGGCTTCCACCCGATCGCTAGACCCGGCTTTTTCCGTATTTTATGCACCAGTCTTTCTTACGATAACCTTAAATTTTATAATTTTATAATTGATAAATTTTTATTCACAATGTACTTTTTTCATTCGGAAATGTTTGTATAAAATCATATCTTAAAAAATAAACCTTATTTTGATTTTTTAAAGAAATATGTTATTTGAAATAAATTTAATTAAAAATTTATGCAGTGAAAACAACCATACCTATCTGCCTATTTCCAGGCCGTTCGGAAGGTTAAAAAAATACGTTTTGCGGTTTTACATATTAATTTTATTTTATAATAAAAATTGCAACATATTGCTTTGCATTTTTTCCTAAAACGAAATTTAAATAAACCTATGACCATGTTAAGGTTTTTTTTTATGATGGAAATACAAAATAATAATTGATGACTAAAAATAATCAAAACCGCCTATTTACTTACTAGTTATGAACTCTTTGAATTTATTTGTAGTCAGGAGGTTTTCTAAATATTCAGGTGTTGTATCTAAATGAAATTGATTAATAAGTATTAATAATATATATAAGCCATGTGTATTTCTCATTTTTAATAAATATTTTCTTTAGAAACGATATATTTCTTGCATTATTGTAAAAAGTTTTTATTATGTGAAAAATATGCGTTTGGTTTAACACTTTGACTGCCACGATAGCGATAGAAAATAGTCATCGATTGAGGCTGGTATGAAGCAGAAGAACACCCAGTTTTTTTTAAAGCCAGCTTGTTACAATGTAAAAAAACAAACCCTTCTTCATTTTCGAGGAAATGTTCCTTGCCTTTTCCAAGCGGATAACCCCATCCTCGCCAAAAATCTCATCAAATTCCAAATGACTTAGATTTGCGTAGTACTCAATTTTATTTTCAGTCATTAGTCTTTTCTTATGCATATTGCGTTTTTGATAATATAATAAAAGCAAATAATATTTATAAAACAAAACACCCAACGAAGACGTAAATGTGATACAAGCGACAATTTCTGAGATACTATTGATGAATATAAATACCGGTATATATGATTCAGCTTTAATGAAGCGGTAGGTTGAAGCGTGTCAGCGTGCGAATTAACTCGTACTTAGCTTCCGCTAAGAGATTTGTGATACAGAAGCCAACTACGAGATAATTAATAAGACCTTTAAATAATAATTTTTTTATGCTTTTTAATGATAACTATATACTAGAATTGGTGCTTTTAATAACATTATCGTAATGCGTTAATTGAATTTATCAATTAAGCTTTACTCCGATTTTCAGCTTTTTTCTCATGGTCATAATTAACGTTTAGGGTAAGGTTTTTAAGTTCGCACAGATGTGTCGGTTCAGAAAATGGGCTGTTGTGAATTTATTTATTTTGCGAAAGCGACAGTTTGGACGATTTTTATTGGCAATGTCAGTGTGTGGTTCCATTAAGATGGATCGAGAGGGATTTATTGCTTCTTGGAAAACCATCTGTAGGAACCTTTTCCCCATACTCCTGATTTGTTAGTTTACAGCCCCATCGGTAGGACGTGGATTTCCCTGCAGCCTATCACAAGAATAAGGGAACGTCCCATAAGGGACGAGACAACCAATCTGCCTGCAAGAAGTTACGCCAACCATGGAGGTAACAGGATAAGGGATATTTTTACAAGAAAGCATTCCATTCCATGTGCTCCTGACAACAACTACTAACAAAATAAAAACAATGAAAGCCACCTGCCCGGCGCGCCAAATTAACAACAAAATAGATAAACGCGCCAAATCTGATGCGCCAGTAAGCCTCGATGGCAACCCGATAGCGACCAACAACAAATAGACAAAATAGTAGCAAATAAAAAATCGTAGACCTTACCGAGAAAGATTTAGCAACAGATATTTTTTAACAGTTCTGAAGAAAAAAAACTTCGTTATCTTATGTTAAAAAAAGGGAAATTTTGTGATTCCACTTTAGCAGAATTAACCTAATAAAATAATTTTGTTACAAAATTTTTGTATATTGAATTCTTCCACGTGTAAAGCAACTTTTGTAAAAAGGACAGATTAAAGAACTGTTCTTTTAAAAAGAACGTAACAAAATCACGCATTTCTGATATTTTTTCCCCTGGGTGTTATATAAAAAAGAACCACGATTTTGATTTCGCCAAACTTATTATAATTTTTAATTAAAAAACTAATTGGAAATTTGAAAAACAAAAAAAAGCATCGATGCATAAGAGAGACACACCTTCCAGAAAAAGTTTGGACTTGTAACATCAATATTTCATCCTGTTATGGCTGCGAACACTTTAAAAGAGCTTGCTTTTTTTAATATAGACAGAAAGTACTTATCTAATCCCAATAATTAATCAGAGCATTGCTGGATATGCAATAACAAATTGTGAAGACAGAAATTATGTGTGAGAATAGAAATTATGATGCATTATGGTTTTTGGGTCCTGTCCAATAATTATCCCGATTTTTCGTGTCCCATAATTACCCCGGGTCACCCTACACTGTAAAAAAATCTCTAAAAGCACAGCACATTTCTTGTTTTGTTTACGTATCAGTGTTGTAACATTTGTTTTACAGCAAATTCATGTTTTCTCGCCGTCCAAAGTAACATGAACAACTTACTCCAGCAGCGTTTAAACAGAGAAAATATATGCATCTCCAATAATTGCCAATGAATCAAACGTTTTCTCCGATACCACACAATACATTTTACATCATATGTAAATTCACAGCACAGGGTGAGACCAGCACTTTTACCAACACATTGTGGAAAATTAGGGGATTATTTTGCAGCGTACTTTATACTGTACTACAGTTTTTAACCAAAAATAATTATGAATAAAAGTACTAATATACAGGGTGTCCGTAAAAGAATGCCCGAATTTTAATGGTATATTACAGGAGTTCATTTTATACTAAATATAACAAATCATACATGACATTGAAGGAAAACTAACCTAGTTTTCCCTATAAGTGCTTAATGTGTGCGCCTTTAGTGATACGGCACACATCCAAACAAAATGCAATTCTTTACGCTCAGAAGTCGCCATTTTGAATAGGTGACACTGCAACTGTGAAAATGATGTAGCGGTACAAGCGCATGCACTTATCTGAAACTGTTGGAGTTATTCTTTATTCGTCACCTTCAACCACATTGCAATTACAGCTCAACCACAATGCTATTACAAATTGAAACTAGGACATTCTTTTACGGACACCCTGTATTCATCGTTTGTAAGCCAAGAAGAAAATCCGTTTGTAACTAACTATTCTTCTATTTTGGATGAAATATAATAGGCGAATTTTGAAATGGTATTTTTAAAACCTAAGACTATTTACTAATTAACTTAAAAAAACACTTACTATTTGAAGAAGATTGATCTGCCAATGATAAAATATGGCCCATACAGACATAGTACACGACACACTGTAAATAAATACTTTTCATATTCTGAAAAAGTTCACGTAGTTCTATTACGATATTTAACACGTTCACTCCGGCGTAAAAAGGCGGTAGCCGGCGTAAGTAAGGCGGCGCTCAAATAAATTCCGCGCTTTATCTGGCGGCGCGCGATTTATGCCTGTTCACACCTGCACACGCGCTTTATGTTTGCTCAGTAGTACAGTACAGCTCAGTAGTGCTTGAAATGTTTTAACAAATTATACAAAAAATAATGAATAATGATGTTATAAATAGAACAATGTAGAATTATTATGCTAATTTTGTAGAATTTGAGTTATTGAACCAAACTTATGTGTATGATACGTTATTAATTTTAATTTTAATTAAAATTGTTTTTAATAAAAATTCGTTAAATTTTTATTATTTTAATTTTCAGCATCTAACAGCACAATCTAGTGCGGGCCACCGGTGGTACGCGCCACCCGATGAGATAATCTAGTGCGGGCCACCGTTGGTACGCGTCTCCCGATTATACAATTTAGCACGGGCCACCGGTGGTACGCGTTTTCCGATGAGACAATCTAGTGCGGGCCACCGGTGGTACGCGCCGCCCGATGAGACAATTTAGTGCGGGCCACCGTTGGCCCGCGCCGGCGTGTGTTAATTAGAACTTAGGGACTGTACAAACTGGTCATAACGATAATAATGTGGATTTTGTCAGTTACAAACAATATATTCTAACTAAATTTAATGAGTTAAGTTTCGTTTGTAATTCCGTTAAAATACATTATTAAAACTTTGATAAAAAAAATTATAATTTTTATGTCTAAAAATAAATTTACACTTAAGTAAACTTTTGCTGAAAAATAAAAACCTAGATTTTAACAAATATATTTAATCAAAATTGGATCTAAATTTAAACAAATTTAATATTTATATAAAAATGTTTTTTTTTAATTTTATAAAAAGAATAAATTATATACACTTTCTCTAGTTTAGTTTAAAAATTAAAAAATATATAGATAGATTAAACATGTGTAACACTTACGGTTTTTCTGACTACGTGAACCATTTTCTTATAATAGTTTTATTGAGAAATCTCTATATGAAATAGGCATGTTTGCATAAGTAACACGTGCTTCGAAAATATTACTAAAACTATAGGCACAAGGAAATTGAAAAGTGGATTGGAACATATAACATACTATAAAAACGGGAGCCATTATGATTGCTCGAAAAAATACCAAACACATGTCTTTGTTTAAGTTATTAAAGAGAGCGAGGCATAGCATCATAAATCCTGTGCTGCAAGTAATACCAATAAAATTCACAAATTATGGAATGAACAACTAAAAAAAATTTTTCAAATTCTTCCTGTTCAGATGGACAAACTTACTAACAAAGAAATACATCTGCTTAGTCTTCCAGGTGCCTTACTAATCTGGGAAGAGTTGGTGGACCTCAAGTAATTTCCCTGGATGACCTTTGATTCGTAGAAAATTTTGTCGCTCACGAAATGCAGCATGTTTTAGGAGTTGCCTATGAGCATAACCGTATCGACAGGAATGATTATCTTGTCCTGAACATTCATAATATAAATCAAGGTTACATAAAAAATATTACTTCTTATAAGAGAATATGAAATATAAAGTTTCTGTAAACATTTTACAATCTCAAGAAGTTTGGGTTTATGATGGGTTTGTTAGATGAGATGCTAAAATTATGTTATCATTCTTACACATTATTCATTCGAAGGACGACCCGGGCTTTCTATAGAAGTCTACTCCAGGCAGTGTTGGGCATTAATCAATTAATTTGATAATTATCTTGTTAATTGACTAAAAAAGTAATTGCAATTAAATTAATTACAATTAAATTAATCACAAATGAACTTTTAATTGCACCTTGCAATTAAATTAATTTGATTAACGTATATCAATTGTAACTCACAATTAAAACAATTGCAATTGACTTTTTAATTGTTTTATGAAACAATTAAAATTAACAATTAACTTTATGTATTAAAACGAAATGAGTAAAGATTTAGGAAAATTAAGCTGTAAAATTAACAAAACAATTGAAAATTAATTAATTGTTAATTGTTACTACCACAGTTAACAATTAAATAATTGTTAATTGTAATTTTCCACGATTACAATTGATGAGTTGTTAGTTGTTGTGGTTACAATTACCAATTAATTAATTGTTAATCTTTAATTGTTCTTGCAATTAAAATTTGCCCAACACTGCTTCCAGGCAAATCTTTTCTTGGTCATTGTTCTCCAGTTGGTATTAGCTTTTAGGGTCTTCAGATCTCTTTCGAGACAGTCGATCCACCTCAGCAGGGGTTTTCCCTCGCTGAGATGGAGAATTCATCGCGAATGAAATATGAATTATGATAATTGATTTCATAGTCGAAAAGTTATTCACTGAAACAAATGTGGTCAGGCTAATTTTCAATTTAATTATTTTTGTAAGGGTTTAATTTAAATTCTTCAGGTGATGGCACCAGAGACATTAAATTGAGTCAAATTTTTCATAGCGACCTCAACATAGAAGGCCGACAATTTAATAGCACAAAAATAAAAGCAGAAGTAAAAAAGCTAAAAATTATCATCTGTAAAAGTATTAAAAATACACCAAGTGGTTTCTGCGAACACATGGGACTTGGAGCCGTTCTGGGATTTCAAACTTGGCTACAATTGGCACTCTTCTAACGAAACTGTAGCGAAAAGTTGCCATCTATTCTCTGGGATAACCCTTCTCTTTAAATTGGGGATTTGGCGATATTCACCTTGAAATCATTTTGGAGGATTTTTTAGCATATAATTCAAATTCTCTTCAAACGTAGAACATTTTGAAATCTAAAAGTTCAAAAATCGTAACTTTAGTGTAGAGTAGATATTGGTGCCAATTTAAGATGCAAACGGATTCTAGTTTAAGAGTCTAAAAGATACAAATACCACAAAAAGGTTTCATTTTTATTATTATTATAGATGAAAAACTACATGGATATAGTGTAGAGAATTTCAACCATAAAGTGTCTTGATTCTTTGTACATCAGTAGGAGTTAAACCGTAATAGCCGATTCCAATCTTGCTTTCATCGAATCCAGCTTTTTTCAATTCGAATCCATAATAATCTTCAAATCCAGGAACTTTTACAGGATAACTCATCAATGAATAATAATCATATGGTCCTGTATTCACTAAAGCATCTGATGAATATATTTCATACTGA
The DNA here is from genome assembly GCA_019343175.1 of Oedothorax gibbosus. NCBI lineage: Eukaryota > Metazoa > Arthropoda > Arachnida > Araneae > Linyphiidae > Oedothorax > Oedothorax gibbosus. The sequence goes on from CM033273.1 coordinate 12,431,375, forward strand.
GATTTCAGAACTAAAAAATACAAAGAATTTGATTCATTAAAAATTTGATTAAAATAATGAAAATTTTTACCAATAATTATAAATATGGAAGAGTTAAATTTATTGTAAAACCTTATTGTTTAAAATACCATATACTCAATAAACCTGAAAAAAAATGAATAAAATATTGTGTTAATTTTAAATTTATCTGCTGAATTTTGTTTCAGATTATATTATTTTTAATTAGTTTAAACTTATTTTGAATTTCGGTAACTTTCGTTTTTACTTCTTGTTGTTACTTCTTCCGTTTTACTTCTTGCTTCGTATTAGCTCAAATTTTATGTTTTCAGTTTAAACCGTTGAAACTAGCAAATGTATGCCAATTTTTAACCTTCTGAAGATACGAACGAATATACCCTTTCACCTGACTATCAGGTTTTCCAGTTTTCCATCAATGTGCTTAATTTTTTTATTATAAATTTTATGATTTTACTAAATTGTGTAAATAAAAATATGTAGGAGTCTTTTATAATAACCTAATGCATAAGTATTTTTTTAAAAAAATTAAATAAGTTAAATTGTTTAGTTAAAACTTTTAAATTTTCATATTCTACAGGTTTGCACTGTAATCAATTTGCTTATCCCTCAGAGGGTAAAGTTGTAATATCATGGTGGTATCGAAATTTCTTCAGGTTTATCCTTTATTTAATTTCTAGATTATTTAACCAGCAGTGGTTTCTGGAAACTGGTTTCTGGAAAACCTGGTAGTCAGGTGACATGTTTATACGTCTGTATTCCTCATAGTGCTATTTTACCTTGATTTATGTTATGAATTTTCAGGTCAATATATTCATTCCTGTCGTTACGGTTATGCTCATGTCCAACTCCTAAGACATGCTGCATTTCGTGGGAGGGAAAATATTTTATTAAGCATGGGTCATCCAAGGAAACTACTTGAGGTCCGCCAACTCTTCCCAGATTTGTAAAGCACCTAAAATTCGATTATAAAATCTTTAATAAATAACTGCGCCAACCAATAAAGGAAAATAACAATTGAATCGCTAAATTTAAAGAGGGATCAAATCCATTAGAAAATTGAAGTGCTTTAGTGGAATAACGTGCTAAGTGACATTTTTGAAAATTGAGATTGTGTCAATTAACATGTTAATCCCTCCTTTACAGATAACAAGTTTCCCCCTTTTTATAAACTTTAAATTAAGTATATTTTTTACCTTTTGAGAGTGCCGTTTTTAACGTTTCTAAGTACAAGCAAAAACATTTAAAGCTCGCTTTCACCGTTTTGTTACTTAGCACATTCTTCCACTAAGCTCTTCAATAACTCTTAGCGCCTCTTTCTTTCAACAATTTAGTGAAAGAACTGCTTATGGAAAACTTTTTGAGGACTTACCACATTGTACAGTAAAAAATGCGATTTATCTCGTAATAATAACAATTCATGTTCATGAAATCTGACGATGGTGCAGGCAAAATAACACTGATATTTAACTTATTTTGAGTAAAATAAATTTGGAGATATTATTATGCAAATCTATGTACGATCGAAAAACTCTTTAAACCTACTGCATTTGGCATACATTGACATTAAAAAATTATAAATAACATATTTATTATATAGAAATCATAAATACACCATAATAATTCATATTGTTTTAAAATAAAGCGCATATTGTGAATAAAAATATTAAGATCTGATAAAAGTGTCAAACTTTATGAAATTAAATGGCCAAATCATACCCGCTTCCTCCACGGAAAAACATTACATAATCTTCATCACCATCTTGATATGGTCGAAAGTTGATGTACGGTGCTAGTTTTTGGTTTGTGTACTCGATTTCTTTATTAATAAAAGCTGTTTGGTTATCCGCTGAAAAAATACATGTAAAAGATTTCATAAGAAAATACCGTTTTGGAGCTAACTATTTATAAAAATAATTATCTGCGCTTTCATTGAAAACACATAGCTTTTTGCGTAATATCTTTAAATTTTGTATGTTTTAGTAGTTTTTACTTAAGTATTAACTTTGTCAAGATGTAAATTTTAAACTTACAGGTCAATATAAAACTGTTCTCATAAAACTCATAAAATTCATACATCCAAGAACACCAAATTATCGAAATGAAATAAAAGAAAAAACAATACATAATTATTAGACAATTCTATAGCAAATGTAAAAAATATTATAAATTTATATAATGAAGTGGCGAAATAAATCATTCACTATTTTTGATTTATTATAAACATAAGTTGAAGAAGCTTACCAAATGTTTTGGATATATAATATGGAACAACACCATTTGTCCATTTATTGATAGAATATTTCAAAGGTACATTAAGATCAAAATCTTCACCGTCCTAAAAATATTAGATAATATTAATTGAATTTTAATATGTAAACAATTAATTGGTTGGAAGTCTAAATTTTCCGTACTTTATACCACCATACATTTTATATTCTTTTTTTTTCTGGATAGTTCTCAGACCAAATTATGTAAACCGAATATAATTCAACTTTCTGACATATAGTTTGAGCATGTCTTTAAAAAAATTACCAATAAAAAATAAAAGCTTCAATTAATTTCCCACATCTCTTTTTAAACATATTTAAAGTCATTCCCTCACTTGCACTCAGTTGTACTTAGGACACAAAATATATATGCCTACTAACAATTTTTTTGGTATTTCCTTATTTCATCTTGGATACTAAATTAAACATGCAAACTTAAATTTCAGCTTGCTTAAATATTTAATTTTTGCTGCAAACTAATAAGTTATGGCTAAAAATCTTACTACTCATGTTTCTAAACATTCCCTCACTTATTTGTAATTGTACTATTTTTGTTAGAATAATGAGATATGTATATGCTATCGTAAAATTAGAACACATTATATTCTGAAAGAACAATGTTTTCTTGATAATAATATACACCTATTATCAGCCATTTTTGAGAATTTTCCAAATATTTATTTGCAATAAAGAATAAATTTAGCTTACTGTTTTGATGAGTTTGTCGACTGTTATGTTGTTCTTTGATAGATTATTTTCAAAATCTATAAGGTTTTACTGTTTGGTGATTGTACTCAGAGGCTAAAACTGCAAAATTACTCATCCAATCTCAAATTATTCCCTTTTGTGAGGGAATGATATCGTTGAGGGGGAATGACTATGCTGCTTTATTTCAACATTTTGAAGTGGTAAAAATAATCTAAAAATTGTAATGATGAAGGTTTTTCACTACAAAAAGTGCATATGCACCAAATAAGACCAATAGGACCAATAGACCAGACCAATAGGACCCAACATACAACATCATTGTAACCTAAATCCTCCAGTTTCATGTGCAATAAATAGTAAAGAAAGCCCATATTTTTCCTACATAAATATTATGCACAATTTTAAAACATAGAAAACGAATTAAACAAATAATGTGGTTATTTCTCGTCGTGGATGGCAACTGCTCCAACGGTTTGTTGTCATTTATTGCCTGAAATAACTTATATTCCTTTGTTCGAAATGAGTTTTCTAAAAATATATTGCTTATTAATTTTTTTAAATACCGACTTCTTGCTGTGCTGTTGGTTATTCAAAACATTTGTTAAAGAAAGCTTGCATAGAAAGAAAAAATTCTTTTCATCTTTATCGGTCATTTTGAAAGTGAAACCGAAGCAACCACAATGAAATACAGTACGGCTTAAAATGAAAACAAGGGCGTTACATCATCTGAAACATTCCCATAAGGTATTCTCTTCCCATTCGTTTATTTTTTTCTTATTTAAAATAGCATTTTACATGTTATTTAAATGTTTTTTGCCATTCCCGCATTAACAAAAAAATTAAAGCTTAGAATTTTGTTTTTCAATTGAGCTGAAGAATTTTTATTAATTCTTACTCTTTCTTACGTTTAAAAGTTGACCAGGTCTATACAATATATCACCAGCAAATAGTCCTAAAATATAATAAAATATTCATATTCCAACTAAATAATATAAATTTAATAAACAAAACCTTAAAATGTATAATATTTTTTTCTAAAAACACTGAATCGTTTTATGACATTTAGTTTTATAATAGGATGGAATATAATGGAGTCATTTGGTATATCATAGGTCCATATATATTAACACATTAATGACCCATTTGTAAGTACTATTAAGATTTTCCTTGCCGATTAAAAGCGATGACTTTTAAGTTATAAAATTAATTTGTTCTAAATATAAATTGTCCAGCTTTATGGTAGTTAATTACATTTTATTGTAAACTAAAATAACCAAGAAGAGTGTACCTAAAAAATAAATTCATACTGTAAAAATGTCATTTTGATTAAGTACCAACTTCAATTATTTTAATAGAAGTACCAACTTCAATTATTTTAATAAAGGTCATTTTTATCTCGATTACAATGAAAAAATTGTAACTTCCCCTTTGGTGTAACCATAGTTTAGTGCTCTCTCTAACTTTTGTTGGAGTACTTTACTTATGGTAAGTAAATTTTGTATAACCTTTTTATATAAATAGACATGTCTTCCTTTTGAAAAATACCCTAATTAAATTCAAAGACATAAAGTAACTATTTTCCTAAAATCTTTGAACAAAATAGGATAGTGTAAAAAATTTCAACGTTAGTTTACTGAGTTGGTTGGATATCAACAAAAACTTTAAACTATACCAGCATAGGATTTTATTTTTTAAATTCATATATTATTGCTAAAATAAAATTTTAAAAAATTAAAATGTTAACAGTTTCAGAAAAATGTTTTTAAAAATGATTATCATACCAGTGTAAACGAACAATTCATATGTAATCACTTTGCCTGAAACAAGAATGAAATCTATATATATATAAAAGGCAAAGTCCTGACTGACTGACTGACTCACTCACTCACGTATCAACGCCCAGCCAAAACTACTGGAGGTACAGCTACCACATTTTAGGAAAATATTCTTTTTTTATCGTAGGCGTCATTTAAGAAGCGATTTTTCGAAATTCAAACCCAAACGGATGAAAAGTATTTTTAAAGATGATTATCATACCAGTATAAAAGAATAATTCATATGTAATCACTTTGCCTGAAACAAAAATGAAATATAAAATAAATTTACAGTGCCAAGGTTTTATATACAACCGTTTTTTAACTTAAGAGATAACTAAACGAGCTAGAAAAGCAAAATGAATTCTGAATTTATATCAAATAAAGTAAAACAGATAATGCAATACTCAAACAATTTTTAGCAGTCATTATTTTATCATTAAAAAACGAAAAAATGCTGTCTCAACTGCTGTATATCGACATAACTGTTGAAAGTTGAATTTATTACTGCTTAACTGAAAAACAATTTTAAAATAAAGTAAAAATCAGTTTTTATGGTATCCGTACACACATCTATAAATCTAAAACTAAGTTAAAGTATTTTCTAAATATAAATAAAATCAATTTAATGCAATACACTTACGTTGCGTAGGGTTAACTAAGTCAGTGTTAGGAATCTGTAAAACTATAAAAAAATACCTCATGTTTGTATACAAGTTAAAAAAATACATTAAAAATAAGTGTATGTGCTTATGAAGTAAGATTTACAATGTTATCTTTTAAAATCTGGGCACAAATATCACTCCTGAAGTTAAAAATTGACATTTCTGTCTTTTTATCTCAATGGGAGAAACTGATCTGGCATATGATACTTGCAGTTCAACTTTGGTAAGATAGCTTGGTACTGCTATGATATAATGGACGGCTTGATAGTTGGCGACATTTTGCAGGCTTGAAAATTTAACCCTAAGCGTGAAAATATGATAAAGAAGGAATTTTATTTTTTAATAAAAGACTTCAAAGGTAATTCTAAACTTTAATATGTATGTGGTTATGGTTATTTTTTAACAACAAACTGACGATTGGAAAAATGTGTTTGCGGTTTTTTTTGTGGTCTAGAAGGCAATGTTTGACGAAGCTGTGTGGCTTATTTGCGGGGTGTAAGTCACTTTTAACGTAGCTTTGACTTCACCGTAGGCGTGGCTGTTCCAGTTGTCCATTGTGGTAACTGACGTATCGGCAAAAATCACTTTGAAAGGTGTTTGCTTTGTTTAAAGTAACACGTTTTGCAGATTTACTTGTTATTTTCATTTTATTATTAAAATTAAAACCAATTGCATTTTAATTTCTTCCGAAAATGAAATAAAAAAAAATTATGACCATCAAAAGTCAATATTTCAGTGCTACGAATTAAAAATGCTTATTTACTTACCGGTTATGAACTCCTTTAACTGATTTGTAGCTAAGAGGTTTTCTAAATATTCAGGAGTTGTATCTAAATTGAATTAAACAACAAGTATTAATAAAATATGTCACCCAAAAAATATATTTAAAAATGAGTAGTAGTGTTTTTTTCTTCAACTATATATTGCGTATGTAAATATATAAATTACAGTAAAAAATTCATATTTTTTATTATAAAAGTATAAAATGATTAAAATAACAATAAATCTTTTGTTTTCATATAAATATCTGTTAAAATTAGAAATACAGTTCGAAAACACCTTAACCTACAGTATCTTCAAATTTATATGTAAATCCTTTGAAATTATATATTTATTGCATTGTTGCCACAAGTTTTTTTTAAGTGAAAAATAAGCGTTTTTTCAAGTGCCGAGCACTTGTATTATTTAATTCATTAGGCAAAAGTCACATCTATAAAAATTACTTTTCAGGCAAAAAACAGGTTTATAATTCGGCAAAATTTTAATTTTTCATCAAATTTATAAAGATTTCCTAATTCCTACTCCTCTTCGGTCTTTAATGTTTTGTCATCAAAAATTTATTAGGGGTTCCTAGTAGAAGTATTCCTAATAAAAGTAAGCATTCCAAGTTTATTTAACACACTTCTTTTTTACCAAAAATAATAAGGAAAAAAGCATCGAACGTATTTTCGATTTTGAAAATTATTTACAAAAATCAAAGGCAAATATATAAAGCGATGCATACTTGCATTGAAATATAATTTCTAATTGTTTTAATTCTAATTGATTGTTATTCCTAATTGTTTTGAGCAGAGTAGTTGACCTATTTGTACATTATTTTTAAAACCTAAAACTAATAACTAGATAAATTTAAAAACACTTACTATTTGAAGAAGATTGATCTGCCGATGATAAAATATGACACATGCACACACAGAACACAACACAGTGCAAGTAGAGACTTTTCATATTCTGAAAATGTGTATTTACTTCCATTACGATATTTAATTAAAATAAAGATAGACTGTACAAACTGGATATAACGTTGCGAAAGATAATAATGTTGAATTGAAATGCATTATTAAATCCTTAATAACAAACATTTCTTCATTTAAACTTATAATAACAAATTTATACTTAAGTAAAACTTTTCTTAAGAATAAAATCCTAGATTTAAACCAATTTAACCCAAGTTTTAACAAATTTAATCTTTAGATAAAAATAAAAACAATATTTTTTTTTAATTGTATAAAAATAATTTAATAAATAATATACTGTTTAACAATTTTAGTTTAAAAATTTAGAAAATATAGATATATTAAATAGTTTTAACACGTACGGTTTTCTGATTACGTGAACCACTTTCTTATGATAACTATGTTTTGTCGAGAACTCCTATATCAAATAGGCATGTTTGCATAAGTAACATGTGCTTCGAAATTATAAATATAACAAGGGAACCACTTTCTTATGTAACTAAGTTATGTCGAGAACTCTCTATATCAAATAGGCATGTTTGCATAAGTAACATGTGTTTCGAAATTATAAATATAACAAGGTACAGGGAAATTGAAAAGTTGGTTATAGCATATAACATACTATAAAACGGGAATGATTTCAATTTCTCGTATAGCTAACAAACACGTGCCGTTGTATAAGTTATTAAAGAGAACGAGGAAGAAAGATACATAACAATTTGAAAAAAGAAGTAGACAGAAGAAGATATTTACTGTCTCATCTATTTGAAGGTCCTTTTAAGTACAATGCAGAGTGCCTAAATAAAAGAACGGACTAGTAGAGAAGACCGAGGCTATTTTTCCCATTGGGGCAAGTTTTCCAATAGACCTTATATTTAGTCTGAAATTTAACTGAAACGCTTTGAATTCGCGCACGATGGCCTTGCGAATGCAATCGGGTTAAGCTCCGCCCTGTGAACGCGCTCTCGAAAAACAGTATTTAACTTCCCAAACCACGCGAATTCGTGCCCAATAGCGTGTCATTCAAGCCCATTCGACAATAATACTACGTCCGCCTCTTTTTACGTGAAGTTGACCAATGAAATAAATTGAAAATCTATGGAAATATAGAGTTGGGCCAGTCCTGTTCCTTTAAAGATTCATCACAAGCGTTCACGTTCTTTTTAAAGAATCGTTCAAACGAACAAATATTTTGATTCGTACTTTTTTGCCAAACGAGGAGGAATGATTCTTTATCCAACAGATATTTCGTATAAACCTGCTTATCAGAAAAATCTATTGTTTTACCAGGACAACTAAATATATTACTGGTCCTGATTTCCTTTTTTTCTTGTAGAAAATTATGATGCCTGGCATTTTTCATAGATATTGAGTGTCAAAAAAAGTAAATAAACCGTTCACGTGCTGTTGCTCGTATGGTCTGAGACCTATCGTGGCGCGTGACGTCATTCGGCCGCGAAGGATTTGTTTCAGTTCAATTAGGAAATGCACAAAATTTATGAAACTCCACCATTCGCAGGCAAATCGTTCGCGTTGTATTTCAGTATTTCGGCCTTAAAATGGGTCGTTAGGTGGCACCAACTACTTTTTTTATGAAGCAACCCATATATTACCCACAAAAATCTTTGTTCCAATGGTTTTGTCATAATTATCGTTAGAACTGTTTTTGTCATATTTTTTCAACATAGCATTGAGTAACTTTTCATCCTCATGCTAAAACTTAAATGTACTATTAATAAACATACTGTTTAATTGTGCATATACTAAAACGTGGTTCCTTTCTCTACGTAATTAATTAATTCATTTCAAAATAATTTAAGCCTCTACTCGTCAAGATACTATCAAAGTCAAAATAAAGAGACGGGGTACATATTCCAACAATTTCTTGTACAAAAACGTGCCTTGACCTTCATTAACTAAGCTTAAAATGGTAAAAAAGTAATTTTTGTATATTATTAAGCACTATAACCGTATATGAAGTTATAAATATAAAAAAGTGTTGTTCGCTTTGTTAAAAATACCCATACATTTATAAAATGAAAACTTACAGAAGCTCTTACACTTTTGAAGCAGCATATATGCAACTCAGAGGAGGATATATCAGGAAAGATATAATGGCAGAAAAGTATTCAAGAACTAAAATATTTCTCGTACATCGTAAATGATTTTACTAAAAAAAAGTAATGTGTAGCGATGCAACAAAATTTAAATTTGCGGCTACTAAAAAATGAGAATCAATCCCGGCAAACTTCTGTGCATATTATAACTACCATTTTTTTTAGTTTTGACCTTTTTTCGGCCATCCTTCATCAATGAGCACCAAACTATGGATCCTTCAGATGAAAATGACCTTTATTAAATTCAATTTTTGGTACAGTAAACTTTCATTTTTTTTGCAATATTTATCTATTTTCTGGGTATACTCTTGTTAGATATAGTTTTAGTTTACAATGTAAGTACATAAAAGTAACAAAAAAAATTTACTACGTGGGTTACACCTTTTTAAGAAAAGTTGAAAAATTTTACCCCATGCATATTTGGCTGAATGGGAACATATACCCTGTATACGGGGCACATTTTCCAGCTTAACATGCTTGCATTTAACCACTTGTTCCAAAAACTGTACTTACGTTTTGGGAAAGTAGGAATGCTAGTTTTTAGATAAAAGTGTAAGAAAGACAATGATATCCTTTTTCTTTAAAATAAATAAAAGTTTAAAAAAATATACAAGCAAAAAAGAAAAAAAAATCATGGATAACTAGCCCCGGTCTCCCCTACTTCGGTTTTGTGACAAACAGTTATTGTTCAACGGCGTCTTAGCTAAACTGTAAACGTAGTTATACATATTTTACCGGGCGACTCACCGAACAAATATAATTTTTATCTATGTTTTAAGGGGTTTCTGCGAACCCATGTGACTTGGATCCACTTTGGTTTGCCCGCCTGTACTTCCCGTGTTTCAATCCTGGAGACAATTGGCACTCTTCTAACGGAACGGTAGCGAAAAGTTGTCATCTATAGCAACCCTTCTCCTCAAATTTGGGATTTGGCGATATTTATCTTGAGGTCGTTTTTGGAGTCTGTTTAGTATTGAATTAGCAGTCCATTCCTTTATGTCGCTGTATGGCACACTAAAGAAAATCATCGGTTTTGAGGGAAAGACTAAACTATAAGTGTAGTTTTTTCATCTAATTTATTTTCGCCAAATGTAGAATATTTGAAATTTAAGTGTAAGTTATGTACAGGTAGTGTACTTAAGTGTAAAGTACATATTGTTGCCAAGTTAAGACGCAAACGAATTCTAGTTTAAGAGTCTAAAAGACACAAATACCACATAATGTTTTATTTTTTTATTAGTATAGATGAAAAATTACATGGAAATAGTGTAGACAATTTCAACCATAAAGTGTCTTGATTCTTTGCACGCCAGTGGGAGTTAAACCGTATTCGAAATATCCGACCTTGCTTTCATTAAAACCAGCTTGTTTCAATTCGAATGCATAATAATCGTCAAATCCAGGAACTTTTACCGGATAATTTGTAAGTGAATAGTGGTCAAAGGGTCCTGTATTCACTAAAGCATCTGATGAATATATTTGGTACTGAGACTTCAATGCTGAAAAAAAGAGAATGTTTTCGCTTAAAAAATTATAGGTTGTTATTATCTCTGGAAAATTTAGGTGTTGATTAGATGTTTTGATATGCATTTGATTAGATGTTTATCTAAATAATATGAAGAGTACAGGGGAAGAACTCCTTCATCGACTGGGAATCTGTCTCCATCAGGTTTGCTTGGCGACGATAGCGAGTTAGCGCCTAAATCGGTGTGAAGAAACAAGTTTTGACTTGGTTCATATCACTCGACACACGGGTTTACTATATCTATGATCGATATTCCCTCCAGACACTAGTCTGACGCTTGAACCGCGGAAGAAGAACCAAGTGAAAAACCGTTTTCCGATCGCCACTACTCGCCAAGCAGGCCTCAATACGGACAGATTCCTAGTTAACGAAAGGTTTTTTCCCCTGTAGGGGGAACCAGGGACACAAGACCCAACTTGTAGTTTTTGGCTTGTAGCTTTTAAAAAACACTATTTATGGATGTGCAAATGCAGTCTATTTATACTTTAATAAGTATTACACAATATATATTAGTATTTTTCTGAAGTATTAACTGCAATATTAGTAAAATATAAAGTATTTAAAACTTTAGTTTTGGGTCATGTATCCCAATGCATAGGGATACATGACCCAACTAAAAAATGTAGTAGTAAAACTTAAAATTATCGAAATACTTTTACCTAATAACAAAACTAACGTCATATAATAAAGTTTAAATAGATTTTATAGTTTTTTCAGACAAAATTATTATTTCTTATTTTTATCACATTAATTATGCTTATATTAACGAATTTATCAAATTTAAACGTAAAATCTTGTATAAATACAAAACTAGCGCTTCTTTTATTTTGCAGAGCATACACAGGTGGTTGAAGAATCTTCTATTTGATCAATATCAATTTTTGGGATGTATTATCTATTTCAGGCCATTTAAAACATTTTCCATCGATCATTCATTTACTTTTGGGAATCCTGTGATTTTTTAAAAAAATTACTTGTTCAACTTCTGTCTACTTTTGTGTTGTTTACTTGGGTCACATATCCATCATTGGTTTGGGTCAAGTGCGTAAAGGTCTATGTCGTAATAGCGCACAGTGGTCTGGGAGCGGCCAAAATGCCAAATTTCGAAGTGTTAGAAAAATGCAAAATGAATAGATTTTTAAATTAATAGATAATTGAATAGTAAGATTACCAAATATAAATCATTAAAAATAATTTTTTGTTGTATTTATAGTTACGAAAAGTCAACAAATGAAAAATAGCCCGTTTTGAGGCGATACAATGTAATTCAAAATACACGATTTATAATTTTATTACACAATTTTTTTGCATGTTTTTGAGTTTTATAAAAGGTTTTCTTTTATTTTACCTGATTAAAAAATACAAAATAATTTTTAAATTAGTTTTTGATCTTAGTTTCTAAAATACTATGTTTTTAAATAGTTGAAAGAGTGCAACTTTCTTTCTCCACTATGCTCCAAAGTCTCATTAAAATTAACTAGTTTTCCAAATCGTATATAAAAGATAAATCTAAATTTCAGCTGCGGAAACGTACGGACACCATAATTACAAACAGAAGTGTCAAAATCTAGCTGTTCAAAAATCGTCGAAAAGCACAACGCTGCTGCGCGTTGCTCCACGGCAGCTGTTAATCTAGAAACAAAGTAGGAAAAACGACAGGTGTTTCGACCACTTCACTTACAAAGAGTTTAATTATAAACAAATAAAAGAACTTAAATACTGGTGTCATCTTTGTAGGAGATAAAAGGTCTGATTTGTTTTCAATAATAATGTTTTCAAGAGATGCTCATTGGCTTTTGGGAAGGAGGGGCGGAGGGGGGGGAGGGAGAAGTCCAAAATTCATTCTTATAAACAGTTCCCATACAAAATTTTTCGACAAAGGTGACCAAACAATTTCAAACCTCTTTTACCAGACGTTAGACGTTCGATAATGTTTCATCGGTAAGGACGAAATAGCGAGTTTTAAATGTTGTTATAGTGAATTAGTAGAAATTGTTTTAAAGAGCCAATTTGATATCGAAAAAAGCATCGACGCTTTGAAAGTATCTTACCCATTGATAACCCCAGATCAACGAGAAGGAATAAAAAGGTATTTATCCAAAATATTTGTACCCCATTTTCGTAAAAGGTGGCTTGATTGTAGTCGGAACAAAACAGGGTTTTATAATAAGTATAAGAAGTGGCTTGCTAACACTTATTCCTTTGAACTCGTAGAGTCAAGTAATTCTGCATCGGGTGCCTACAGCACACATTATATGGAAATAGTAGAGCCATCTTTTTCCGCACAGGCTAGCTCTAGCACACTAGATCAACAAGAACCATCTACTTCCACGCAAGCTGGTCGACCTGAAAAGCCTTTTGACGAATGTTCGGATCGAACAAAGCGTCGGAAAATTAAACAAATTCTTGATAGTGTATCGAAAGAACTATTAACTGCTGCATCAAAGAAATACCAAAATGATACTGACTTTTACAGTGCTGAAAAAGCTCTTGCTATACTAATAGATGCCTCCTTATCTAAACATGATTATAACGTTCTAAGACAATCATCAAAGGAACTAGGAAGCAACATTTTCCCGTCCTACGATCAAGTTTTAGAGCAGAAAAAGCTATGCTACCCAACTGAAATTGAAGTATCAGAAAGTCATGCGACAGTTAATATCCAAACGTTGCTGGACCACACAATAAAACGAATTTTTCTCATAAAATTCGAAGTCGAACCAACAGTGTACAAATTTAAACTATTTTGCAAGTGGGGGTGTGATGGGTCTGCTGGTCACAGCCAATATAAGCAGATGTTTGAAAACGAAAAAGAGACCGACGTCAATCTTTTTATGACGACCCTGGTTCCATTGCGTTTAACAACAGATGAAGATACTCTTGTTTGGGAAAATCCAAGACCCTCATCCACACAGTTTTGCAGACCAATTAGATTTCTTTTTGCAAAAGAAACTCCAGATTTAGTTCGACAAGAAGTTGGTAAAATGCATGAAGATATCGAAAAATTGAACGTAACAATACTTACCTACAATAACAAAACAATACACGTAAAACATTGTTTAGTGCTATCCATGATCGATGGAAAAGTTACCCAATATTTGACAAATACGCCATCAATGGCAGTATGCCCAATATGCAAAGCTAAGCCTTCAGAAATGAACAATCTACAACTTTTGGATACTAAAATCATTTATGAGGAATCAATTAAGCTTGGTCTCTCACCACTTCATGCTCGTATAAAATTTATGGAGTGTATTCTTCACATTGCCTACAACATGAGTTTTAAAAAGTGGAAACTACGCAAGAAACCAAAGAAATAAAACTAAATGCAAAAAAGCAAATCCAAGAAAAATTTAAAAAGGTTTTAGGATTAAATGTCGATGTGGTCCTACAAGGAATGGGCACTTCCAACGATGGTAATACATCTCGAAGATTTTTTAAGGATCCTACTATTACTTCGGAAATTACCAAAGTTGATAGAAATCTAATTCATAGATTTAAAATTATCTTGGATACAATCAATAGTAGTGCTGAAATTGATCCTCTAAAATTTCAAAACTACTGTAGAGAAACCGCAATTTTATATGTTGATTTATACCCCTGGTACTACATGCCAAACACTGTTCATAAGGTATTGTTTCATGGAGGGGAAGTGATTTCATCATATATGTTACCAATAGGAGCTTTGACCGAAGAAGCCCAAGAAGCCAGAAACAAAGACTTTCGGTGGTACAGACGAGAACACTCGAGAAAAAGTTCAAGGAAAAATACAAATGAAGATGTGTTTTAACTTCCTTACTATTTCATCGGACCCTTACATAAATACCTTTCGCGCAAAGCCTAAAACAAACAACAAATTAGAGCTACACGAAGACTCAAAAAAACTATTATATTAATATTGTAATCTTACTTAAATTAATTATTAAAATTAATAATCTTATTAAAATTAAACGAAAATTCATTTAAAATTCATTAAAAAGTCTTTAGATGAATATTAATACCATTTTTGACCTTAACATCTTCAATAATAAAATACTGTTAATTAATATGATCTTAAAAAACTGTTGACGGTTAATTTGAAAGTATATGTTCTGTGTATTCATATTTTTGTACGATATTTTGATATTAAACTTGATATTATTCCACAAATTTAAATGTTTAATATTATATAATTATTCCACAAATTTTAATGTTAAATATTTTATAATTATTTCACAAACTTAAATGTTTAAGATTATATAATTCATGTGTTCAAAAATTAGTAAAAAAATATTCACATTAAAAAACTTTGGTTTCAATTAATTTTATAAGCTAAATTGAGAGCAGAAAATATTGAAAATAGTGTAATTTTTTTTTAGCTCAACGTTTCATTTTTAAAAGATTTTGTTAGTGTTTTGGCTTTTTGTGACTACTTGACGTACGATTACGTATTACCATGACCTAAACATACGCATATGCATTTGCACAATACACGTTGATTAAAGCGTTATTCTTTTTCGCAATTTTCACATTACATCTTCACATACTATTTTTTTTGCATTAACTGTAACTTAAAATCTATAGGGTTTACAAACTTGATTGTGTCCTATATCGACTCAGATGGGTCAAAAACCTACAAAACCGAATTTTTATGCATTTTTGTCAAACCACAAAAAATAAATGAATTTTGACCGTTTTTCAGCCTTTTCCGACCACTGTGTAGCGTGGTGGAATCTTTCATTTCAATTCTCGAGTCTTTAACTAGCAGTTGCAAAAGAAATCGTCGGCATTGAAAGCAAAATTCTTTATATAATAGTTTCTGATTGATAGAAAATGTTTCTGAGTTCATATACAAAAAGCCGCATCGGAATCAAATTAATTTTTCGAGAACTTAGCTGAGGTTTATCGTTTCCTTGCATTTAAATGTAGAATAGTAAACGACCTGATACTGCAACCAAACTTGTTTACCGATAGATTTAAATTTGTTTCGATTGCTAGATCGTCAAATTTTAGATGCTTTTGTATTTTTAAATTTAGAAGTCAGATTTGAGAGATATTCCTTTTTACCACGCATCGTGTGATATATGTGAGTTTTATTTATTTCTGATCTCAGAACTAGGAGACTATGAATATTACTTTTCAATGGACTCAAGGCCCTTATGATTGGAACACGTTTAAGGAAATTTTAATTTCTGATAAGAAGCATTATTGGTTAGGTTACCTTGATTTATATTATGAGTTTTCAGGTCAATATAATCATTCCTGTCGGAACGATTATGCTCATGGGCAACTCCTAAAACATGCTGCATTTCGTGGGAAATAAAATATTTTACAAAGCAAAGGTCATCCAGGGAAATTACTTGAGGTCCGCCAACTCTTCCTAGATTAGTAAAGCACCTAAAATGTGAAACGCTGTTAATCTTTAACAAAATATATACAGGGTGATCGGTAATAAAACATCCCTACTCTGAACCCTCTATACAGCGAACTACTTAGAGTACACTGTTAAAAAATTTGGGTTTGGTTTCCCCATGATAGTGGTTCCTAGTAGCTGCAACGGCTGTGTGGTGAAATGTTGCACCTTTTTTTTCGGTGTTTGGTTGAACCATATTTCTGGATTTGGAAACAAAAACCTGAGAAATGGTTCAACCGAATACCAAAAATATGGTTTAACGTTTCACCACATAGCCGTTGCAGGTACTAGGAACCATATTTTTGGTGAAACAAAGTGCATTCAAAGTTTGATAAGATTACTCTTACAGACATGAGGAAACGGATTACGCAAAAAAATTAGTTATTTATGTGTATTTTGCCCTTTTTGTCATATTTTCTTATGTACAGCGCCCACTATCTTGTATGCTTACCAAATTTTGAGTCTTTACTATTACGCTCTATAGAGGGCTCAGAGTAGGGGCGTTTTATTAACGATCACCCTGCATACTTATTTAAAGAACGGTGCCAAGTTATAAAGGAAAATAACAATAAATTAGTAAATTCTCTGATTAATTTAGATCATATCAATTAGGAAGTTACTCTTAACGCCTCAACCTTTCAACATTTTAGTGGAAGAAGAAGTGGTTAAGTGAAACTTTATGGGGACTTACCGCACTTAACAGTAAAAAATTCAATTGATCTTGTATTAATATAAATACCTGTGCAAAAAAACTGACAATGGTGTAGACAAAATATAATTGATATTCAACTAATTTTGAGTAAAATGAATTTTGAAAAATTATTATGCAGACCTATGGGAACAATAGAAATTTGTAACTCTTTAAACCTACTAAATTTTAGGTGTAAATTGACATTAAAGCTTTCTAAGTAGCATGTCTAATAAAACAATAAAATTAGTATTAATATATTTTATAAAAGTTGTCAACACTGTAAAAAATATGTTAAAAAACAAACTATTTCTGTTATATTCCTACAGAGAATAACTATTTTCTAAAACTGCAGAAAATGACTGTAAAATTACTTTTCAATTTATCATCAAACACTTTTTCTGTGTAAACCGATAAAACCTGTAACCCCTGATACAGATTAACCCTTTTGAGAACAGGTTTTTTCGAAAGGTTTGATTACGAAAATTAAATTTTATATACAAAGTACTTCCGTGGCCACGATTATCAGTTTGGTCATGTGTTTGGTCTTACGATATCTTGTCGTGTGAAGAGGGTTTGGTATGCGGGTTATCACTTACGTTTTCTTTTTTCAATGTACAAAGCAATGCATAAAATATATGTTAGGCACAAATATTTTATGTATTGCTTGGGTACGGAAAAATTCGATCAAGAGATTTTGTACGTAGCATACAGATATTTTCTGGCAACTTTGCTGCAAGAAAATTTCTGTAGTACACTGCTTAAAACAATTTTAGCGGAGCACTTTGTACTTTTGTTAACCCTTTCGGTCCCAACTTTTTATTTTTTTCTTCTACAAATCTAAAATTTGTGAAATAGATTCATTATGCATCTAAAATGAAACGGTAAAAAACAGGGGGGAAAATTTAACTTTGTAACTAAAATTTAATGGGGGGAAAATTGGAATAATAACTTTTTAATAAATTATAACAATCATTTTTTCAAAACTTTATTTGTTAAGAATAGTTAAAATCACTTTTTAAAAATATCTAAAAATGCAAGCATGAAGAATTTAGGTTCATTTTATTTAATAAAATTGTTTCTGAGTGATTTTATTTTGCCATGTTTTTCATATTTTCATTTAATTAAAACAAACATTATTTATTTCTTCAAAAGACATGATTCTTCCATCTAACGATAAATAAGTGCGAGCTTAACTTAGTGAGAAAAAATCGCAAGATTCCAAATGAAATTATTGGGGGTGAAAGGGTTTAAACCATGCGCTCCCTTAATTGTTTTGAGCAGTGTATAACAAGGCTTTTTACAGTGAAGCTTTATTAAATTAAAAGGCCAATCATACCCGCTTCCCCCACGGATAAACAGTACATAGTCTTCATCACCCTCTTGATATGGTCGAAACTTAATATACGGTTTAAGCTTATGGTTCGTATACTTGATTTCCTTATGAATAAGATCTGTTTGGTTATCCCCTGGAAATATACATTTAAAAAATTTCAGTAAAAATTTACTTTTCGGAATTAAGTATGTTTTAAAATATTTATAATACTATTGTACTGTTAAGGCTTTATCTGCGTTGCTGATTCATATTTTTTTGTTTAAATATTTAAAGTTTAAATATTTTAGGAATTTTTATTCGAGTGTTAACTTTAATAATATGTAATTTTAAACTAACAGTTCGATATAGAACTGCTTTAATAAAACTCATAAAATTTCTTTTCTATGCAAAGCAAATTAAAGCTATAAAATGAAAGAAAATAACAATAGTTATATTATTAAAAAAATTAAGCAAAAATAGAAAATACTTGTACAATAAATATATTTAACAAAATTGCGAAATATATCATTAAATATTTTTGATTTATTATAAATAAAAGTTGAAGAAATTTACCTAATGTTTTTGATAGATAATATGGAACAACACCATTTGGCCATTTATTGATAGAAAGTTTCAAAGGTACATTGAAATCAAAATCTTCATCGTCCTAGAAAATTGGATAATATCAGTGGAATCCGAATGTCTAAATTATCAATTAGTTGGAAGTCTAAGTTTTCCTTACTTTATAGACACCATTCTTTTAAAATAATTTCTTATTAAGCTATTCTGAGACCAACTATAAACATAATATAATTTGACTTTACTTCAGAGAAAAAATTAATTACAAATTCCGGCATATAGTTTGATGATTTTTATACATTACCCATAAAAGATAAACTAATAAAATAAATCCCCCCATATAACTTTTTAAAACACAAAAAAGTCATTCCCTCACTTCCACTTAACTTCACTTATGACACAAATATATATGCCTGTTAACTATTTTTTTAATTCCCTTATTTTATCTTTAAATACACTGTAGATTAAAAAAAAATTAACTAGCTTAAAAATTATATTTTTGCTGCATACACATAAATATGGCTTAAAAGTCTAAGCAACTCATGTTACCCATCATTCCCTCACTAATTTGTAACCGCAGTAATTTTTTGGTAGATGGCGCTGTCACAAAATTACAGCAAAAGAAAGAACAATGTTTTCTCAATTATACACACCCATTATCAGCCATTTTTGATAAATTTTCAAATAGTTATTTGCAATAACAGAACTAATTTAGGTTAGTATTTTGATGAGTTTCTTCGTCTGTTATGTTATTCTCTAGAAGATTGATTTCAAACAATTTAAGGATTTTTTAAATGATATGGTGAAATTGTACTTTAGAGGCTAAAAAATGCAAGCTAGCTCATAACGAATTAATCAAATAATTAGGCATTATCTTGTTGTTCATTTAATTATTTCATTTTCTTACAAACTTGCATTTTACATGCTATTGTTTCTGTCATTTCCTGCACTATTTTGGTCAGTCCGCATTAAGTAAAAATTCATAATTATAAATTTTTCAGCTGAACCATTTTTATCAATTTCTTTTCTTCTTTAACATGGTATTTATTTAAAAATAACAAATTCATAACATCTTTATTATAATATCCATGACGTATTTCAAAATTGCCTATTTGCGTGAAATTTTTGTATTTTAATTATTAGTTTTTTTCGAGTTTTTAAAATGTTGTGTGTTTTAAGTTTCAGTAAAAAAGAACTTTTTTATTTATACATTTGAACTGTTTCTTACGTTTAAAATTTGACCAGGTCTAAACACTATGTCACCTCCAAATAATCCTGAAATATAAAAATATACATATTAAAAATATTTAAATTCAATAAAAAATAAAACCTTAATAATAATATATTTTTCGAAACAACCTGAATAGTATTATGATACTTAGTTTTATAATAAATTATACTTAGAGTATTATAATAAAATGGAATCATTTGGTATATCTATAGGTCCATTAACACATTCTTAACTCATTTGTGAATATCATTAAGAACTTCCTTACCGATTAATAACGATAATTTTAAGTTTTCAAAATTAGATCCCGTTACTTAATTTGTCCTAAATAGATTTTTCAGCATTATGATAGCTAATTACATTTTATTGTAAACTTAAATAACCAAGAAGAGAATACCCAAGAAATATATAAATACTGTAAAAATGTCAGTTTAAATAAATACCAACAATGGTCATTATCGTCTGAATCACTATGAACTTCTATGAACTATGAAAATTTGCAACTTCCCCTTTAGTGTAACGATAGTTTAGTGTTATCTCTAACTTTAGTTTTCTTATCCCGTGAACCATTTTACTTATTGTGAGGAACAGGGTTTGAAATTCCCAGTCGCTAGTCGCAAAATACGACCAGTTTTTTCGATTTTGCGACAATAAAATATATTTAGTCGCAGTAATCGCGACTACAGTTTTTCAAAAAATCTTTTTATATCGTGGTTTCCAAGAATCTCGCCATAAATAATTATCGTTAGAACAGAAATCTTAAATCCTAAAATTTTAAAACCATTACTGTGATCATATAACTGCAAAAATTAGGCCCTCTTAAAATCGCTCTACAAATTTCTCAACTTCGGCGAACTTCATAAAATCTCCAATTGGGGCTATTGTAAAATCCCCAAATTGTAGTGATTGTCAAATATATAGAAACTATGTCAAAAACTTTAAAAATTCAGACGACCGTAATATTTCTAAACAAATTGCGATTTCTTGAATTTTGTAACTCCAGTTATCCTAATATAGCGAAACTGTTGTGATTCCATAAAATCGTGAAACTCCGGTGACTCTATAAACGCGCAAGTCCGGCGAACTTAAAATTCGTCCATTTGGGAACTGTATACTCCAAAAATGGCAGAGAATTTTTTCAAAAAGTTTCTTTTTAATAATTAAAAAATGCTCCTAGGTAAAGTGCATTTGCGCGTAGTTGTTCTAGTTAGTCGCACAGGCTGCTCTTAAATTTCTTTACCCAATTTCGAACACTGGTGAGGAAGTTTTATCGAACTCTTTCTATATATATTGACATATTTACCTTTTTGAAAACTAAACCCGGTCTTCCTTAATCACATTCAAAGAAATAAATAACTATTTTAATGAATAGCAAATGGGATATTGCAAAAACTTTCAACACTATTTAACCCTTTACGACCTGAGCTACACAATGGTGCGGGTTATTAAAGAGAATGTTCAATCACTTCAAAAATATTGATACCGACACAGGTGACTTGTATCAGTCGTTTATATGTATAAAAAATGACGTAGCTCTAAAGGAGTTTCTGGCATTGATGCTGTTTAGGGCATCTTTTTCGATAAAACTCTTATTAAGTCTCATAACCTTAAATCCCCTTGACTTCTTACGACCAAATCTGAAGGGGTCGTAAAGGGGTTAACTAAGTTGATTGGCAAGTGACACAAATTTCAAACTAGACCAGCATAGAGTTTTATTTTTTAAATTCATATATTATTGCTGAAACATTAATAAAAATATTTTTTTTATTTGAACTAATTCAGAAAAATATGTAAGAAGATGATTATCGTACCACTATAAAAAAATGCACCTGGAATCGCTTTGCCTGAAACAAATAATGAATTATAAAATAAATATGCAGCGCATTCCAAAGGTTTTTATACAGGGTGATCTGTAATGAAGCACCCCTACTCTGAGCCCTCTATGCAGCGAACTACACTCTTAAAACAAAAGAGTGAAATCCAGTGGTGTTTTATTACCCATCACCCTGCATAAGTTTTTATTTAAGAGATAACTAAACGAGCTAGAAAAGCTAAATGAATTATGCATTTATCTATTAGAGTAATACACATAATACAATAATCAAATAATTTCAAGCAGTCATGAATTCAGTATTAAAAAACGGAAAAATGCCGTCCTACAATCTGCTAAAAACAGCTAAAAACAAAATATTTATGTTGTTTTCCTGCAGGAAATTTCTGTTTTCTAAAATTACAGACATTTTCTGTAAAATTACTTCTCAATGTATCGAAAGACATTTTTTCTGTAAACAGATAAAAAAAAAAATTGTAACCACTGATACCGATTTCACCTGTTCCGAACAGGTTTTTTCTGCTTGATTACAAATATTAAATTTACCTATACAAAATTCTTCCTTGGCCCCGATGGTGTAGTAGTCAGTGTATTTGGCACCTGTGCTTTTGACCCGGGTTCGTATACAGGTTATGGCTTTACGTTTTCTTTTTTTAACGTACAAAAAGCAATACAAAAAATATCTGTTAAGCACGAATATGTTCTGAACTGCTTGGCTACGGGAAAATTCTGTCAACTGATATTGTCCATATACATTTTTTTTTTCAATTTTGTGCTGCCAGAAATTTTTTCTAATATAAAAGGAATTTTTTTCAGTGCAAATATTTTATCTAAACAAAAGTGTTGCTACTTGGGTAAAAATTTACTGTACGGTCACCTTTGGCGAATTTTCCAAAATCTCACCAACAGTTGATACTTTGGCAACTTTTTTAACAACCATTATTTAAAGAAAAAAGCGTATCGAAGAAGTTGACTAGGGCGAAAAAATAGATAAAAAAAATCCCTGAAATTGTAAATAAAAAAACCAATACATTTATCCTAATTGTGCCAACTCAGAGAATGGTTGCCAGAAAAAATTATTTATCGCCACATGTGAAAAATCGCGCCAAGGGTGACCGTAAATTTGATCTGAAAGTTGAATGTATCACTGCTTAACTTAAAAAAATGAACAAATGAAGAAGGAATAAAAATTAGTTTTTTACGGTATCCATACATGTATAAATCTAAAACCAAGATCAACATTTAAAAAAAAAATTGTTTGTAAAACACTTACGTTGCGTAGGGTCGACTAAGTCAGTGTTAGGAATCTGTAAAACTACAAAACAAACTTCCTTATTTTTGTATACAAGTTTAAAATTACATTGAAAATAATCATTTGATAATAGATATGGCAGATGATACTGCAGTTGAACTTGGGTAAGATAGCTTGGTTCCAGGGATTGGAATAACGCGTTACTTGCAACAGTTACTTTTTTTAGGTAACGCTGTTAGATTTTGCAGAAAGTAACTACAACTTTAACTTAGTTACTTTAGCTGTAACGGGGGCTGAGGGAGCCCAGTCGGTTAAGGCGTTCGCCTTGCATGCGGAAGGTCCCAGGTTTGGGTCCGGGCATCGCTAAAATAACTGCCGACCTATAAGCGGCTCATGCAGCCAAAAACGTCCGACGAATAATACCCCGTAAGGAGGGATTGCACATTAAATATGCTCAAAGTCCCGACGTTGCGTACCATGTCGCCCTTAACGGTTGCGTTGGGTGAAACGTTGGGTGACGGTTGTGTTGGGTAACGGTTGCGTTGGGGTGTTGGCTCCTGACTATGATTTTAAATTATGACGCCTAGCATGCTCCTAGTGCGACGCCCTAGTGCGACGATAATTCAAAGCTAAAACTAAAAAAAAAACTTTGCGGTAACGAAGTAACGAAAAATTTCGTTACTTTTCATGCTGCTCTTCACGGATATTCGACAGTTCAGCTTTCGGCTTAAATTTAATAATTTAAAATTCAGTTTTTAACAACGTTGAATTTTCGTTCTTTCCGATGGTAACGATTGTTTTTACTTTGTTTCTCTTGAAAAACTGTAAAATGGTAAAAATTCCCATGTTCTTATAACTTGAAATTTATCAAACTAACTGTAAACAGTTACTTTTCAAAAAAATAACTGTAACAGAGTTACTTTTTAAAAGTAACTTTTCAATCCCTGCTTGGTACTGCTATGATATAATGGCCGGTCTGTCCATTAGCAACTTTTGGCGAGCTTGAAAAATTACGGTAGGGTTGGGAGTTAGTTTGGAAGGTAAACCACATTTGGGCATTTTCGTTGCTTGGCAACGTTTGGAATAGAAAAAAAATAAAATAGATAACATATATTTTTTTTTCTTAAAATGAAATCTAAAAAAATATATGAACATAAGTTTTTTTTATGATGAAACCCAAAACTAGTATTAAAGTACTAAGACTAATAAAAATTGCTTATTTACTTACCACTTATGAACTCCTTTAACTTATTTGTAGCTAAGAGGTTATCTAAATATTCAGGGATTGTATCTAAATCAAATTGAGCAATAATAAATGATATTGATCTTATTATATTTTTTAATTTGTTTAAATTAATTTAATAAATTTAATGAATGAAATTTCACTCAACTTATTTTAAAATCTTTTATTAAAAATTACTTAATTAACCAATTTTAATAAGTAACAGACTTTAAGAAATAACTTAATTGAATAATTAACAGACTACTGACTTACTATTTCTATCCTCCTTAAGGACACAGACAATTATGCCTCGTAATTCACAAGACAAATAATTTAAATCGATTAGTTTTAAGAGATAAGTTAACTTAAATTGTTCAATAAAAATAATTTTGAAAACATCCATCGTCACTTGACTGCGGTTCAAATTACGACGCCCGTCACCAATTGCCACCGTGTAGCTCTGATAATGCCTGACTTTGAAGAAAACGCATAACACCGAAATCGTGAAATTCTGGATTAGTTTTAAGAGATTAGTTAACTAACTAAACTAGTAAAATTAACAAATAATATTACATTAATTTTATATTTTTAAATTTGTTTAAATTATTTTAATAAATTTAATGAATGAAATTTCACTCAACTTATTTTAAAATCTTTTATTAAAAATTACTTAATTAACCAATTTTAATAAGTAACAGACTTTAAGAAATAACCTAATTGAATAATTAACAGACTACTGACTTACTATTTCTAGCCTCCTTAAGGACACAGACAATTATGCCTCGTAATTCACAAGACAAATAATTTAAACCGATTAGTTTTAAGAGATTAGTTAACTTAAATTGTTCAATAAAAATAATTTTGAAAACATCCATCGTCACTTGACTGCGGTTCAAATTACGTCGCCCGTCACCAATTGCCACCAATTGTAAGAACAAGTAAACAATACATATATATATATATTATATATATATATATATATATATATATATATATATATATATATATATATATATATATATATATATATATATATATATATATATATATATATATATATATATATATATATATATATATATATATATATATATATATATATATATATATATATATATATATATATATATATATATATATATATATATATATATATATTGTTTAGAATAACATATATTACACATATTATTTCAAAAAAAAAAAACGTTTGAAAACATTGACTACATTAGGAGTAACTTGTTTTCACTGCATGAGATTAAAATTTAAAGTTTTAACTGAAAATTTAATTTATTTAAAATTACATTTCTGTAGCAGATGCTTATCAATGACCCCCTCCATACTTTAAATTTTAAAATTTAGTAAAATTAGAAATTTACAAAAGTTTAAATATGTGTGTTGCTAGAAAACCCTACAGTCAGGTAACGGGTTTATACGTCTGTATCCTTCAGAGCTTTTTAAAAGCGAAAAAAAACTTTTTCTCTGTAAACAACATATTTTTACAGAAAAAAGTTTTAAGAAAATTACAGCATTTTTCGAAAATATATAGGTTTTTGTCTGTAAAATCAACCTTTTTTTACAGTGCACTTTTGATAAAATATTAAAGAAAAATTTTAAAGGATATTTTTTAAATCGAAAATTATTTAAACAAGATAAATTTATAAACACTTACTTTTTAAACAAGATTGATCTGCCGATGATAAAATCTGGCACATGCAGAGATAGAACACAACGCAGTGTAAGGTTTTTTTCATATTCTGAAAATGTTCATTTACTTTCATTACTTTATGATATTTACCAGGGATTGGAGTAACGCGTTACTTGTAACAGTTACTTTTTTTGGGTAACGCCGAGTAACGCCGTTACATTTTTCAGAAAGTAACTGTAACTGTAACGTAGTTACTTTTAGCGGTAACGAAGTAACGAAAAATGTAGTTACTTTTCCGTTACTTTACGAAAGCTGTATGATGCCAATTTTGAAATTCCACTCCATTTCACATTCTCGAAATACGAGCTTTTCTTAGGAGGGAAAAAGTAAAGCATATAATAGAATTGTCCACTTTGGCTGATAAAGGCGTGACGGCGGCTTTCAGACAGAATTGTTACAGTACGAATGTTTTCAACTGTCTGTTTACCTTTCTAAGTATCACATAATAAGCCCCGCACAATTACAGGCATCTAAGGAAAAGAAGGGTTTTCAAATAAATCACGCTAACTGCCAAGCAGGTTGGATCCCTCAGTCCAAACCCCTTTGTGTTTTGCCTGAATGGGTTCTACAACAATGACCAACAACATAGGCCTTCCCCTCGAAGAGGGGTGGGGAGGGGGAGACAGAGATTTCACGATCATTCTTGAGATACCCCTCGTTTACAGATGGACTCGTGGTCTTCTGATTATCAGGGTAAAGGATTAAAATTAATTATAAAAAAAATGTTTATTAATTATAATTTCAGTGTTTTGTTTGAGCTTATGTTTTGTTTATCATGGTTCTTTTTGAAAAATGGTAAGATGGCTAAATTTCAATTTTTCTTATAACTTCTTTCTACATTTTTCTTATATATTCTTCTCAAAAAGTAACTGTGATTCGTAACTTTTTTTAAAAGTAACTGTAACGCATTACTTTTCATATTAAGTAACTGTAACTGTAACAGAGTTACTTTTTTAATTAAGTAACTGTAACTGTAACAGTGTTACTTTTTAAAAGTAACTTTCCAATCCCTGATATTTACTTTACGATATTTAATCAGCATTACGAGACTGTTCAAACTGGTTATAATAATGATAATGTGAATTTTGACAGTGTGTATATTATACGTCCCAACTAAATTTAATAATTTAGCTTGAGTTGCTTCCCTTAAAATACATTATTAAATCGATTATAAAAAAATTCATTTGAAATTTATGGCAATAAATTTTTTGCTCAAGAATAAAAGCCTAAATTTTAACAAGTTTTTTTTCAATTTTTTAAAAGAAATTTATAAAGTATGCACATTTTCACAATTTTAGTTTAAAAAGTTTTTAAAAAATATCGAGAGAGAGATAGAGATTAAACATGTGTAAAACTTACGTTGCTTCTAATTACGTGAACCATTTTCTTAGCATAACGAAGTTTTGTCGAGACATCTCTATATAAAATAGTATGTTGGCATAAGTAACATGTGCTTCGAAATTAAAAATAAAACTATGTGCACAGGGAAATTGAAAAGTGGATTATAGCATATAAAATCCAATAAAACGGGAACGATTTCTATTCCTACCACTACCTTCGATTCGACTTCCAAACACGTGCCTAAGTTGTAAGAGAGAACTATTAAGAGAGATACATAACAGTTTAAGAAATGAGTCTACAGAAGCAGATATTACTGTCTCATCTATTTGATGTCCTTAGGTTCAAAGTAAGCAAACACAAGCCTTACCAAAACATACATTCCGTATGCTACTTCTTTCAATCAATTTGCCAGTAGAAAAGTTGTGCAAGATGAAACGAATTTAGAAGATTTTGTGTTGATAAGACACATTTTGGAACCTTTTCTAGCTGCAGATAGACAGTATACTGTTTGAAAATAAGGTTTTTTTACAGTTATCTATAAAAAGGATAGACGGTATACTGCTAAAAATTTATAGATTGGTTTCACCAAAAGAAAATGTCTCCTTATTTAGTAAATGACTATGAGGTAAAAAGTTTCATCATGTTTTTTGTTATTTGATTGAACGTTTTTTTAGGAAGTAAACAAGTAGGTTTGTAACAATATCTGTCACTTAACCAGCTTCCACGCAACAGTTGTGTTTAACAGGTAAAAAGGCAACAAACACAGCATTGATATTCTATATTAAACATTTACATGCTAAATTTGTCTAGTTTCATTTCTTTTATTTCGAAAATTCCAAAAATTAATACTTATCGTTTGCAAAAATTAATTTATATTGTAAAGAATAAATATGTAATATTCCTCGCTTATAAATACAATAAAACATTTCATATCAACGTACAAAGAATCGCGTAGTGAAATATATTTGACGTCATTTCAAACTGATCGATGTCGCAAAAATAACATTTATTTTAATTTATTGTCAAAAAGAATTAAAGTTTCTCGAGCGATTGTTGCGAATGGCGATGATGATTAAACTTTAATAAAAATGGCTTCCTATGCTTTTTAAATGAGCATTACATTTTGCAGTTTTTTAAATAATTGAAGTACTTCGAATTTGAATTCTTTTCTGAAATTTTCAATGTATTCTACTTTCGATGCGCTGAATGTTTTGACGTATCACACTTGTCCGCAGCCTTTGTAGTTTGGGCTATGAAAGTGGGTGACTTACAGACGGACAGACATATGAACGGACAGACAGACAGACGGACTGAACGATTATAATACCTTCCACTTTTTACGTTATAAACGTAGTGTGGATGCTAAAAACCGGGAAACG
This sequence comes from Oedothorax gibbosus, assembly GCA_019343175.1. Taxonomy (NCBI): domain Eukaryota; kingdom Metazoa; phylum Arthropoda; class Arachnida; order Araneae; family Linyphiidae; genus Oedothorax; species Oedothorax gibbosus. Next base: position 12,460,157 of record CM033273.1, read on the forward strand.
GTGCAACCGAATACCGAAAACATGGTGATACATTTCACAACGCAGCCGTTACAGCTACTAGGAACCACCTTTTTGGGGCAAATTGGCAACAAACTTTAAACAGTATACCGTAGACCTTTTACATATTTTAACTACTAACCATACCATATCTGTCAAAGTTATGCTTAATTTTTTTTGCAAATTTTTAATAAGCTATGAAAATTAAAATAAAAATGTAAAAAATATATCATACGGTTATTCAATTATTAAATTAATAACAATTTTATAACTATATATAAATCATAATATCGTTTTTTAACGTTCTATTCATGAAAGAATAAATTTTAACAATCTACTTTTATTTTTTATTTAAATTTTTTACCATTGTTTCAAAAAAATATTTAACCTTGTACAGTGCCAATTTTTAAAAAGAAAATTTTAAGTACTGAACTAAACACATGTTATGATACATTAAGTAAAAATAAAGTGACATTTTACAATTAATTTTCGATAAAACCTAAAATAAACACAAAAACAACTAAAACTAAAAATATATTAAGTTTACTCATTTCTAGTAGCATACAATATCTGACGATACAATTTCCGTTTTAATTCGAAAATTGCAATTAAGAATCAATTTCAAGAGATGATCGTTCTATATCCGGTATCATAGATCCTTAGCTGCAAGTAATAATAATAAAATTATTTAATCATAAAGTGTAACACTATAAAACTTTTAATTAAAACTATTGCACCTTAAAACTTAATCACAAATAAGTTCCAAGAAATACCAATACACCATAAGTAGTCACAAGTTGAAAGAAAAAAGAGCTGTTTAATAATTATTTGGGGCTTTTTCTAAAACAAATATTGTACAATATTTAATTTATACAGTAAAGTATTTTCTTATTTACTGAATATATTTTTATTTGCGTAATATAAGCATTTATATCTGGTAAATACATTCAATCCTAACAGCTTTCCAGTAAACGATTCCCGTTTCAGCTAGTAAAAAGTTTCTTAGAAATAATACGTCAAGAGTTGAAACAAATCCCGTCCAGGTGAACAAACTCAAAATGCAATTGGAGAAAGCAAAATACAGTAAAAAAAACAAAAAAAAACATTATACAATGGCAAAAAGCTGGTAAAAACTAAAAAGCTGGTGTGTCAAAATAAAGAAAAATAGAGATCCAAATCGTCAAAAATCAACAAAAATTCAAGTAGACTTATTTTAAATGTAATAAAAAATATGTTAGCTAAGTTGTTAGTTAAATAATTGTAAAGTTTAGAAGTAAGATTAAAAAAAAAAGATCTTTCGAAAAGTATTGAAATTTTACACTTTTATATTAGATCTTGTTTTTTTTTTATTTTGTTTTATTTAAAATTTCAGAGGTAATTTAGATACAAACTAAAGGCAAATAAGAGAATAAGCATTATGCCGAATTGGCAGTGATTGCAGTGATCTAAAATTTAGAGGGTTAAGTGAATTATGAATTCAAAGTTTAAAGCATATATTTGAATAGAAACCAAAAGCTGCAATTCGAATCAATATTAGCCTACCACAAATAATAACAGTATTATTAATTAAATAATTAGTCCAAGCAGAATAAAACGTTCTCAGAAAACTTGCATAGGTTTAAGTTTTACATGGTATAACTTAATTTAAGGTAGTTCCCTACCTTGAGGGGTCTAAATTTTTAATACTTTTAAATTAACTAATTTTTTTAGTGGTAATGATGAATTTATTTTTTTATAAATGGAATAATAATTTTTTATAATTTTTTTTTTTTTTAAATAAATGGAAATTTTGAACAAATTTGCCTTAAATATAAGCCTTACGCAAAACGTCATAAGTAAAAAAAAATCCTTTGTTCCATAAATATTAGGCAGAGTCATTTATTAGACCTTCTTACATGTTTTGAAATGAGATTTAAGCAAAACTCTTAATATTTTAGGAATTACATGGTATCAAAGCCATGTTTATAGAAAGTTTTCCAAAATCAAGGAAATTTTAATATTAAAAAGTCCATAAAATAAATTATATCGAATATTTTACTTAGATCTTATTTCAAAACACATATTAACTTATAATAAACATGCAATGAAAATTTTATTACATTATATCAAGTAGTTTTTGAGATATCAGGTTTTAAAAATACATGGTTGTTGCAAAATACCGTTCTTCAGAAAACGGGTTTAAAGTATAAAGTTCTATCTTCCACTTCCGGTTTGGTTAGGGTAAAATTTGACACACTATGCTTTACTGAAATAGCCATAACGTTTGATTAAACTATCGTAGAATTAAAATGTTAACAGTTTTTTAAACGTAAATAATAGGGCTTCTTTTTAAAACAATAAATAAAATTTGTGAAAATTGTCAAAATTTGCCATTTTCAAGGTAGGGAGATACCTTAAAGAAAGACTATTTTTTTTGAAAAAGTCATTGATAAAGTGTTCCCATTTTAGTTTAAAATCAATACATAGTCCGCCAAATATTTAATGCATTTCACAAATTCAAGAGTATATAACATTGGCTGCTTTGGTTTAATCTAATACAAGATGAGGAGTGATAGTTTAAATTAAAATTTAGTTCAAAATGTCTATGGCTGAAGCGAATATATATTTTATTTATTCAGGCTTAGAGTTATATCATTAGCGTTAAGTAAAGCAATCTTCTAGTAGAGTTAAGTTAGAATCGACTTGTATTGGTATTAGATCATTAGTTTAGAGCACGAGTAAAGAAATACTGTATCGTATGCATAAGTTGGCATTTTGCCAAATGTTTTGAACTTGCATAAATCATTAATTAAAAATTAAATTTATGAACTACTATAGAATCTGGTGGTTATCACCGATAAAAATGTCTTGCGAGATCAAGTAGTTACAAGCTGGGGCCTATCACTTAAGTAAGGTGTCGACCATTATAGGAAACCGCCTCTAAATCCAGCTTTATCTAATTCATAACCTAAGTAAAAAAAATTTACCTTATTAAAGACAGATTTTATATCAAGAACAATATATTGCTATTTACTGATTTCAATGTTTCAAAAATTTATTTTTAAAAATTCTAATCGAGCCATTTCAGTGTATCGTCCTTGAATAAATCTATACGAATTAATTGCAAAAAAAGGGTGGTTAAAAAAATAAAGCATTCTTTTTGTAACAATTATTTTTGCAATGTTTGAAAATGTAAAAAAGATCGAAATAAGAAGACAATTTGTTGTACTATTTTTATCAGTTGACTTTAAAATCGGTATAATGCTTTCCTTTTTTCAAGACCTATAGGGAATTCACAAGAGTTCATTTCAGTAACACATTTCCTTTTTGTCACAAAAAAACTCCATTTAAATTTTTAATTACTATTTATAATCAATACTGTTGCAAACAATTATTTATTACGTTATAGAAGCAACTATTTAAAAGCGACGTTTTCCACGGCCACTGCTCCTTCCACAGCATTACCCTTCTCATTTTCGCAGCTCCTGATTCCTCCACAACAACAACACGTTCGCGTATCACCACACAGCAGATCTTTCAGTTTCTGCGTTAGTGTTACAGAATTTTATCTAGCATTATAAAGGTTTCGGTTAATAAAGGTAGAAAAATACTAATTACAAGGGTGTAAAAAAGTTAAAATGGTAATACGCAGGTAAAAAGAGAACAGCTGGATGCAGTGTCGGATCCAGAGATTAGTTTTGGGGAGACTAAGACCTGTTTTCAATCCTTGTAATAAAAGAAGATAATTAATTATCCTTTAAAATTAATTAAAATTCATTGTTATCAATTACAATGAATTGAAATTCATTATTATCAATTAGAATTAATTTAAATTTATTATTTTCAATTACAATTAATTAAAATTCATTATTATCAATTACAATTAATTCAAATCTACTATTTAGCCATTTAAATTAATTAAAAGCCATTTATTATGCAGATATTCATTAAAAATTTATGTATCTAGTGTAAGATCATTTCACATGGGGTTGGGGCTAAAGCCTTCGGATCCGCTACTGATTGGTCAATATAGGTTATGCAATATTTAATAAAAAAAATCGATTATATTCAATTTATTTTAGGAAAATCATTTGCATATAAGACAGAAATCAGTTTCAACAGTTTCATAAGAAACACTCGAGTACTGGAGAAGTTCCTCCAATGACCTCCAGTAAATGATTCCTCCCCATTAAATGATAAATATTTTCCAACCTATTCAGTCAGAAATGCCCCATCTATGGTATGTGCATATTTTTTGGTATTGAGTGGCTAAAGAAATGCTTATGAAAATAAATTCTTTCCCAAGACTCAATTGGTGATTTAATGGTACGTGGAAACACAGAACTAATCGGAGAACCGGTCGAAGGAAGGACAGAAATAAACTTTGAAAAGAATACGTCACCTGAAACAAGCCAATTGTTCCATATACAGCTTAATAGGGTGGGAAATAACTCGATAAATATTGATGAACTTCATTGCTTTATCGCCCCAGTACTTTTATATTGTAATAAACGATTAATTTCTATCAAAAAAAAAATTCAAATTAGACTTCATTTGGCCCACGTTTCTCGCATTATATCTAAATTAATAGGGACTATATTTGTAGCTAAGTTGAACTAACTATATTCATAACTATATTAAATGGATCAATATGAGAATGTACATGTATCTAGGATTAACCTAACTGAATCTATGCGCATTTATAGCTAAATAATTTGGATCAGTAATGAAGCCATATTTATAGTTAAATGTATCGCAACGACATTATCTAAATTAAGCGAATCAGTAAGAGCAGTGTTCGGTATAACGGAGGCATTTGGTGATTAAAAAGGTTTCGAATCAGACTCAATATTGTTTTCTTCATTAAAATGTTCTTTAAATGGGGGATTTTAATAGAGTCGAAAATACAAAAAATTAAGAAGCCAGTCACCAATAGACCACACGCAGATGTATTGCGACTAATGCAATCCAAACCACAAATAAAAACTTGCACAACATATTTTGCACTTGATATTAGATAACGATGGATGCACACTGACTGTAAAATTTTATTGATGTAGGACAAAATGTTTTATCAAAATGCACTCAGTGTGCGCTTGTATAAAAGAATTTCGCGAAGCAATATCTATCGTATAAATGCCCTCAACGCGTATATTTACCAACCACATAGTTTTTGTATTTCGTTGAGTTTTCACTGTCGCTGGATAATTACTTGTGTGACATAAGGAAATCAAAGCATTCACCCAATGCCCCACTAAATCGCAAACAAAACAGTTTGTTGTAATATCAAATGTTGCTCGCACATAAATCAGCTTCCTCCAATAAATCCCTTCCTTTTAATGGAACTTGAACATTTTGGGTTGCAACCTGTATTACAAGCATCTTGATACATGTTTCATCTATTATGCGCTTATCCTATGTTAAACATGTGTTTATTATAAACTGTCAAAAAGTTGGCAATTGGTTTCTCTAAAAATATGGTTCTTAGTAACAGCAACAACTGTGTGGTGAAAGTATTACGGTAGAACCATCTTTCAGGTTTTCCTTTTCAAAACCTGAAAAGTGGTTCAACCGAAATATGGTGAAACATTTCATCACAACATCCGTTGCATCTACTAGGAGCTATTTTTATGGTGAAAGCCATTACAAAAAAAAATCCAATGTAGATTGCAAAAAAGATACTGCAGAGGGCAAGTAAACTTCATCATCTTGACAAATAACTTAGTTCTTTGTTGTAATCTCTCAATAACTCTAACCAATAAGAAAGTAAACTGAAAAATTGATTGTTTCAAAGCAAAAAATAGTCCAACTCATTGGTGTGGTTAATGCTGTTTACCTGCCCACGGGAGACTAATGACTTTTTCAACAAAATTTGTCTTACATCAAGAAAACGTTGCACTAGGTTCCACATCCATCCTTACAACAGTGTCAAATGCAATCATCTCACGTGTCTCCGCTGCTTCCAAGCCCCAATTTATGTTGCAGTAATTACTAACATCTCTTTTCCGCCTTGAAATTGTTGCCCCGGTCTTTCTTAATTTGCAGCAACAAAATGGGGCGGGCCCTGATAAGGCAACTAATTACGGGACGCTGATCGCGAGCCCTGGAATTCATATAATAATGAAAAGTAATGAAACGGGCTCTGTCCTGGGGCCAACTTGACAAAGAGGTAACTTAAAACTGGATTTAAACTGACTTGAATATGAGTTTAATAAAAGTAGCATTGTAAATTGCTAACATATTAAAATGTTAACAAATAGAATTGTGACAAATTAGAATTATAAAATGTAGAATTCATATATTTGTTCTTTTATATAGAGTTGCTTTTCCAACAGTTTACTACTAAAGTGTGTAAGCAAATAGAAAATAAATGAAAATATCCAGCTGTTAAGCTATATAAATAAAAATGTGTGCATCAAAAGAAAACAATACTTATGTTCGAATAAGGGACATTTGAAATAGTAAATCTTTAAATATAAAATGGTTGTAGGCAACTTCTTAAATTGCAATACTCCTATTTCTATTTTATTATAGCTAAAATTTATCTGAGCAAACTTGACTGTAATTTGGAATCACATGAATGTTTCTGTACTATGTACGTGAATGTACGCATTATGTTGTCGTTTGAATTTAAAACTTTGTTTGCATAAAAATAAAACTAGGGCGATCTTATAATGGTAAAAATAATGACGTATTTAAAAGTAACATTTAAAACAAAACAAAAAACAATTCTAAGATACTCTAAAATATTAAAATGGCTTACTTAAACTCTTCCATTATGATCCAAAACCCTGAGCTTGTAGAGGTTTACCAACGTTATCTGAAATAACGTAACTTAATGTAAATAATATAAAACTCTTTTTGACAAAAACCAAGACCGACTCAACTTATAAGGCTACAGATGCTCTTTCCATCTGCTTCGGGAAGTCGGCTGTTCTGAAGAAGAACGAAGAATGTTCGGAACCTGAGAAGTACAGTCGGCTGTGCGCAATCAGGTTTCGTTCTTTTCTGTGGAACAGCCAACCTCCCGAACAGGATTGAAAACGTGACCTCACTGAGAGCTGCTCTGGGCTAAAAGTTGAGTAGACCATGGAAAATCATCAATTATCAAGTTTTCAGGTCTTGAGTGACAACAGAAATATTAATGAAAGTAAATTCCTTCTCGAGCCCTTATTGGTCAATCCATGTCACGAGGGAACAGAGGAGCAATTAGAATACCGATCGCAAATGAACAAGAATGAAAGCTGGAAGAAATTTCGTCACCCGAAACAACCCATTTAGAATTTTGCCAAACCAAGTACGCGTCCTCTCGCCCAGTAGTAAAACCAACACACAACGCGGCTCCTAACCATGGCTGAAAGCGCGGTTTCGAATTAATGGATAATGTTCAGTGTCTGCCTGCATCTAAACAAGGGAAGCATTTGTTATGTCAAGATAATGTAATTTAGCCCTTTCTATTTTTATAAAGAACTTAGCTTGATATCACAGTTGAAAAAAAAAACCTAACATGCCGACGTTTTATATATGGTAATGTCGTACCAATGTTTTTACTCCTTCGCCTTGTCTGATCTGGTTTTTCTCCGCCAGTGTAAGAATTAGTGGTGATAAAATTGTGTTTATGGCGGACATTTTTGGCGTTCTTTTTTTTCCCCAGACGAGGAATGTTAATGTGATTTATGATATGAGCCACTCTTTGTTTGCAAGAGCAGAATGGGGAAACAAAAGTTTTAGGCTCGGAACATTAATTTTGATGCCAAAGGATGACCCTAGCTCATTAAAAACTCGTAAATAAGCTGGCTAATTACTCAACGAACTAATCATTGACAATGTATTAATGTTCATCATTGCTTCTTTTGTTAGGGCCGTTGTATGTTTTGGAGATTTGTATTAATTTGCCACTGTTTTCCTGCGCTAAATATATGTATGTTGCTTTACATTTTTGTTTTAAAGTATAAAATAAGAAAGATTAAATTTTCTAATTACAATAATTAGAAACTATCTCATTTAGAAAAGCGTTGAATAAATACTAGTTTCTGTTAAAAATGAAAAAGAAATAAAACCTTGTTTGGAAAAGAAATAGTTTCACAATGTCAAGCAAACACATTTTTAATTAAAAAAATTACGCCTTAATGCCTGAAGCAATTAGTATTAAACTATTTTATTACAGTTTTTTGTTAGTTTTAAATGTATTGTTTTGTTCATGAGTATAAATCACTTAATTTAAACATTAAATTCTCAAAAATTGCCCTAACTGATAAAAAAAATAACTTATTAAACCGATTAAACCTTTCATAAAGAACATTTTTAAAAAAGCATATTTGACAAGAAAAGGTTATAATAAGGATATTTTGAAGCAATATATCTGAAAATTTTAAAACTAATAAACATTCAATAATTGAAGCGTACTAGTTTATAAACAGGAAATGCAAATAAAATTTTCTTAAATTTAGTACTTTCAACAATTACCTATTATATAAAATGGTTTTTTAATTTTTGATTATATTATGGTATGGAAGTATATATGACGTATTTGGATATTGGTTTGTTTTATGATATTTCTGAAATTAAAATAAGAGAAATATAAGGGGAAAGTAATCAATAACATAAAGGCAATTACCTAGAGAAATTTTACCCATTAATTTATTCCAGAAAATTATAATGTGTTTCAACATCTGAAATTTAAGAGATAAAGAAGGTATGATAAACTACTGCAATTTTTTTATACTTACGTCGATATAAATAGGCGTTTTGAGGCTTTTAATTTTTTGCCGGATATATTTAGAGATTAGTAAATAAAACTTCTGTAATTAGACTTTTTTCGAATTATTAAATTAAATTTTATTTTTGCTGTTTAATATATGTTCCTAGTTGGTAGTTGGTTCCCTGCTCTGTCTTTAGGACGGAACTCATCGCTATTGATGAAGCTCTAACATACCTCCTTCCACTCAATCTCCAACAAGACATCTGGATATTCTCAGATAGTCGTAGTGCTATTCAACGCTTGAGAGGTTGGAAAAGAATTAACGACCAAACAAACATCGACATTGTACTCAATCTTAAGACGCTCTCCAACTGGGGTGAGATTCATATTCAGGGTCCCCGCACACGTTGACCTGCATGGTAACGAAATTGCTGACAGTCTGGCAAGGGAAGGAACATGTACCAATGGAGACGTCTCTGGCGTTCTTACGTATCAGGAGCTTGCCACCAAAAGAAAAATTGCTCTCAATATTGCATGGAAAACACTACCAACACATGACTGGTATCATGTTGTTTACAGTGTTTACCCTGGAGGTGCCCTAGAGATCAATGGTGATAGGGCAATGCAGACATATTAGTGGCCACATAAAATCTCTTTCATTTGACCAGGGTTGCAAGATTTTTTCATTTTGTACAAAATGTAGTGCGGCACCGGCCTCCCCCAGCCACCTCCTTGCATGTATGGGGTTGGACAAGAACGACTTATTGCAGAATCCTGTCCAAGTTATGGAATTTTTTGAGGGTGTTCAATCTCTTGGACTTGATCTAGTTTATCTAGATCATGGAGAATAAGCAACAACAACAACAGTTGGTCGTAACGCCACTCGATTTGGCGTCATATCTTTAAACGACGATAGTTCTTAGAAACACATTTGATTACTTTTTATTCCTTTTTAACAATACTTAAATCCTTAAAAATTATTGATAGACAACAATATAAAAAAATTACATGTATTTATATCAGAGAGTGAAAAAAAAATTCGGCAGTTTTTTATAAATTCATACTTTTTATTTCCCTTAAGGTATTCCCTCAAGAAATTTTCAGTCAAGAAATCTATTCCCTCAAGAAATCACAATTATTCTTCCTCTTATATAAAACACTATTATGAATAATAGTATATTTTGCTCTGATTTATACTTTTCTTTGATTTATATGGTCTTTTAAGGGACATATATCTCTACAAAAACTCTTTTTTAAACTAAAATATTAATTGATATAAATCCAAACCTAAGGTTGATTTATAAAATGAAAATTTATTTTATTTGTATTTAAAAGCTTGTAAAAGAAAGGTTTTACATTTATTTCAAAGTTGTTAAAAACTTTAAAAGGAAATAGATAATTATGAGGAATTTTTTTAAGTGTTCTCCCTCATTATGTTACCACTACTTAAGAGTTAATGCATTTAAAGAACAAAGATTAAAATGCATTTCTTCTCTCAACTGCAATTGCTTTTGTAATTCTTGCAAAGTCCACCTAATGTAAAAGTTAATCGATACATTTAGACAAACGAAAATCCATAATTTTAGTTACTCCTCACTTTCCCATAAAAACAATTCTGGACACGAAGTTGCACTTAAAGAGCTATTCAATCAATAAATTGGAGTTCTGTGTAAGCATAAAAAAGTCCACTTCATTAACTGCCTCATTGTCGATGAAAAAAAAAACTAAAACTAGTTCAACAAAAAAAGGCAAAAAATATCCGAAGCAAACTGCACTTTTGATAACAATGGAGGACTATAGAAGGAAAAACGCATTCATGCAATACAATAAAAATGAAACACATAGAAAGAAAAAATATTACAATAAGGGGCCTTCCATTTTTTTGTATTTGAAACTAAATTTGTTGAAAAAAAACTTTAAATGGCGTCAAGGAAAATATTCTTGTATTCTTCTGAACAATAGCGTTGCTTTCTTAGGGATTAAATAGGCAGAAGGTGAACACAGATAAAAAGTGCAATTCTTAAAAATGAAACTTGAGCAAGTGATAGATGCTTTTAAAGCTATACTGGCAATACGTTCTTAAATGATCGATTAGTATTTTAAGTACAAAAGTTTAACAATGAAAGTCTTTCAGTTTTGATAGAATAAAAAGAAAGAATTTTTCAACAACGACTTTGTGAGAACTCACAATAAAAATAAACACAACTAGTAAAATATATATTTTAAAGAATCACAAACAAATATACCAACGTGTATACTTTTATAAAATTTATCATTTTACTGTTTAAACAGTCCATTTGAATTTTGCTTTCAATAGAATGTATAAAAGTAATACGGATATTTAAATGCAACTTTATATATCAGCATTTCCTTTAAATTTTATCTCGACAAACATTTGCGTATAATCTTTGATTTAGTATTTCGGAGTTTTCTTTGAGTAAACTGATTTTGAGTTAAATATTACTCCGCCAAATCAATTGGTGGAAGTAGTACTTAGTGACAAAGCGACACTTTTGTATGTCGCCAGAACCCAGCTGCATTGTGGTAGATCAATGCAAATCCATTATTCAAACCCCAAACTAATGAATGCAACTCAAACACAATCCAATCCATTAAAATGAACATTCTCTTCACTAATAATGCAGAAGAAAAAGAACTTTTAAAAGAAGATAACAGATAAATCTGAAAAGAGTTCGTCCCAAACTTCTTCTTCTTCTTCTTGAAGTAAGAAAATTAAAGAAATCAGGAAACAGAAAAAGAAGATTCCTGCAGTGTTATGAGAAGTGTTCCATCGATTTTCGTTTGTGTTGCCATTCGCGGTGATGGAAATATATCTAATTATCTTTACGTCGGTATCTCGCCCCCCAAAATCGACTTAAACATTGACATATCCCGAGGCTTCTTTCCACTGTGGACTCTTCAGCGATGGAGGGGGGGGGGGGGGGCTTGAATTTTATGCTGTGGTAGAACGAACGAAGAAGAAATTACTACTTTCCGATGCGAAAAATAATTTGTCAAAAGTCTTGAGGGTAGATTTTCTTGAGTTCATGTCCCTGGTTCAATCGAAACTGCGAAGTTTTCGCTCATATTCTTGTTCATTGCTGTGCATTTAAAGACGTTGGTTGGTGTGATTATTGTCATAAAATATGCAGCTTACATAACACTATACGCAGAGAAGAGAAGCTTTCTTTCATTGAATGGTAGAAGTATAAAAAAAATTTGGTAAACTAAAAAGTTGCGAAAATGTCGATTTAAATTTTTTAAGGTAACAGGGAACAAAAAGACCACTCAAAATAACGAATTTTCATTTAAACTTTAGTTACTGAATCGTGCCTTTACGAAAAAACTTCTACGATGCACATTTGAATATGGGACTGGACTTTGCAAATTTGGTAGTTAATTGTTATCTAACTTTGTTGCCAGCTTTAAATGTCATTATTCCAAAACACCAATTTTCAGCCTTAAGGTACACTTTTCTCTTTTTTTATTTTACTAGAAGGGTTGAAATTTTCTAAGTAACCAAAAGTATTCCAAAAAATATTAAGCGAGTAAAAATAGGACGATTTTTCTAATTTAAGAATTCCTCAAAATTTCTATTTAGGTTAATAACTTAAAATTATGAATGTTTCATCGTCAAACTTGAGGTTCATTGCGTGTAATAGACTTTTTTTATTTCCATAAAAAAAATATTTTCAGATACCCGCAATAGTTGTGCTTCAAAGTGTACTTAAAAGCTAAAAATCGGTGTTTTAAAATAATGACATATGAAGCTGGAAACAATTGGATATTGAAACAAAATGGATATTGAAATTAACTACCAAATTTGCAAACTCCAACCCCAAATTCAGATGCGTATTATATAAAAAAATTTAGTAAATATTAATTTTAGTGATTAAAAGTTAAAATGAAAATTTGATATTTTGAAGCGTCGTTGTGTAAGTATAGTATGTTGAATTAGTACATAGATCTATAAACAAGTAAATATTAAGAAATTTAAAAATACAAATTCCTTGACAAAAATAAAGCAGAAGATTTGCTCATAACAAATTAAGTACTGCAATTAATGGGCCTTCTTGTAACCACGAATACCACCAAAATATGGTAGAAAATATTTAGTTGGACATCTGTGTTCTATGGTCACACTCCGATTTTTAAAAAAGGCTTCTATTTTATTAAAAAATCAAATAAATATAATTAAAAATAAATTCAAAATAAATATAATTAACTACGTAACAATATTTTTGGTAATTATGCATGAAAGATTTTTAAATTAAAAAAAACACTAAGCATTTTTTTAAATCGGACTGACTTCGGACAATTTCAGTAACTGTATGTAGATCTGGAGGTTTTTTCGCAAGTAAAGTAACCTTAAGTTTGATCAATATTAAATAATTGAAGGATCTAGTTATTTAACTCATATCATTCAAAGTATAACTCAGATATAGATTCCGGTCTGCATTTTGCCAAATTTTGATTATAGCAAATTCAATGGGAAGAAATCACAAATGATAAAGGGCCGGACCCTATATATTATCTTAGTTATACTTTAGAGAATGTATGTTTTGCAACTAGACCCTCCAAATGATTATCCTAAGGAAGTTAAATATCGATGCAAGTTTTAGTAGCATTACTCTGTTTTACATTTAGCAGGATAAATTTTCTTTTGTAATGTTGTCATTTTTAATTAAAAATAAAATTATTATGCACATTTTTTTAAATGACCCCCTTACACCCCTTTTTTCAAATATATCTTAGTGATTATAGTTCAGAAAAGTAAACTTAATACAAATATTTTATATTCTGCACACGATACAGAGAAACAAGTTTATTTAAAACATGTCGTACCCTTCCTAAAATAAGTTTATCAATTACTTAAGCTTCACAAAATGCTACCCTAATATGCATGCACCACCACACAACAGACTATTTTATTAGTTTAAACCTAGTTTTAGAAACCTAACAACCTTTATTTACCCAATGACGATCTTATCTCTACTTAAGTGGCATTAAACTTGATCTAGTGTGCAATTTTAATAGCATTGACTTATCTTCATTAGCGTAATTACTCAGCCTTTAATTGCACGATAAGATGAAATTAGAAATTCGATCCCCCAAAACCTCGTTAAATTTAGAGTACGATATATCTTGTGTTTCAGCAGTTTCAATGGAAAAGATGTCCCTTGAGAATTACTTGTTTCGTATTTTTCCTGTAACCATTTGATTATTTTTATCAGAAGCGATAAAAAGGAATTAATTGGTCTTAACCTGTAAGAATTCCTTATTTGCTATTACAAACAAATGTTAAATTACAATTTTTAACAGTTTTTTTGCAAGAAATTCACTTGTTTAGTTAAAATTTCGGTTTCTAATACCACATGAATTTTTTTCTTGTATGTTTAATTAAGTTTATTATGTTGTTCGTTATCTACTGTTTTAATCAGATAAACATGGTAGCTTAAAATAAAAATTTGTGATACTATTTAAATGGATTTTTATTTTTTAGGCAACTCTATTAACCCATTAATGAAGACTTTGTTAAGACCATTAACTTCTTCATTATCGAATGAAAATGTTATTTTTACGTTTCTTAATTTCATTTTGCTTTTAACTTAATTTGTCTTACATAATTTTTTTAAGACTATGGACTTCCATTTTCTTATATTTTGTTTATTTAGATAAACTTAATAGGAAGCTAATTTTTGCGGGGAAACTTTTCTTACTGTGGTTATTTGGTTAATGAAAAAATAATTTTATAGAAAAATTTTAAATTCCATTTTTTTAATAATACGTTTCAATTTCGAATATAATTCCTCTTATATATACCAGTAACGTTTTTATTTGGAATGTTGCGTGTTTTATTTATGAACTTTGTTGACTAATGATAATACTATTCCAAAACCAAAATCAGCCGACATCATGCATATTAAAATTTGGCAGCTGTAGCATCAATTGATTCATGCTTACGCAAAAAGATAATACATATGTGGCATTCATTACTGTCTTGGCTACAGATACAAGCTTTAGTGTAGACTCTCCTCATTTTTGATAAAATAATGTAAGTAATTAGTATAGAATTTAATTATTTATGACACTAATGTTAAAAAATAATTTTAAGTATTTGTAAAAAAATCAATGATATTTTTAACAATACAAGTCCATACAAAATTTGGAAAGAAAAGGCACAGAGTATGATATGTTATTAACAATATAAGTGAATAGTCGATTTCTTGTCTTCATCAATTTATTTAGTTCCTAACTCAGATATCGCTATTTTTAAAGATATTTTGCGAAAAAAAATCTTTTAAACGTCTCAAAAATAAGAAGTTTTTGTTTAAAAGTTCTGAACTCATTTTGAAGAACAATTCATTTAAAAGTTAAATAAAGTTATTAATTTATCTTATATGCTCCAACATTAACGCAGTATAGAAATTCAAAATAAAATTTCCAGAAAAAAATTAATAAAATTTGTTTCGATATTTCCAACACAATTTTTTTCAGTCAAATTCAAGAAAAAGCTATTTTTTTGCTAATAATCTATTTGCATAATTTTATTGGAAAATAAGTGTACCAATAAAGTATATCCATTAGTTTTATCTGTTTAATCCTAAATATGGACACGCAAGCCTGAATAATACTCGTTTAAAAAAATTATTTATATGTTATATCATAATATTTTCATTACTCCCATAGGAAGCTCTTTAATTTAAGAAATATCGTCTACGCACTTTTGCTACTAAGTTTGGTATACTACCTAAATTGGAGATTATTTTAATCATACTGTGTGATTATGTTGAATGTAAGTTTATTTTCATAGTTTAATTGTTTATATAAGTCTAATTTATTTTCATAGTTTAATTGTTTATATAAGTCTAATTTATTTTCAGTGTCACTGAATTATATCTGTATTATTAGATTGAATTTAAACACAGTTTTTTTACTCATAAATTGCCATCAATTCACCGTTTCTAACTTTTAAATATGACAAGCTTGTTAAAAAAATTTATTCAAATTAATAATAAATTATAAACTTTTCAAGCATCAATACAAGATATTAAACGTTGAAAAATAAAATATCACATTCTAAAAAGGGAACCGAAGTAAAGTTCTGATAAGAATAATCAATTAAATTATATTATGTCTCAAAAAAGTACAATAACAGTAGTTGAAAATAGAGTAAATTTTGCTAATGATTCCACGGAAACTATTTTATAAGTAATCTAAACTTAAAGAACTCACCTTATTTCTGACATAAGCATTGTTGTCCTTAATTGAGATATTGTATTGTTTAAAATCCTTCCAGCTTTCATTATTGCGCTTCTTTCGACCGGTGCTCCTATTTAGACCTTATATTAATTTGTAGCTCGTACCACAGTCAGCAAATTTTCTTTAATTTTCTTCAAATTTTAATAACCAACGCTTAAAGAAAAAACTAAACGTACACTCTTAAAACAAAAGAGTGAAATTCACTCCTATAGGAGAAGTGCATTTTCGGCACCGGAAAGGAGTGAAAATTAACTCAGACTGAGTTAAAACCGCTCGTTTTAAGAGTGTAGGACGCAGATTGTTTTCTTTTATTTCTTTTACCCACTCCGAAAAAGAGTGAAAATCACTCCTACAGGAGAAGTGCATTTTCGGCACGGAAAGGAGTGGAAATTAACTCAGACTGAGTTAAAACCGCTTGTTTGTTTTAAGAGTGTATTGATATAACATTCAGGGCTCACCAAATGAGTTTTCATACACTTTTCGTCACCGAACATTGCCATCTTATTTTAAATTCTATAAATACAACATGACCCCAGACTCTACAGAATGTTAACTTGATAACAGTATTCATTACGAATAGCTAAATGTAAAAATTTGTCAAGTTCCCTTGAAGAATTTTCCACTACCCTCTTTCCCTTTAATATTTCATAAATCGAAGAAGTGTATACTGAAATATTTCTGGGTACAACCCATATTTGGCCTACTTTCGTTATTTTTTAATTCGAAATATTTTTTTAATGAAATGTAGGTATTGACACGTTGAACATGTCTGTCCGTACCCCCTTCGAGAATCGATTCTATTCGTTGGATCTTAAAAATTCGTTTTATGAATATTGGAGTGAAAAGGTTTATGAATCTTGAGTTGAAGCGATTCTGGGAGAAAGTTACTGTTAAAAACCTACTTGGTTTTAGATAATAATTCTTGTAAGTATTTAAATGATAGGAAAATATAACTATTTTCGTTCTATTTGATCTTATTGTTGTATTTAGATATTCAGTTATACAGATGAGTATCTAAAATAAGATAATAGTGGTATTCTGGTAACAAAAGAAATTCACACCTTTCTTGATGCATTTAACTTTTTTAAAAGATGAATCTAATACTTTTCTGGTACCTGATACATTTTTTTTAACTTTTATGTTTATTTTTAGGTGAAGTTATGAAAAACAAGAAGAAACTAACTTATGCTTAATCAAAATTGTATCTGATTTTTGAGAACTATGGACTTTGAGTTTTGTAACATTTAGTGAGATAAAAAAAATATATTGTTTCCAATAAATATTAAGAATAGTTTTTTACGTATTTTACAATGCGTGAAAACTTGTTTTCCCAATAATTTCGAGCAAATTATTTTGAAGTTTTACATTATTTTCAAGATCAATAGATAAAATATTTTTTCATGCATTTGTTTACTCGATATAGTTTTAAAATCTATAAATTTTGATGCTCTTCTGCCAATGGTATCTTGATAAATAGCACTTCATATATTCTGAGAATATAAACAACTTTGTGCTAGGATAAATTGAAATGATCCTTTTAAAAAACACAACATAAATTCTTGAAGCAACTAGTTTTTGTATTTGCACTAAAAATTTACGACAGGCTTTCAAATTAACCACCTCAACTGTATGGTGTTGAATAAAATGAAACGAAAGTGCATTTATAATTAATTTTTTAACGACAATATGGTATTAATATAAAGATTGACTGGCAAACATTACATGCTCAAATTACGTTTATTTTTCTAAAATAAAACAGTTTATATTTTCTATAATAGCTTTATGTTACTACTTTAACCATGTTACTGAGAATATATCACGAAGATATGGGTATCTTTTCACGTATGTTTAGGGGCAAACGTAATTTTTTTAACCTATTCATTATTCAAAACTTTATTTTTATTACATTATAAAATAAAACAATATTTTAACTTTTCACAGAAAAGGGTCAAATCTTTGTGTATATTTTGACCTTCATTTTAATTACAAATTTCGTGTTAGTGATACTACACATGACAACTTCCAGTACAGAGTGCTCATAACTTAACTGGCGATATTCATGGCTATGAATACAGAAAAAATGTACTGAATTATTTTTTATTTGGTAGATAGATTTTTACAGTAATGGGTGTAAAAATACTTTAAAAATATATGTCCCAATTTTTCCTACGAGGGATATTTCTCGCAAATGTCATTTTAGGCCACGGTACACAAACACAAATTTAAAACTTTAAAAACATTAGTGATGAAAATAATTCCAATTTGTTCCAGTTCCGATTCGTATTTAGTATTCCTGAAAATAAAATTAATTATATAACAAGAAATAAAAAATGCAAAGTTTTTTAATTACTTTTAAGGTGATTTAAATCGTGGAAGCACATCAATGTCAAAAAAAGTTTCCTTAAGATTTTTTTTGTTGTAAAGTTTAAGGGATTCTATTTCCCATGTCATCACTAATCACTCTAACAAATTAACAGTATCTCCGCCTATTACGTTGCTCTACACAAAGCCTTGAGTATCATCAGTTTAATAATGGACACTCGTGTATAATAACGATATACAATGACATTAATATTTATTAGAGATGGCTAATTTATGTTTCGGAAAATGTCAAGGTAAGATATTTTGTAAGGCATATATTATGTACTTGAGATATAACTCTTCAGCTGATTAAATAAAATTGTGTGTTATATGAGTTACGCTGTTCACCGTATGTTGTTAACAAATATTGTTGTAGTCATCGTAGTTGTGTGCTTATACCAGTGAAAAATATTAAGTGACATAAAAATAAACTAAAATCAAATTAGAGAGTAACTTTTAGTTTTTATATTTATAGTTTTGATTTAATAGATAAAAATGTACTTGTTACTATTTCACTACTGAGTAATGTTTAATGTGATTTTTATGCATTTATATACATATGTACATGATTTTATGCATTTTTCAGTGTTATAGAAATAATCATTAATTAAAATTTATCAAAATTTCCAAAATTATGCAAATAATATATCTAAACCTTGGATAATTTCATTTTATCTCAATTAATTTACTACTAAACATCATTTGTTTTACATAGGAATAAATTGTTTAAATTTGTTAAAATTTTTCGTTAAAAAAATCCTGACATTATAAGAAATGTATTATTTATTTGTGAAGCGCCATTAATTGCAACCTAAAACAACTTCTAAACTTTTCTATAAGGAAATAATATTTTGTAACTAAGTGATGCAATTTATTACTGTTATATCATGTGTCATAAACATTTAAATAGAAGAACAATTAAAATTCATTATACATTCAAAATAAATTTAAAACTTAAAATCTTTTTTAAAAATAGTTATTTTCTTGTGTCATAAAACATGATTTTTGTTTCAAAAATATGTATCGTTTTAAAATTACGATACAAGGCAAATCATACTTTAACATCAAGATCATAATTGAAAAGCTTAGAATATGGAAGAACATGGTAAGTGACATTTTTGAAAAAAATGAAATTTTGTTGTCAAAATGCGCATGTTATTCCTTCATTTAAAGATAACAAGACTCTCCCTTCTCATAAACTTTAATTTAAGTAAATTTTTAAACTTTTGTAAGTGCCGTTTTTAACGTATCTAAGTGCAAACGAAAAACTTTAAAGGTTATTTGTTCCATTTCACCTTTTTGTCACTTAGCACGTTCTACTTCTCAGCTCTTCAATTAAGAGATTAATTTTTATCATTCAAAACCTTTTTTCTCAATTCCAATACCAAACTAACGTATTCAGTTTAATCCATTGCTTTTCATATCAACAAAGGTCCATTATTGGATTATTGACTTATAAAACAAGAATTCTTGAAATATGAAATAAAGAAAGGTAAATAATTTATGGTTTAACTTGATGAAAATATCTCTGTAAATAAATGTTGGTATAAACGATTTATTTTATGAATTCTTTGTTATTGAATCGAATTAATGATTTTGTAAATTAATTTTATGCATATAATGAGATATGCCAAATATAATAATTTAAACATTCAAAATTATCCAAATTAAATATTTGTTTTAAACAGTAATTTCAGGGAAAATGTTTAGTTGTAGTTTGTATGCCTTTTTAATGATATAATAGATGAATTGTAAGGGTTAATAAAGATAAAATAAAGGAAAAATAAGGACAAAGGGTAAAATATAACTCTTCACTAAGTTTTAAAAATTTGATTTTTTAGTTAAGAACTGACAATCAAAAGCTTGCAAAAATTAATAAACTTAGTTTCAACGCAGCAATAAATGTAAAATTCCTTTCTATTTATTTCAACAACAAATGCAAAATATTTCAAAGTTCGTATTTGTATCCCATGTTGCACTTTCATATGGGTCAAATTTTTGTGAATTCTGAGGCTATCTATCAGAAAAGGGCGAAGGGTCCAGAAATGGACGACCCCTTGTCTTCGGGCCAAAGTGCATTGGCCCACATGAGCTTCCGTAGATACGATTTCCTCAGAAACTATTGAGATATCATTATATTTTTTTGATAGTGTTTATTCTTTACATATAGCTCTTTGATTTAACCTGAGTATATTTCAAAATATTAAAAAATACTTTTACAGTTATTTTTTTTTAAATTTGCATTGAAAAACACATAAAAATCAGATTTAAAGTTATATAATTTTTTTTGAACAGAGATATTTCAAATTTCTCAGCTTAAATCAAAGAGCTATTAATGGGGAAGAAATAAAAAACAAAATATGTTGATATCGCTTATAGTTCCCGAGAAAAATATTCCTAACTGTTGAAAAACCTTATATTTCAGGAAACGCAAAAGAAAAGTAAGGTTGAGGTAAGAACTGATATTAAGAGTTTCTCAAAAATGCTTATAAAAAGAAAACCACTAAACCGAAATCGATAAGATTGGTCTTAAATTAAAGCTAAAAATAAGCAAAATAAAAAATAGAAAATCGACTTTATTGATCCCAACACCCATCCGACCCCCCCCCCCCCCCTTAATCAACAATTAACCACGATTTTACACTAAAATTATAACAGCGCCCCTTTGATTACTCTTTTCGATAAAATTAATCTCCGCGGTTCCTGAGGGTTCCGCGTGAGGTTGCTCTACTAACCGTGGCATATGCCTAGCACCCCAGAACCGTTGGTCAAGTAGCTGAAATGGGCACGACAGGCCTTGTCCCACTAACGGGCTGTTGTGCCGAGGATAGAGTCTTATTTCATTAATATAGCATATTTTGGACAGTTGACATAGATGCCTACTGTCGTAATATAGTGAAAATATACCTTGTTTGGGATTTCTATCTTTTCATTCAAACTCAAAAATTTATCAAAAAGT
Source organism: Oedothorax gibbosus (assembly GCA_019343175.1). NCBI lineage: Eukaryota > Metazoa > Arthropoda > Arachnida > Araneae > Linyphiidae > Oedothorax > Oedothorax gibbosus. Next base: position 12,481,417 of record CM033273.1, read on the forward strand.
TAAAAAGCAAAGTTACAATAAAGATTATAATAAATAACATTTTACATTTTTTAAATGCATTTTTTAAATAAAAATCAATTTTTTTAAACTTTGAATGAAAGTATTTTCGATCAGCATTTGTCAGCAATCATTCTCAGGGGCAAAGCAAAAACGAATCTTAAGTGAACCCCCATTATCTTTAAGTCCCTCTAATAGATTTGAAGTAGATTTATAGGCCTTGTCCCGCTAACGGGCTGTTGTGTGCCGAGGATAGAGTCTTATTTAATTAATATGGCATATTTTGGACAGTTGACATAGGTGCCTACTGTCGTTATATAGTGAAAATATACCTTGTTTGGGATTTCTATCTTTTCATTCAAACTCAAACATTTATCAAAAAGTTAAAAAGCAAAGTTACAATAAAGATTATAATAAATAACATTTTACATTTTTTAAATGCTTTTTTTAAATAAAAATCATTTTTTTTTATCTTTGAATGAAAGTATTTTCGATCAGCATTTGTCAGCAATCATTCTCAGGGGCAAAGCAAAAACGAATCTTAAGTGTACCCCCATTATCTTTAAGTCCCTCTGATAGATTTGAAGTAGATTTATAGGTCCCTGACAATTACCTAAATGCCTTTAGGAAACAATGCCCGTTCATCTAACAAAAAATAATGCAAAGGCCCGAAATGTAAAGGGCCCGAATTGAGCTTTCACTCAAGGACGCCAAACTTTAATCTGCCTTTGAGTAATGAGGAGGACAAGTCACAAATTATCTGGCGCTTCGCCAGCGAACAAAGGAAGTTTAAATTTTAAGATCCATTAATCTTCATTGATCAAAACTTTTTGAAAACATGCTTTGGAGATGATAGCGCTGACGTTGGGAAAAGATTTTGGAAATTGTTGAAAAATTGTTTCTGACATTAGTCTTGTAAATAGATATCTTTTTTTTCTGTTTCTTTGTTGAATTTGGGTAATTTTTAAATATATTTACTTATTATATGCCCTTAGTAATGGGTTTCGTATACACTCTTAAAACAAAAGAGTGAAATCCACTCCTATAGGGGAAGTGTATTTTCGGCACCGGAAAGGAGTGGAAATTAACTCAGACTGAGTTAAAACCGTTCGTTTTAAGAGTGTAGGACGTAGATTGTTTTCTTTTATTCTTTTACCCACTCCGCAAAAAGAGTGAAATCCACTCCTATAGGGGAATTGCATTTTCGGCACGGAAAGGAGTGGAAATTAACTCAGACTGAGTTAAAACCGCTCGTTTGTTTTAAGAGTGTACTTCGTATTAGATTAGCAATCTTCCTTGTAAAATTTCCATATTGTGGTAAATATAATAAATTCATAGAAGATTGTAAATAAGATTTTTTTAATATATTTTGCATTTAGATGGTAAAAATTATTCCCATTAGACTGTTGTTACTCTGCATAAAAATTTTTTTAAAAAATCTTAAAAGTTGTAAAGTATTATAACGAATTGAACATTTATAAGACATGTGGGATTTGCCTTATTATTATTCAAAGGTAATGAAAGCTTTACGATGAAGAACGAAAATCCAAAATGTATATTATATTTTATGTTTTTTTTTCTTCATATTTTGGAGGGTTCTGATTTCGATGATGTCTGAAACCACTCTACAGCTCAAACTAAAAAAAGCTACGGACTTCAAATTTGGTGCACGAGTTCCCAGTACTTGTCGGACGTCTAAATATTTTTGAGAAAATCGCGCTTACACAAATGGTAGCTACTATAGTACTTTTCTGATTTTAAGTTTATTGAAATTTACTTACTTACTTACTTACTTACTTATCCCTCTTGCACTCCATCGCTGGAGCATAGGGCCTCCGTCAGGTTCTTCCATCTCACTCTGTTGGTGGCCAGATGTTTCGCCTCCCGCCATGTTGTCCCCACATCCTTCAGTCCGTTTTCGATAGTTCGTCTCCAATTGTTTCTTGGTCTTCCCCTTTTTCTGTGTCCCTGGGGATTCCAATCAAAAGCCTGTCTTGTCTTGAATTTTTCATTTTTTCGCAATACATGCCCAATCCAACGCCACTTTCTTTTCTTAATTTCAAGTTCTATTGGTATCTGTTTTGCTCTCCTTAGAAGCTCTTCATTATTAATTTTATGGTACCACTTTATGTCAAGAATCCGTCTTAGGCACTTGTTAATGAAAACCTGGAGCTACCTCATGTTAGTTTTATGAAAATGTACTTATGGGTATATAATTAAATTTAATTGTATTGATTTATTGAGCGGTAATTGACAGTCGTGTAGTGTTACACACTCCTTTTAAAGTTCACTCTATATTTCTATTATTCCAAACACTCCATCCACGATGAAACTAAGACTTCCTACATATTATTATACCAAGCATTAAAAGTCAAGAAACAACTAAATATATTAACCTCAATTCTTAGGCATTAAGGAGCAATCCCATAACTCTTAATTTCCTATCCTTAACCTGACAAGCTCCAACGAACCTGCTGTGTCATTATAATCTGAGCTCTTGATTGAAGAATGATGTTGGTCTCATGGGAGGTTATGCATAAATTATTTCTGTAACCCAAATGTGATTCTTGTCGGACCTTGGAAAGTCTTTTAGGGAAACGTTAGCGTCAAGTTTGTTTAGGTGGGTCGTTTATAATAATTAGGCGGGTATAAGAGAAGTTGTGACGCTTGGTAGGTAAGATAGTGTGATTTTTTTGTTTAGTGACGATTTAGTAGTAAATAGAATGGCAAATAGAATGGCTGAGTTATATAAGTATAATTAAGAGATAAATAGAAACGTACAAAACGCAAATGAAATAAAAGATCTTAAAAAGTATACAACCTCTTCGGGACTCAACGTATTCAGTGCATAAAAATGACGATGAGCAACGAAGATGCCATTTTAATGAAAGTAGTAGGTTTGTAACTTAGAACCGCTTCCACACACAATTGACGGACTTGAGATTATTATAACTTCTACTTTTAATTTATAGACGTAATGCGGAAGCAAGAACCCAATTTTCTTACATGAGAACGCATGAAGTCATTTTTTTCCAACTAAATAATACGTAAAAGAATTAAAATTGATTTTCTTAAATCAATTGTTTAAATTTTTACTGATAATAAACTGATGAAAAAGTTTAAATCAGTCAAAATAATGTATAAATTATATGCATTGTGAAAAGATTAAAGAACATGTGGTGAAAGTTATCATGAATAAATAATCAATTTATTGCGACCATAAAATTCTGAATATTATTAGGAAATGGATTATTTATTTATTATAAGACTGCTATACAGAAAAGAAAATTTCCAATTACATAGCAGAGGCAAGACACTAAAATCGAATAAAATATAAACAACAACATTGATTAGAATAAAATACAATCATTAAAAAATGAATAAAATACAAGCATTAGAATTTAAAAAAAATAATAAATGCATTAAAATTGAATAAAACCACACCAACAAAGATTTATAATGAAGACAAGAATAGAAAAAAAAGTATTTATAAGGCCAACGATAAAATATCTCTTTTTAATTTCGTAAAGTTGTCAAAAAATAAATCACTGTTTACTGGGAGTTTGTTAACCAGTTTAATAAATTGTATATACGGCTGATTTTTAAGATAGTTTTTAGAGAAAAAAGGTTCTTTAAGAATATATTTATTTCTTGTAATATAGCTAGGAACAAAGAAATTAAATTCTTGTGTGGATTAATAAATATAACTGATTTATTTATGTAATTAAATCCATATCTTCAAAGAGCTTCAAAATGTCATCAATAGTGTTTTTAAACATCTAATGATAATTTATTTTTGTGATGCTAAGCTCTAACTACTAGGGTAGATTTTAGTAAGAAAAAACAGTTATCCTAGTTTATCGAGAAGCGTTACAAAATAATTTTAAAGTATATTAAAATTTCCTAGTCCAAAAATAAAATATTAAATAAATCTCGAAATTTGAATTTGTGCGTTCTGAAGGCAAACGAAGCTAAGCAGATTCATGCATACTTTACTAACAAGATTTTGGAGCAAGGAAAATTCCAAAAGATAAAAAAAAAATATTCTAACAAAAAAATCCAGCGTTCCCGTTGATGCCGAAAATTTGTTCCGAATCGGATGATAAATTGTTCTTTTCGCTCCGTTCCGGTTCGAATTGGGGTCGACGTCATTGATCGTCTGCAAGAACTGTCGGCATAAAATAGTTGAGAAAGTTCCACGAACAAGTTCGGGATGAATCTCCTCATACCGCTATCCTTCATTTACATAAATCTTCGCTGGGTTCACCGAAGTGTTCCGCAAGTGAAGAGATTAATAGAGAATATATTTCTTGCTTCCATAATGGAATAAAGTTTCTTCTAGAATTTTGGAATTTAGAGTGAAAGGGGCTTATCGCAATTTTTTAAATTAGCAAGAGAACGTAGAAATTGTATGCATGTTTTAGCGGCTTGTAAATTTTCGCTTTTGACAATCAAAAAAACTGTCTTAAATTCGCTTGTCGTTAGGAAATTTTGAGTTGCTTGTAAATGTTCACTTTTAAAGTTAATAAAATTGTGTTGTTGGGTCAAAATACAAAGTTTAGTTCAAAACTAAAACTGCAATATACGACGCATTTTTTTTCTCATTACTGGAAAACATAAGAACTGCATAATTTTCCAATTTAAAAGAGAACTTAAAAAACGCATACGGTTTTAGTATTAACAGGTGTGTAATTTTTTTTGTCTAACAAAAAATATCGCATTAATTTCACATGCTGTTATAAAAGGTTGAGTTTCTAGTAAATTTCCGCTTTTAGTTTTAACAAAAAAGCATGATTGGGACAAAACACAATCTTTGGTCCAAAACTAAAACTACAAAATTTGAAATATTTTTTTTTATTACTGGAGAACATAAAACTGCATAATTTACCAATTTACAAGGGAATATGAAAATCGCATACAGTTTTAATGTTTATATCGGCTCGTACAAAATTCTATAAAAATAACAAAAATACTACATTAATTTCTCACGCCCTTATGAAATTCTAAGTTGCTTAAGAATTTTTGCTTCAATTTCAAAAACACACGGTTGGATCAAAATACAATTTTTGACTCAAATCTGAAACTGTAAAATACAAATCACTTTTTTTTCATTACTGTAGAACATAAAAACTGCATACTTTAAAAAGCAATTACAATAGTTTGTTTTCATGTAAATTTCCTTCAAAATTCTATACTTCAAAAACCCTGAAGCTTCATAAAGTCGAGTTAAATCACTCTGCCTCTGAAGTAAAAAAATTTGGGCTTAAACTTCTAATGTTGCTTAGGTATTCAATACGGATCGGGTCACTTTTTCTACGCTGAAAGTGCAATGATGCATACGTTTAGTGCCCAGTAGCGTGGAATTTCAATGAATTTTTTATGAACTTACCAACAGAAGAAAAACAAAGAAAGTTTAAAGCTTCTCTTGTCTTTAAATTTCAAAACTTTCCAATTCAAAAACATTATCTGGTATTAAATTCACCAAAGTTTAAAATAATTTATTTGTTTATACATAATTTGCTTAAAAGTTAGTTGTATGTTAATAAGAAACTGGTTTTAGACAGTAATTTATGACTCCTCTAATACTATATTTTTTTCGAAATTTTAAATTTGGCACCAAGAAAAACTTAAATTATAATTTTAACATTGCAATCGGCTATGATGCAATGCAGCTCACATTAAAAAAATAATATACATTTTAGAAATTTTGAATTTAAATTTGTAAAATTGTTCTGCTTTGTAGTGAAAGTCTTTGTTTTAATTAATTTCTATATCCTCTAGTTTGAGGTTTGGTCTAAAACTTGAAACTAATCTTAGTCCATTTGCAATCTTTAATTTCAAGTATCCCACTTTCTTTGAGATTTAATAATTGTACTATGAAATCGGAATCACAAATAAAATCACACGAACAAACAGAAATACAGTGATACAGAAAAACGATGTCTATAAATAAAATTTTTATTTTCATTTGTAAAATCAGTAGAGATTATCTATTGAAAAGTTGGGATATTACTAAAAGAAAAAATTTAATTTAGTTTTAAGTGCAATAGATAAATGAACATTTTATAGACCTAAAATAGTTTTTTCATTTTAAAGTACAAATCAAATTTGATAATGAAAAATGTCCTAAATAAGTGTGTTATTTAATGTACCTAATTCTACTCAGCATTTTACAATTTAGTAAGCTGAAAATATATAGATTGTATTGTTCACAGTGCACCGAGTTTGTATTTTGCTTAGAAATTGAATTAATAAAACCAAAAAGCATATTAATAAACTTTTATTGACGCATTTAAACAAGCTTATTCCTATGAAAGAGATTATTCCTTATGTCCCAGGAATTATATCCACATATAATAACATTATAAGCTTATAGAAAATAGCTTTAGAAGAAGATAATCCTCAATCCGTTTCTATTCAGATACTTTTCTTCTTTTTCGACGTGGAACTTCATTCGTTAGATTGACAAAGTCATAAATTAAACTCACAGATTAAGCTAGTTGCACGCACAAAGATTTTCTTCATAACTTCTTAGTTTGAAAAACTGTGCATCGCATTCAAACAAGTACAGCAAATATATCTTCATTCTTCACGTTTCTAACTTTATGTGAAAGAAAAACAACTATTAAATAAACATTTTAGACATAAATATCTCGAATAGTGGATATAACGATAACATTTTAATGTACCGGTAGATTTCATTTTTTTAATTTTACGAAATTTAATTTTTCGTGGACAAAACTCAATTATAATTTTACCTACATCAAAATCTTTAAAACTTTTCATTTCAAACAACAAACTACATTCTTTTTGGAGATACAACATGTGATAAGATAAAAAAAAAATCCGTTTTGACAAATATGTCAGTTACACCCACGTCAAATAAACCTATCAAACTTCGGGATAAATCTATGAAAACAAATGAGAGGCAATTTACTGGATGATGATGCTTTGGACTCAGGTGTTCAGCTCCAATTTGCTTGAGTGTTATCTCCTTTTTTTCCAATGGTTTTCTTTGCCTGTATTAGAAGAAGGATGCAATTGCGTTATTATGATATCATATAAAAGACCAAATTGGTTATCTTAGCCGTATAAATAGGACTTGTTGAAATGATGTTTGGGGTTATTTGATTCAATAAATTCATTAATGTGGGAATTAGTGTTTTTGTATTTGGGAGAAATGTATTGGATTATGGTAATGTTGTATAAATAAATATTTTATTTAGTATTTTTAGTATATATCAGCAAATGAATGCTCGTTTTTTGCTCGGACTTAAAAAAAATAGAATCAAATTACATTGAAGCAGTATGCGTCTCATTTAGTCTGCTATAGGGTAACGCAATTAAAGGATTTTTTGATAAATTATTTTACCCTAACGTAGTATTTTTTTCTTCTTTCTTTATTGACGATATATAATATCACAAAAAAAACTTATTTAACGAAAGAACATCGATTTATTGACTATCCTCTAATTTATTTTAATGTTGTGCATCTAAGTACATACGTAAATTTACGTAACTCTACTTTCACCAATGGATCTGACCATGATTTCCACCAACCCTCTTTGTTGTGATAGAACCTCTAAACCGTACAAGTTATCGTATCTCCTACTATCAAGATTTGTTTGCTTACTTTTGTGCGTAGATGCACTGCCTGATATAAATACGTGTAATATAATGTATTTATAATATGATATACAATTGTATCAAAATACATTCAGCAGAAAACTACTCTCTCCAGTGAATCCGACTACATTTCGGCTTCACATGACAGACCTTTAAAATCGAACCTTCAGTGATAAAAAAAATGTATTGACTATCCTCTAAATTATTTTAGAATTATACCCGTATACCAACATAGAAAAATTAGTAAAATATAATGTATTGATACGCAAACATAATCTATTTCACATATTATATACGACTACGTCTAAATACATTTAACAGAAAACTTGTTTCTCCAGTGGATCCTACTACGTTCCAGTTTTTAAAATGACATACCTTTGTGATCGAACCTCAAGTGATAAATCAATCCATTGACTATCCTCTAACTTATTTTATAATTATACTAGTATAATAAAATATATAAATAAGTATAATATAATGTATTTATATACAGAATATATAATGCATTTTTATAAACGATGTACGATGACATAAAATATCTTTATCAAAAACTACTTTCTCCAGTGGTTCCGACTTCGTTTCTGTTTCTTAAATGACTGAACTCTCTCTCTCTCTCTCTCTCTCTCTCTCTCTCTCTCTCTCTCATCTCTTCCTCGTCTCTCGTCTTCTCTTTGTGATCAACCTTTATTGATGAAAAAGTTTATTTTTGAGTATCCTCTAACTCATTTTATAATTATACAAGTGTACCGAAATATAGAAGTAAATATAAGAAAATGTAGTTACACACATAATATAATGTATTTAGCATATAAAATGCATCTAAATACGTTTGGCAGAAAACTACTTTCTCCAGTTGATCTGACTACATTTCGGTTTCACAAATGAAAGACTTTTGTGCTCGAAACACCAGTGGTGAAAAAATTGCATTGATTTTCCTCTAACTTCTTTTATAATTGTGTGAGTACAAAGAAATATATGTCTTGAAAAAGTACAATATAATGTATGCATACACATAATAAAATGTGTTTTTTTATATGCTGTAATATTATATCTAAATACATTTAGCAGAATTGATCGAACAAGTTTTCTCTACCCGACCACGTTCCGGCCCCACAAATGACAGTTCTATGTGATCGAATCTCCCATCTATTGTCTCTGCAGAAGAGATGCAACGACATGTCTCCCAACAATGTAACGGGTATGCAATTGGTGACGATGCAGATGAATCGGACACGACCCGTCACCATGGCAACGCTAGACATAAACTGTCATTAATCTTCGTCAGCCTGACAATCTCCGAATTGCCGGGTGCGCGGTCACCTGTGTGACCGGAGAATAATAGTGGGGAAGAATGGTAGGGAAAATAGGGAGAAATATTCGACGGGGACCTCGGAGACTACTTTCACATGCAAACGGATCAGGTGACGTTCTCCGCATCTACGGCCGTTCCATCGCAGTTGTAATGGGCATGCTTCACGTCGTGAGTGACAACAGTTCCAGCAGTATTGTTTTCATTTTTGGGCCTTCTGGTACTGAAATTACATTTGTTTTGAAAAATATAAAGTTTTCTTGCCTTACTGAAACAAATATAGTATACAAAGATTTCTTTTAGTGGAACTAAAGATTTTCTCTGTTCGTGAAACGCGCTAAATTGCTATGGAACAATTTCGCTTAATTTCTCCTCACAATACAGAATACCATCTCCGCACTTCTCCACATAAGTCAAAATATCATTGAAACCAAAGTTTTCCGACAACATTGACGATTCTGGTTATGCTTTGCTTATTTGAAATTTAATGGAATAAATAATTATCAGGAATGAAACAAGTTGCGCGTAAAAAAACTCTGAAATAGAAAAAAACAGATTACACTAATTCTGAGAGTGAAATCGAAACAACCAATGAAATCCCAGGAAATGCAAAAATAGAAACAGGAAAGTTACATCATCTTAAACGATTCCATGTTAGGTGAATTATTTAGTTTGCATGTGATAGAAGCGAAAACCGGAGTTACACTTTTACCTGAGGTTTTCAATCAAGTGGTAACAATGTTAAGGGCTACAATGGCAATTTACGGCAGCAAACTGGTCACTGATATTTCAGCACTTCAAATTCACTTGGCATCGCTACTACTTGATTGAACAAGGTAAAACAGTTACTTAATTTTTTTTTTATTTCCGTCGCATGGTACATGTATATTCCGGCTTGTGTGCTTTTTCAAAGACCCGCTTATATAAGCCTTCGTCAAGAAAGACAGACACAGAATTTTTACTGTCACAGAGAAAGGAAAGTACACTCAGGGCGAAAGCGGAAATCGAACCCGCACCCGTTACAGCGCGCAGAATGCTAGCGTAATGGTCCAAACCACTCGGCCATCCAGGCCCCCCGTCGCATGTTAATGGTTCAATCAACACTGCAATCATCCGGCACCGTAAGTACAGCGAAAATTACCGGAGTCGAGGAGTGTGAAACGGACCTTAGAGTCCCTTTAGCCAACACCTCCTGAAACACAAAGCCTTTAAATGGGTTACCATTTACGTGTAATTTAATAAGAGTAGTCCACTCTCTGACCAATCACTTAGATAAAAAAAAAAGTTGTCGAGTTATGTATTGGCATTGCTTTTTGCTTTTGTGATTGGTTGTATCAGACTACTTTTACACGTCATCATTTGAGTGCAGAGGCCTTCTCTAAAGAAGGTGTTGTCTTAGCCCTATCAGTGGCCGAGTGGTTAAGCTACACGCCTAGAGATTGAACCTTCTGTGTAGAAGCGGGGGTTCTGTACACCACCTAGACATGCATCCTATAAATCGGATTTCAGCTGGGGAAAAAAATCCACAATTATTTAGGGGGTGAAGCAGTATACTGAGACAGACTTGCTCGTTAAAATAGTCGAGACCTTAGTCCCAACTACTTTAGCTCGAAAGTTTCGTTGGGTGCCGTCCAAGTGTCGATTACGTCACTTGACCACGGCAATAAAACCCAATTTTAAATATTTCTCTCTGGTGCAAAGAAAATATGTGGGAGAACATATAAATAAAATTTCGTTTGTAGGCAATGAATGTACGTAAGTTTGCAAGTTATTGGTAAATGTGTAATTTAATTTTTTATTTTGATGTGTGTTAATAATATTTTATAGTTGATATTGTTTTTATGTTTATCATGCTTTCAACAAGTTACATTCATAATTAAATCCAAACAAGCACACTGATGGTTAGCTAAAATTAAGAGAATAAGAATTATTTAATCCGTTGAACTTTGCTGAGCGCAATGAATTCTTTACACAGATACATATTTATTCAAATTTAAATGAAATCCCTGGATTTTATAAATAACTCTTTAGAATCATTCATTACTAAATAAATGCTCCGTTCAGCTTTTCTGGTAAGTAATATGTAAGTTTTTAGAAAATATGTTGTTATTAAAATTTCATGTACATCAATGCATTATTTATACTTTAAAAGATATATTTCTCACTAGTCTCCTTCCAATAAGCTACCTTACACATACCGCAAGCCTCTCCTCTACTTAAAAGCACACGAGAAAGCTTTGAAATTTTCTTGTATCCAAAATTCTGTGCTGATGTGACAATATTGTAACCCCTCTTTCACTGATTTCATGAAGTTTTTTATCATTAAAAAATCTTGTTTAATGATTAATGACTTATATGAATGGAGACTAGCTTGTCTGGCTGGGCCATTAGCTTTAAAAAACAAATATTGTCACCGCTTTAAGAGCTCATTTTCTCTAGCAGACTTTAACTTTAACAACTAAAAGAAAGTGACTGATGTGATATAGGGGCCGGTTTAATTTGGTGATTTCTAGTATTTCAGCAAGCCCCGAACAAGAACAAATCTGGTTAACCATTTCAGCTCAAATTCAATCCAACTTTATCAATATAGAAAACTTAAGTTTAATTTTTACGATCACTAAAATTCGCCAATGAACGTACGTGCCAATGAACGCCAATGTTCTCCAAAGAACGTACTGGACCAAAATTAAACTCATTTACGAAACATGCGTTGGCACAGCTATGATATAATGGCCAGTTTTGATTTGGCGATTTGCTTTATGATGTAAAGCAACCAAAATGTCCAAATGAGGTAAAAATTCCACTTCATATTTCATACAACTCTATGGGTATGGCAATCCCACGTTACATTTCCATCTTCGCCAAAAATCGCAAATGAACATGCCGGCCATTATATCATAGCCGTACCCATGTTACATGTCTGTCCAACCGACGCACCGCAATGTAAAAAGAAAAGTCCGCGGCTATTTGTCACATTTAAGTCCAGGGACCCGAAGGGGGGAATGTTTCCTTTTTAAGAGATGTGCCAAAATTCTCCTCTCCAAAGCATGATAAATGCCTGCTCTTGCGGCGAAATAAAACGCCGCGTTATGTGTACACAATAGGGAGAAGGGCGGACTGGAAAATGAACCAGGCCGACAACACATCGGGTAGAGATAAGAATGGGTATAGAGACTCTAAAACAAAGGGCGAAACTTCAGGGGGACATATATCACGTTTACAGCCCTTGTAAACAAAGGGGGCTTTCCAGATGCTGCTGGCTTGTTCTTTGGAGAGTGGAATATAGGTCCCTCCTCGCTTTGATAGCGGTAACTTTTCTATATGCCTCGCTACGATGGTTTGACAATACTTTAGCTGGTATTTTCGTAAAAATTAGTTATGTTGTTCCTATTTACACCTTTTTAGATATATGACTTTAATAAATTAATAATTATAATTAACAATAATATTTATTCCATAAAAAACATTAACAGTAAACACGAGAAACATACAAACTTATATTCATTTTTTTGCAAACGAAACATAGTTTTTTTACAATTCCGAAGAATCCGTATGCAAAGTTGAGTTGTTTCGCTGCTACTAACCCAACAAATATTTAATTTCCCTAAAAAAAATGATATCTGTTAGTACTATTATACGTATAAAACAATTTCGGACTCATTCAAAAATCCGCTCCACAATGTGGATGATATTCTTATATGTGACGCACTTACTATTCTGTCAGACTAATGTCACAACGTGTTTGCTGTTGTTGTTATTGTGGAAGGGAATGTTGCCACTAAATCTTTCTTAAGACGCGATGAGTAGTCCGGGATTTGCTTGGGTGGGTTTCTGCTCTGTTGACATCTGCATTTCAAGTGTGACGGTATTTCTTTCGTGGTTTCAAAATGGTGGCTTCTTTTGTGGGGGGTTGTAACTATAATTTGATTTACTGATACCTTCTCCCGTGATAAGATAAAAGATTTTGATAGAAGAAACGAAGAGCGGCGAAAAATTTCCCTCCAGCCTTATTTTTTTTAAAAAAATTAGAATATTAAGCGATGAATGATTTGCATATTCAAAAAATAATTATTTTTACCATTAGTATTGAGCGCAATTTAAGACTTTCAGTTGAAGATTAGCAATGGCAAACAATGTACCATATAAACATATAAATGAAAAGAGAATAAAAAACATTTAATTTTATTTACAATCATTTGCTCAATAAAAATTACAATACATATAAAAAAAAACTAGAGAATGTTTAGTACATTTTAAACGGAATTTCATATTAAAGAATATCAAGTTTAGAAAATTTTTTATCATTAACTCCTAACTTTTACTGGCCGGGAACTGCTTACCTTAGCAAAATTTCATACCTTCAAGAGTTCAGTTTACCTTAAGCAAAATCTCATGTTAAACATATACACGCTAACGAGTTTTGACTACATTAAAGGAATTATTGTGTAAAGCCTGTTCTTGATCACTGTAAACTTGAAGAATGGTTAATTGCAGAGGTCAAAAGTGTCATACACTTCGGCATAAAATTAATAAAAATTACAAAAACTAATAGCTTTTAGAAAGAAATATCTTTCGATTTTAAATTTAATATCTATGTCTTTTCTTTACGTGATATATATTATAGCAACATTGGTCAAGACGGCACTAAAACAAAGAAAAAAACATTCAAAATATTGGATATGGAATATTACATTATTTTAAAATTTATCATACGCACCTTTCTTTTATTTTAGAATTATGTACCAAGACACTCATAAACAAAATGTAAAGATTGTGAAATACTTTTTATGTCTTTTATAAGTTATTTATTTTACAATAAATTCTATTTACTTTATCTGAAGATTTCTGTCTCCGTTTGGAGGCATAAATATAATACGCTTATGCTTGGTGTCTGCCACAACTACAATTTTATAACAATAAAAATGAAACTTTTTGTGTTTGTGTGTGTTTTTTTTTACCTCATAGACTCCTAAACTAGATGACAATTTTACTTGCAACTTAGCACAAATGTGTAGTTCATGCTTGAGTTACGATATTTGAACTTTCAGAGTTAAAAAAATGTTATATTTGTAGATAAAATTCGAATTATCTAAAAAAAAACACATAACTTTCGCTCAAATCTGATCTTTTTTCTTTTCGCTCGTTTTGCCATCAGAGACTCCAAGTAAAGACAAAATCAATCAAATAGAATGCAAGGAGACTACTAAAACAACAAACGTAAGAAGTGCAAGCCTTTATAGATGAATATATTTATTTATTTAAAGAAATTATAAATACAAGTAACAGAAATGCACTCAGTTATAAAACTGGTAAAACTGAAAAAAATAACAGGTAACGTGAGAATAGCAAAGTATAGGCAAGCAATGGGGTTCTTTGGTTTCATGAATGGCAACAGCACAAGCTGTATTGTTTTAATTTTTTGTATGGAATTATTTTTGTTTTGGTATTCGAAAATGAGTTTTCAAAGAATATTTTAATTATTAAAATTTTAAAATGGCAACTTCTTGCTGTGCTATTAGTTTTTTAAATCATTTGTTAAAGAAAGCTTGCATTGTAAGAAAAGTTTATTTTCAACGCTCATTTTGGAGAGTAAAACCGAAACACCCAATGAAATCACACGACACGGAAAAATGAAAACAAGAGCGCTACACTCTTAAAACAAACGAGCGGTTTTAACTGAGTCTGAGTTAATTTCCACTCCTTTCCGGTGCCGAAAGTGCACTTCCCCTATAGGAGTGGATTTCACTCTTTTGTTTTAAGAGTGTACATATCTGAAACATTTTCATTAGTCCGTTCACTTCAAAGTAAACAAACCGAGAGAAGGAAACTGCAACCATCACAAACAGAAATTCGCTTCTGTGCATACTTTCCTACGAAAGTTTACACTTAATCCTCACAAATTGGCGAGTTAGTATTTTAATCTAGGTTTTGGGACAAATCCTTAGTTTAGATGAACGGTTTTCCCAAACATTCCCTGGTTTTCGAGGCTCAATCCAGAGGGGAAAAAAGCGATAACATGGGCGTTAAATTTAAACTTCATGCGATCTCAATTTTCTCGTTAAATGTATCAAGCTACCAAGTCGCCAAATGAGATAAATCTTTTTGGGTTTGTTCTATATGCTGTATCGAAAATCATCGCGCTATAGAGCTGTATAATGGGACATTTGTGAAAATCTAAATTTTCTCTTATTTTTCAATTTAATTTTTGGTTAATTCCACGTAAAATGATACCACAACTGAAAAAAAAAATTCTACAGTTGTAACTTTTATATGTGCTTAAGAAAAGTTTGAATTTTATTTTTTTTGTATCAACAACTATTATTGTTTCACCTTTGGCAACACAGCAGCTTCAAAATGGCTGCTTTGTTTTGAAAGCATGGTCTCGTGTTTTTTCATCATTTTGAACCCAGTAATTTTGAGGTAAGAAACACATTTTATCAGATTTTTTGGAAAAATTATTAAAATAGATTATCAGAACTATCTTAAAAACACATTATTAATCGGCATTTATTACTAAAAGATACTTAATTAGAAAGATAAAAATCTCATTTTTGACTGTAGTGTAAGTCACGAAAAGCTATAAAAGTTTCTATAACTTTTTAAAATAAAGCTTTACTTCAAAATTTTTAAGATATTTTCTTTCTATAGTAACCTCTGCGTAATTCCACACCTTTTTAATTTTAAAATAAAAGCATTTTCTCTATTTATAACACATTTTAGCTTTGTAGTGTAAGTCACAATGTAGTGTTATTCACAGCTTCTGTTTGATTTATCTATTATAGATTAGCTATAATATTTGTAGATTTCTTATATTTTGATAATTTTAATTTAAGATGGCTAACTCAACAGTTAAAAGAAAAAAAAGAGCAAAGGGAAAGACTTTAAGCATGTGGAAAATTTAAAACCTTTAAAGAAAAGGAAAGCAAAAACGACTTTACGGACAACACTTTAACTAAAAATACACCACCTCTATTGCAATGTTCCAACCGTTAGACAACATTGAATGGCATTTCTCTGCTACCAATGTTGGTCATCTTTACCTTTAGTCATGAAAAAGGACCATTTGATAGACTTGGTGATACAGTGAGGAGGGGATAAAAGCAGCCACACCTTCCAGGAAAATTGACCCACATTCTGCTAAAGATTTTTTCACTTTGCATAAGAAATCTGCCCAAACATATCACTATTATACATTTCTGACAATTGTATAAAAGGCGAAATATGTAGATTAAATGATATTTGCTCATCAAAAGAAAATAAATATTTCCGAATCCTGACACTCAAAAATTGCTCTGCTTTTTAAAATTAAACAAATGCTTACTTAAAACTGCCAATATTTCATTAAATCCCCCAAAAAACAACACTGAGGATTAAACAAATGGAAATGTTGTAAAAGGAAATACCTCTCAGCAAAATTCTGAAAATGAATTTGATGCTGAAAGAAGAGCTTTAGTTCCTTTTGTATGAAAATTATCGTTAAATATTTTGTGGGGCAAATGTTAAGTATAGATGCTTATTCAATAAAACTGAAACATCTGCAATGGTCAGGAAGTCTTTTTGCGTGGCCTGAGAAGGAAGGTTTTTCAGACAATAATATTGAAGAAAGAATTAAGAAATTACCAGAAACCAACTTTAAGGGACGTTGTGTAACTTTTTCTAACTATGATTTTACCATGTATGCAATTCTTAACTTACCATGTTCAAAATTATTTACATATGTTATGTTATTATTGCCTAAATTTCCATATCTGTGATACAATTCACGTGATGTAGTGTAAGTCACAAATTGAATGTAGTGTAAGTCACGCACAAAACTGTTAATAAATTATTTCCTATGATATTTCCACACTTTTTTGCAATTATATTATTTAGCTTTAAACCTTGTACTTAAATTAAGCACTGGTAGAATGTTGATTTACTGCACTATGAAGAAGAAATGATAGTTTTAAATGATAACCAAAACTCGACTTCCTTTCATGTAGTGTAAGTCACAGTATGACATTTTTATTATTTTTTTAGTGAAATACTAAATGAAAATGGTTTTTTATGATTTCTAAAAATAGTATATGTTCAGGGGTAAACTGGCATACAATATTTTTTTTTGAATAAGTAGAAAATAATTATGAACTACGCAAACGAAATTTGTTAAATCGTCCGATGTAGTGTAAGTCACGCGTGGAAATGCCCTTTTAATCTAAAAATGACTGGTGATTCTTTAAATATACATTAATGCAAACACAAATATTATTAAAATACAAAATGCTTATGAAATACCAAACACAAATTAGGTCCCAACAAAGCCATAGTTTTCTGAAAGAAATTTTATGAATTTTTTTAAAGACGATCCCGTAGACTTAACATAGAACCCAAACTTTTAAAAATATTTTTCTGGTCTATTGAAATGCCAAATTAAAATTAAATATAAGCACGTGCATTGCAATGGTAAGAGCCCGTGCAACTCCAGGTATATAAAGCTAGTTAAAATTAAATTATCTATAATAATAAAAGAAAGAGTCTGTCTGTGTGTCTGTATGACTGTGGATCGTAAAAGACCTAGTTATATTGCCCTCAGAAATTCGAAATTTTTAAGATAGATTCCCTTTAATACCAACGTGTGCACCTGAGGCTTAGTTTTTTCATATTTGTTCCATTTTTAGAGAAAAATCTCATTTTCTGAAAAAATACACCACTTTCGCTCAAATCCGATCATTTTTTCCCTTTCGTGTTGCCATCCGACAGAAGAAATTAAAATGAACACAAAAATTAATTAAAATTGAAATTGCTCTTTTGCCATTACCCTCAGAAACTAAATTAATGATTTGAAAAATAATTGAACGTGCCAATGAGCTAAATGTTTTTTTTAAACCCAGAAAAGAGGTTTTGACGTGAAATAACATTGTTATACAATTATGGTTAATTTTGAATTTATCAGGAAAATTGCGATGACAGTAAGTTCATATTGAGGAAGACTTTTGTGATATGAGGGATGTGCATTTTATAGTGATGTATTTTTATTTTGGAATTTTAAAGCAATGTAAGTAACGGGATTTTATTCTTTATAATGAACGGGAACAAATGCAAAGCTTATTATCCTATAGCAAATTAAATGACACATATACTTGGATCGATTTGATATTCTTTTAGTCCGTGCGAAGAACGGTTATAAATTTGCTAGTTAAACATATTTGTAGCTTGCTATCCTGCAAGAACACTGACTTTTTGAAGCACTTGTGAAAAGATCCATGTTAAGACGAGTTTAATAAACAGAATAATTAAAATTGAAAATAAATGAACCATATAGGAACCATATAGGATTACTGATACTATCTATTACTGATACTAATGCTATCAGAAAGTGTCGAATTTCCACGTCGGCAAAGTTGAGGTTGAATGTCCTCTACACATTTTGTAAAATATATCCCTTTGAAATATAAAATTGGTGTTAGAGGGTTACAATACGGCGATTAGTTACAGTTTAAAATATGTGATATAAAATTTCTTCTCAGTTCAACAACATTCTCCCTCTAGAGGTCTAGGAGTAAACTTTTAATTGAGGAGCCAAATTGCTTATAATCCAATTACGGGGCATCTAATTTATTATTACTGATATAATTCTAGAGTTTCATTTTATAATTGGCATTTCATGACAATAGTTTTAAGTTTTTAGAATTCTTGTTAAGATTCCCGCTATTTGTGGTTATTGGAAAGAAGATAAAGATAAAATCACCTTAAACTTTATGATTTTCAGTCAATTAAATATTATTCAATAATAAAGTGTTCACTTATTATTTGAATATTTCTAAAATATTGTAAAATAAAAATATATATTGTACTGCTACTTTAATTCCATTATTAAATAATTCGCTTCTCTATCTATTGCCCAATTTTTCCTTATAAAAGTTTAAAAATGTATTTAAGCAATCTCCAAAAAAAATACTTAAAATATTTCTTTCGAGGAAACACAACAACGCTGGATTTTTCTGTACTTGAGAGCCAAAGCGGTATGTAATCTACCTTTGTGTGAATAGATAATGTACCACAACGATCGCAGATATAAATTTGAAAATTGATATTACTTCTCAAATATTTTATATTTTTATTTAATCATTTTCAGTCAAAGAAATGATCAGACAAAACAAATACAAAAACCACAAAATAAAGAATGTTTATTAGAAACGAAAGATATTTACTGAGTCGCTCTATCACGAAATTTTACAACAAAATTAACTTTTAAATAACTTCCTCAAGAATTCCGGTGCCTTTATTGCCTTTTTCGCTTTGTTCTTATCGTTTCTGGTAATCTTTCTAGCTCAGCCAACCGAGAGGAATTGCTATTTTATTAACTCTTTTATATATGAGAAAACAGCACGACGAGCAATTTTAGCAAAAACAGCCAACAGATGGCGCTTCGCAATATCGGTCAACTTTTTCCCTATTCGCTCGGCTGCTTTTCCCTATCGGAATTCGCTAATGGGCAACGTTAATCAGTTGGGGCGCGAGACAACACTTTATCCCCAGATAAGGGGGAAAAAAGATATCGCTAAGCGAAATGTTTTCTCATATCTCGAGATGTATTTTATCGATTCTATGGGAACACATGTCGCGCCTAAGCATGTGCTTAAGACGCGGAAAAACAAATTGGAGGAAAAAGGGCAATCCATTGGGCTGCACGGAGTGTGCTAATTTTGTCAAAATGGCGAAAAAATTCGATATTGTGCTTTTTACTTGTTACTTCGGAGAGAAAATATTAAAAAATCGTTAGTTTGTTATTTTTTGGAGGCATATTTATCGCAAACAAAACAGGGAGGTATAAGAAATGTTTACATAGTATAATATGTTTGGTTTTCTTCAATAGGGCAATTTCGTTCCAGGTTGTTTTTGTTTGGGCTAAATTGATTAAAATAAAAGGTTTGCACCGATTTTTTTATGTCTTCATCAAAACTGTTAAATCATGAAAAGTAATAATATATAAGTAGCTTTCGGTTCAAAATGTTTAAAGGGAGCTTTACGTTTTAAACGATTTTACTCGAATGTTAATAATTTATTTAATATGTATATTTGTGTGCCAGTCATACGCCAAAAATTTCATACCTTGAAATATTTCGCATTTTGAAAAAGAATTACAAGGTAAGCTTCAAATTTATTATAACTTAAAAGCTTAAAATATTTTTTTTAAAAAACAAAAAAAAATAATTCAAAATTGAAGAAAAATCAATTTAAAAACTTTTCAAAATTAGCCACATCACTGATCAAAATAGTGTGTGGGTTAAAAATCTATTAATCATTTTATCATCCAATCACATCAAAACTTAGCCAAAATTGATAATATTAGCCAAGTTATCTGTCAATCATGCATTCAAAATCAAGCCATTCGAAAAGCCATCAAAAAGTCACGTGTATCCTTTCGACTAGTGCTGTAAATTCTTGTAATAAAAATCGGTGAGATTGCAGAAGGTGAAACTAAAGTGATGAGTTTCGTTAAAATTTCCCGCTTGCGAATATGATTTTGCAATACAACCTCTTAAATTGTCTCTTATCCGCGGTATTATTGATTCGGGGAAACCTCGGTACTTTACTTGAACTAGTGAATATTACCGTTACTGTGAAACATATCCCTCTGAAGGATACAGACGTATAAACCAGTCACCTGGTTGTTAGGTTTTCCGGCAACATACATTATTTTTTTTAAAAAAATATCAATTTAATATTTATATTTTACATTTTGAAATTTAAAGTATGAAGGAGCCATTTCTAACCATCTACTACAGAAATATAATTTTTCAAAAATTTAAGAAATTGAATTTTCAGTTAAAAATTTTAATTTAAATCTTATGCAGTGAAAACAAGTTTACACTTTAGCCAATTTGCTTATCCTTCAGAGGGATATATCCCATGTAAGTGGAGCATCTATTCATTTTCAATAGACAAATATCCAAGCATTCGATTATCCAAATGCGTTTATATTTCACTGTTATGATACTTCATAGATATTATATAACCTTTTTTATCTTAGTAAATTAAATCATATTTCTTTATAAAATACATAAATCGAATTTTACTTGATTTCAATCAGTAAACCCAATTTTAAATCGCAACTTTATTAAAAAAACTTCCTGTAGATTTAAAAATTTAAATAAAAAACGACGTTGATTCAAACATTAAAAAATTAAAAAAAAAAACTTATTACTAGGAAGAAAAATGATTACTAAGAAGAGTGTCCTCTACACTGTACCTCTACACTGTAATATTTTATCGGCTTCAAATTTTAAGATATGTGTATCCATCATTCATTTTTATTTCAAAGATATACTTTATCCATAAAACAGATATTCTTACTTATGTGCAAGCTATCGAATTTTAGTTTCACACTGTATGATTATCACCACAAAATCCACACAAAAAACTGCTTTTTTTTAAACCAAAAATCCATAACTTTATGGTACTTTTTCTGCCTGTGAAAAACGTGTAAGAACAAAAGATAAAGCTAGCAATAAAATGTCTAAAAACACTGAAAATACAGCGGCATAAAAAGACAAAGAAACAGAAATGAAATAAAAAGGAATAAAAGCATGAAACAATTCCAGCTCACACATTCCAAATGAAAAATGAAGTGTGAGGGGGAAATACAAAAAGGGTAAGAAATATCATGGAAAGAGAGTAAAAAATGATAAGAAGTGTTCTTTGAAATTATGAGACGTTTTTTATATTTATTTCATAGTGAATTCGATTTCGCTGGAGTGATATAAATGTAACTGAAAGATTGACAAAAAATGAGGTTTGTATTTGAATTAAAATTCTTGTACATAAACGCTTCTAAACTCATTAAAGCCTACCGTTACCCTAAGGTCACAGCAAGAAAAAAAATATTTGCTGCGTCCATAAAAACATTTTTTTGTTTCTAAGTTATTTGAATTCATTTCTGTTTTGGAATTGTAGACTAGGTACATAGTTTAAACTATCCATAATGAATTCAAATTCATGCTTTAATTATTCATGCAATTGGTAAACCGTTTTTTATCCAAATTTAAAGTACTGTGTTAAAATCTGATGCTTAAGTTACAACTTAGTTACAAATATATATATTTTATTACATAAAACTCTCCCAAACACGTGCGTGGAGGGAAAGTTTGACTTCATTGCTACGAGTGTCATTGTTTCGAACATGAAGAAATTTGATAGCAAAAACTGTTCGGAACCACTCGTTCACGACTGACTATATTGATAGGGTGCCGAGGGGTAACGTTCAGGTTTCTTCATCTTAGGCACTTGGAATAGGAACGTGCAACTTTCCGTTCACACATACGTGTTTAGGAGAGCTTCTTTTATTTTTTATAATTAAGTATTCCGTGTCTTTTTTACTGGCTTGTTTCAGATGACGTAATTTAAGTTTTCATTCCTGCATTTCATTTATTTGGTGGTCCAATTGATTATCTGCTCCTACGTGAAATTGTTTCACCAATCAAAGCTCGATAAAGAATTTATTGTTATTCAGAATTTATGTTTCCACTAAAGACCTGAAACATGTCCATTGTTTAAACTTAATAAAGAAAAAATATATAATTTGGAACTCTATATTACTTTTTTTGGATGTGATGTTAATTATCAAGAAAATGAATGTGATGTTCAATATCAAGAAAATGAATGTGAGTTTATTCTTTATTAAATTTCATAGGTTTTTATGCAGAACATATAAAAAAATATTATGTATCTGCATTTGTTAAGTTGAGAGAGTTGTACATTTACCTATCCTTATCTTATTAGTCGGTTTTTTATTGGCGAGACAGAATTACTTAATGGATGCATTATGTAAATATACGATATACCGCTGAGAATTTTTATTACTTTGCATTCGTCAAAATGGGGACATAATCAAAAAAAGTATTTTTCACCAAATATATTTCTAAATAAAATGACTAGCGATAACTTAAAAAGATCTGAATTGTGGGCAGTAAGTTATTTAAAAGTGCATTTCGGTAGTTCATTTTAAAACAAAGCTAAATCTCGAAATAAATTTTTGAAACATTCTCGTGTTTCGTTTCCGTAACCAGTTATAATCATTAATGCTAAATAAAATTCTTAACCCTTAGGTGTTGGCCTCAATACTAAACTATGATTCAATATTTTGATACATTATTTAATAATTGGTTTATATCATTTAGCTATTGGTAACGCACTTTAGTTATTGGTATAGGTCTTCGTTATTACGAAGACCTTCACAAATAACTCAAGTGCGAAGCTAATAAACCTAAACCAGACTATTCTCAGATAACCCTCTGACAAACTAACAAGGCAATTTCATGAAATAAAAAATTCTAAAACGAAAAAACCGGCCTAGGAGATGGAACAATGTTCATGCTTTGGAGACTTGAGAGAGAAAAGAGAGAAGATGAGGATGAAGATGGAGATAGAAAGGATCATTAGAAGAGAGAAAGGGATGCGGAGGATGAAAAGAGGAGAGCGATGATGGATGCGATGGAGATTGCAGCATCCGGGCATTAAGGCAATGCATTCAGGACTTCCAGCCCAAAAAAATTTGAAATCACCAGGAGTGAAAAAAAGAGTCGCCAATATCTAAATTATAAACCCTAAAATAATTTGCTGCCCAAAGCTGAAGCTTATTAATATATTTTTTTAAATAGCCCAATTTAAATTTTTTGCGCCATTTTTTATCTATTATTATTTTGAAAAAAGAGGAAGTAAAGTAAGAACGGTGGAAAAATTTTGCAAAGTTCAAAATTTGTGCCAAATGTAGACACAACCTTTTGTTAGTTTTCAAACAGATTTTTTTCGTCCTAAAGGTTTTATCGTAAGCATATTAACACAAATCTAGTTTATTCGTATGAATAACTTTTGAATGTTTTTTTCGAGTACTTCTCTTTATAAATTAATCCATTTCTGCAATTTTTAGAATAAAAAACTACTGATATAATTTTCACCTTTACTTCTTACTGCTAACAATTTTTCCAATGAAAAAATAACCTTTTATTTTAGTTTCGTCTTTTTAAAAAAACATTGCTTTACATTTTTAACTAATATCAAAATATCAATCTTACAATTAAATATTAAATTTCTGCCCATCTATAGGGGGAACTAGGGACATTTGACCCCTAAGGATACATGACCAAAGTGGCATCACTTTTTTTCCTTTCAGCCAGTTGATCACATGGTGAAAAAAATGAGCTGAATCATTGCGTATTTGTTAAGTTATGCGAAGAAATACGTTTTCATGCACTGAAAGTAAATTTTTGAGGCCGTAAGGTTTTTCGGTCTACATTTTTTGGTTTAAAAGAAAGATTTTTTCAATTAGTTATTTGTTTAGTTCATGGTATTAGCTACAGTTACATGCATAATAGTGCTAATGTAATTATTCGCAAATGACTTTGTTTTGGGATTAAACAAAAAAAGTGCAACTAGGGATAAGTGACCCAAACCAATTAGGGATATGTGACCCAAGTAAATAACACAAAAGTAGACAGAAGTAGACCAAGTAAAAAATTTTTAAAATCACGGGAGTCCCAAAAGTAATTGACTGGGTCCTTAACGAAGTATAAGGTTTGTTTGGAAGGTACAAGGGAATTTTTTTAACGAGCTTACAATTCAATATGCAGAAAAAATCGATGGAAAGTGTATTAAATATCCTAAAATAGATATTACATCCCAAAATGATATTGATAAAATAGTAGCGATTCTTCAACCACATGTGTTTTCTCTTCAAAATAAAAGAAGCCCCAGTTTTGTATTTCGAACAGAATTTTCTTTTAAAGTTGATTATTTCCTTAATATAAGCATAATTAATGAGATAAAAATAAAAAGTAATAATTTTGTCTGAAAATACTATAAAATCTATATAAACTTTATAATATGATATTAGTTTTGTTATTTGGTAAGTTTTTTGATTATTTTAAGTTATACTACCACATTTTGGGGTTGGGTCACGTATCCCTAATAGGTGGGTCATGTATCCCTATGCATTGGGATACATGACCCAAAACTAAAGTTTTAAATAATTTATATTTTACTACTATTGCAGTTAATACTACAGAAAAATACTAATATATATATTGTGTACTACTTTATGAAGTATAAATTATCTGCATTTACACATTCATAAATAGTGTTTTTTAAAAGTTACAAGCAAAAAACTTCTAGTGGGGTCATATGTCCCTGGTTCCCCTACTAGCCGTTATCTCCGTATATGTATGCAGCATTGGATGCTTGCAGCATACCTGATGATACTAAATATTGACTATTTTCTATGTCGAGGAGCCAGTGAACTGCTAAATATCAATAGTATTTCAAAATTCATTTTTAGTAATGTTAAATATGTTTAGGACCCGGTGAAGAAAAGGTGATCAAATATCTTTCTTCTTGTATTCTGTTAGCATCAAGCTATAAAATAGTAATATGGACCCGTTTTTACAACAAAAAAAAGAAACCTTATAATGTTTTGGGCCATCTTTGAAAAGAAAGTCCCCAGTATTGACCACTGCTTTTCCAAATATCCCTTCGACACTGATTCTCAATAAAACCTCCTGAAAATATTTCAACTAAGAACAACTCTAACCCTACCACTCCCCGTGACTTCTCAACAACGCATCCTTCACCGTTAAGCACAGTGTTCAAGCCTTATTTCTACGGAAAGAAATCCATTGTCGATAAGTCTGATAAGACCCGGGACAGTTGTTTCCTAGTTGATGTGCGAAGTCCCCGCATGTATGTGCATCTTCTATATTTCAGCAGATAAGAGGACGTTTCTGACATGCAATATACATGAGGTAATCCGGGCCTTCTCCTGGCACTTATCTCTTTGTTCCTATTCTTTACTGTGTCCAGCGTTGTCATTTTCCTCCAGATCTAGGCGGTTTGTTAGGTTTGACAGAATTGTTACCGGTGTTTTGTGTTGAAAATTGTCAATTTAGTTATTTATCTAGGGAAATGTTGGTACTTGAAAGCTGTTTTTGTAAGTAGTACACAGCTAATCATCAAATTTACTGATTTGATTCGAATCAAGAAGTGCGAAGTCAAGAGTAGTCTGTATTTTAGCAAGGTAATTTTTGAAAGTTAACGGTTAAAATGATAACGATTAACCGTTAATCAGCATTACCGTTAAAGTAAAAAAATATGTTTAGTTTAATCAATTGAGTATATTAGCTGATTTGTTTATTGTTTTAACCTGTTTTTTAGAGTCGAAAAACCAATGACGCTATGTTAATTTAGGCATTCTGAAACTCTGTTTTTCCAGAAAAAGTTCTTATTTCACTTTTCTGAGTGCCCAGTAGGTAATTGAGCAGATTATCTAAGTAATTTGCAGATCACCAATTAATTAATTAAGAATTTTAGAAATTAAGGTAATTAGGTAATTTTAGAAATTAAACTGCACTTAGATGGAGCTAATCAGTTAATCCGTAGATTAGCTATAGGTAATGTGTCCATTACGTTATTTCCCCTCTTAACCCATTTGCGACCTATTTGTGAATTCCATTAACACTTTTCTTTCCAAATAAAAACATTAACCTTAAGTTTTTAAGTTTTGTTTTGAATGCGATTTCATTTGTCCATCGTAAATTGTTCACTATTATCTTTTATACATGTCTTATAATTTGTATATTTAAATTAACTAAAACAGATAACTTTCGCATGATATTTTTTGTGTGCCAAAAGTCGTTAATGATACAAAATAAATATTATATTAAAAAAACACTAATATTTTAAATAATAAAGTTTCATTGAAATAAAATATTTCATAAAAGTTAAGAACTCTATTTATACAAGTCTCAATTAAAATTTTTGCCTGTTAATCCATAATAACTTAAATATACCATCGGACAGTTACATCCCTACCATAGCAACCCACACATTTTTATTCCAAAGGGGGTTATTTTTCACTCTTTTTGGCGAGTGAAACATGGCTTCTCCCTTCTTTTTTTTCTTAAGAAAAAAGAAGACACGGCATCGGAAAAATTTATTCCTCTCTTCTCAATGAGATCGCGTTCAAAATTTACGACACTTGTTCGTCCCGAGAAATATTGATGGCTCCCTTTCCTGAGTCCCCGTGCGGTGATTTACGGTGACGGGACCGTAGGAAGAATACAAACAGTTAGATTAGAGAGAAAGTCGGAGGGGAGCCACAATGGAAAGTGGATAAATTTTGATGAATTTAATCAATAAAGGTTTTCCAAAATGTGTGCCATGGCTTATTGGACTCTATTGAAGACACGAATAGGTTTTTGTTTGGCAGAGTTAGCGTTACAGTACACAATTTGAAAGAAATTCTTTCATTTTACAGAATAAACATACTAATAGAAAAATACTGTCAGTTTTTTTTTTTTAAATATGTTGTTAAAGTAAGTTTTTTACTGTTTTTAACAGCATAAAGAGTACTAGACTGCAAAGGAACCACAATGGAAAGTGGATAAATTTTGATGAATTTAATCAATAAAGGTTTTCCAAAATGTGTGCCATGGCTTATTGGACTCTATTGAAGACACGAATAGGTTTTTGTTTCGCAGAGTTAGCGTTACAGTACACAATTTGAAAGAAATTCTTTCATTTTACAGAATAAACATACTAATAGAAAAATACTGTCAGTTTTTTTTTTTTAAATATGTTGTTAAAGTAAGTTTTTTACTGTTTTTAACAGCATAAAGAGTACTAGACTGCAAAGGAACCACAATGGAAAGTGGATAAATTTTGAAGAACTAGCTTTCTTAACCCGGCGTCTCACGGGTTAACCTTTAATAACGGTGACTTGTTTGTGACAAGCTGTAATAAAATGGTCGGTCTGTTCATTGGCGACTTTTGGCAATATTTAAAATTTAACAACCCAAATGTGGTAATCATTCCAAAATAAGTAAGTCAAGCAAGTCAAAATAAGTAAGTGAGCCACAAGTAATTTTCCAAAATGTGTGCCATGGCTTATTGGACTCTATTGAAGACACGAATAGGTTTTTGTTTGGCAGAGTTAGCGTTACAGTACACAATTTGAAAGAAATTCTTTCATTTTACAGAATAAACATACTAATAGAAAAATACTGTCAGTTTTTTTTTAAATATGTTAAAGTTTTTTACTGGTTTTAACAGCATAAAGAGTAAGACTGCAAAGTAACCACAATGGAAAGTGGATAAATTTTGAAGAACTTGCTTTCTTAACCCGGCGTCTCACGGGTTAACCTTTAATAACGGTGACTTGTTTGTGACAAGCTGTAATAAAATGGTCGGTCTGTTCATTGGCGACTTTTGGCAATATTTAAAATGTAACAACCCAAATGTGGTAATCATTCTACAATCAATAAATGAAATAAAATAATGATAGTCAAATAACAATCCTACAAATTAAAACCTCTTGATATTTCGTGTTTATACTTCATTTTTGCTCGTGCTAAAGTTTTTTTCAAATTGAAAATTAAAAGTAGAAATCGAATTTGTGTCAATTTTTAACGGCTCTTCTTACTGGATTTCATGTTTATCTACGGATGACGTCAAGCCCCTGTTTCAGCCGGCCCATGTATTTTCAAGCCCCAGTTTCGGTCTCTCACTCTCAGGTGGATGACGAATTTGTTGTAAATAATTATATTAATTAAAAAATCGTAATCAAATATGGAAAAACTAAGCCTCAGGTGCACACGTAGGTATTACAGGGAATCTATATTAAAAAATTCGAATTTTTTTTAGCAGTATAAGTAGGTCTTTCACGATCCGACAGGCTCTTTCTTTTATTATTATAGATTTAATCAATAAAAGCTAACACGGTGTTCTCCCAAAATGTGTGTTACTTATTGGACTCTATTGATAGACAGTCTATTGGAGATACCAATAGATTTTGGTTTGGTAGAATTAGCGTTACGCTGTAGAGAGCTTTGTGATTTTCTGTAGAAGTTAAAGTTTGACGAGACAGACAAACAACATCCGAAAGCGAAGAAAAAATAATTTTAGAAAATTTAAGTGTTAAGAAATTGTTTCCAGAACTTTCAATTGTTGTCAGGACTTTGGACTTAGATTTAATGAGCTTGTTCGTTCGGAGAAATATTGATGGCTCCCTTTCCTGAGTCCCCGTGCGGTGATATACGGTGGCGAGACTGTAGGAAGAATACAAACAGTTTGATTAGAGAGAAAGTCGGAGAGGAGCCACAATGGAAAGTGGATAAATTTCGATGAATTTAATCAATAAAGGTTTGCCCAAAATGTGTGCCATGACTTATTGGACTCTTTTGGAGACACTAATAGGTTTTGGTTTGGTAGAGTTAGTGATGCAATACGTAACTTGTAAGAAATTCTTTAATTTTACAGGGAAAAAACACACTAAGAGAAAAATACTGTCAGTTTTTTTTAATTCTGTAAAAATATGTTGTTTAAAGTAAGTTTTTTACTGGTTTTAACAGCATAAAGAGTAATAGACTGCAAAGGAGCCACAATGGAAAGTGGGTAAATTTTAAAAAATATAATCAATAAGAGTTAACACTGAGTTCCTATATGTGCCGCGACTCATTGGACTCCATTGTAGACAGTGTACTGGAGATACTAATATGTTTTGGTTTGGGAGAGTTAGCGTTATACATAGAGGGCTACTAGTCATGAAATTGAAAAAAGTGCAAAGGAGCCACAATGGAAAGTGGGTAAATTTAAAAAAAATATAATCAATAAGAGTTAACACTGAGTTCCTATATGTGCCGCGACTCATTGGACTCCATTGTAGACAGTGTATTGGAGATACTAATATGTTTTGGTTTGGGAGAGTTAGCGTTATACATAGAGGGCTACTAGTCATGAAATTGAAAAAAGTGCAAAGGAGCCACAATGGAAAGTGGATAAATTTTAAAAAATATAATCAATAAGAGTTAACACTGAGTTCCTATATGTGCCGCGACTCATTGGACTCCATTGTAGACAGTGTATTGGAGATACTAATATGTTTTGGTTTGGGAGAGTTAGCGTTATACATAGAGGGCTACTAGTCATGAAATTGAAAAAAGTGCAAAGGAGCCACAATGGAAAGTGGATAAATTTTAAAAAATATAATCAATAAGAGTTAACACTGAGTTCCTATATGTGCCGCGACTCATTGGACTCCATTGTAGACAGTGTATTGGAGATACTAATATGTTTTGGTTTGGGAGAGTTAGCGTTATACATAGAGGGCTACTAGTCATGAAATTGAAAAAAGTGCAAAGGAGCCACAATGGAAAGTGGATAAATTTTAAAAAATATAATCAATAAGAGTTAACACTGAGTTCCTATATGTGCCGCGACTCATTGGACTCCATTGTAGACAGTGTATTGGAGATACTAATATGTTTTGGTTTGGGAGAGTTAGCGTTATACATAGAGGGCTACTAGTCATGAAATTGAAAAAAGTGCAAAGGAGCCACAATGGAAAGTGGATAAATTTTAAAAAATATAATCAATAAGAGTTAACACTGAGTTCCTATATGTGCCGCGACTCATTGGACTCCATTGTAGACAGTGTACTGGAGATACTAATATGTTTTGGTTTGGGAGAGTTAGCGTTATACATAGAGGGCTACTAGTCATGAAATTGAAAAAAGTGCAAAGGAGCCACAATGGAAAGTGGATAAATTTTAAAAAATATAATCAATAAGAGTTAACACTGAGTTCCTATATGTGCCGCGACTTATTGGACTCCATTGTAGACAGTGTACTGGAGATACTAATATGTTTTGGTTTGGGAGAGTTAGCGTTATACATAGAGGGCTACTAGTCATGAACTTTGTGATTTTCTGTAGAAGTTAAAGGGGGAAAAGGAACACAAACAACTTCCGAAAGCTAGGAAAAAATAATTTTGCAAATTTAATTGCTAAGAAATTGTGCTTGTTGTCAGGACTTTTTATAGAGGACGAGACTTAACATATTTAATGTGCCTGTTCGTCCCGAGAAATATTGATCGTCCCCGTGCGGTGATTTACGTTGGCAAGACCGTAGAAATAATACAAACAGTTAGATTAGATAGAAAGTCGGAGGGAAGCCACAATGGAAAGTGGATAAATTTTGATGAATTTAATCAATAAATGTTTGCCAAAATATGTACCGTTACTTATTGGAAACGCCAATAGATTTCGGTTCGGTAAAGTTAGCGTTACACTATACACTGTAAAAGTTCCTTTAGGTTTACAGAAAAAAAAAACATACTAATAGAAAAATTACTGTCCGTTTTTTTTTCATTTTCTGTAAAAATGTGTTGTTTAAAGTAAGTTTTTTCTGGTTTTAACAGCATAAAGAGTTCTAGACTGCAAAGGTGCCGCAATGGAAAGTTTATAAACTTTGATGTTTTGATTAATTTAATCAATATAAGCTAAAACGGAGTTTTTTAAAAGGTGTGCCGTTACTTATTGAACTCTATTGGAAGTCTGGTACAGATAGATTATGGTTTGGTAGAATTTGTTATACACTGTAAAAAGATCTGTTAATTTTATGGAAAAAAAATTTTAGAGATAAATACTGCTATTTTCTTTAAACAGTTTTTTTACTCCTGAAATATGTTGTTTAAAGTTTTAGAAACAGGATTTTTTCTGTTTTTAGCCGTGTAAAGAGTATAAAAGTACGACTGAAGAAGAAATTTAACTCTTTGTTAAAATCTGTGTAAACTCTGTCTCAATAAAGCTAATACGGAGTTCCCCAAAATCTGTGTCGTTACTTATTGGACTCTATGGGAGAACCAGTCTATTGGAGACACCAATAGGTTTTGATTTGGTAGATTTAACGTTATACTATACACTGTAAGAAATCAGTTCATTTTTCTCAGAAGAAAAGAACATAGTAACAGAAAAATACTATTTTTCTCAGACAGTTTTTTTCTGTAAAATTATTGAATACACTAATAGATTTTTGTTTGGTAGATTCAGCGTTGCACTACACACTGTAAAAAATATGTTAATTTTACAGAAGAAAATATTTACAGATAAATGCTGTTACTTTATTTAAACTGTTTTTTTGTAAAAATATGCTGTTTAAAGTATAAAATACGATATCCATAGTTCAACCGTAGCGTAAGGAAGAATACAAACAGTTAGATTAGAGAGAAAGTCAGGGGGATCCTCAATGGAAAGTGGATAAATTTTGAAGAATTTAGTCAATAAAAGCTAACACGGAGCTTACCAAAATATGTGCCGCGACTTATTGAACTATTGTGAAGACACGATTTAGTTTTAGAGGAATTAACGTTACACTGTTCTGTTTGTAAGAATTGAAAAAATTTATGGAAAAAGATAATTTTTTTTATGTACATGAGTATAGCTTTGAATAGATATAGGGATAGAATAGTGAAAGTATTTGATGGATTTTCTAAATAAAGTTTACTGCTTACAAAAATTATCCACCTAAAAATTAACGTCTGCTGTAACAAGGCCGTTGGAGACGGGTCTATTTATTTTCGTCGTAGTTACACAAAAGTGAACGCTTTCAGAAAAGCTGCAGAAATAAAATATCATGGAATCAAAAAAAAAAAGAAGAAAGCCTCAAATGTGTAGTTGAAATCGAAGCTCCATTGGAATCAAACACTAAAGCCTTAAAAGTAAACCCTAAATTGTGTTTATAATAGCGTATACTTCTTTGCCAAACAAGTAAAACTAGCTCAAAATTTTTTTTAAAGAAATTGTCATGCTTTCATCAGCATAAAATACGTTGAATACAATTTTAATAACATTCATACTCTGCAAGTAGTTGTTATCCTTAGTAATAAAATACCTTAGCATTAAAAATATGAAAGAAGGAAAAAAACATTTATTTAAGAGTTGAAAAATATCTTATTGTTTAGTACTTATACTAGATAAATACTTTGATATAAGTAGTTTGCTCATATCCATATACAATTACAAATGTCATACTTATAATATAGTCCATGATTATTTTCCCAAGAAAATGTAACTCCTTATACAAATATCGTATTCTTTCTGTGAAGGTATATCAATTACTGTCGGATAACTTGTCGTTATAGAAGGATTATTAGGATCAACATGTATTAAGGATATCTTTCTCATTTATACTGCAACTATTGATTCGTATGTTACCAAAAACATCTGGAAGTTATAGATTATGTTATGGAATGGCAGTTATAGCTATTATAGAAGTTATATGTTACGGGGAAGTTATAGGTTATGGAAGCTATTATGTTATATATGTGTGTGCCCGCACACCCTAATAATATATCAATTCATGATAAGTATAGGAGAAATTGTAAATTGGAAAGGTTGTTTTAAAATATTCTGTAACGAGAAGAGATAGGGCTTCTCTTATTAAATACTAGCAAATAAATACCCGTTCTTCGCACGGACTAAAAGAATATCAAATCGATCCAAGTATATGTGTCATTTAATTTGCTACAGGATAATAAGCTTTGCCTTTGTTCCCGTTCATTATAAAGAATAAAATCCCGTTACTTATATTGATTTAAAATTCCAAAATAAAAATACATCACTATAAAATGCACATCCTCATATCACAAAATCTTCCTCAATATGAACTTACTGTCATCACAATTTTCCTGATAAATTTAAAATTAACCATAATTGTATAACAATGTTATTTCACGTCAAAACCTCCATTCTGTTTTTTTTTTAAATTTAGC
This sequence comes from Oedothorax gibbosus, assembly GCA_019343175.1. Taxonomy (NCBI): domain Eukaryota; kingdom Metazoa; phylum Arthropoda; class Arachnida; order Araneae; family Linyphiidae; genus Oedothorax; species Oedothorax gibbosus. The sequence continues at coordinate 12,514,926 of CM033273.1, forward strand.
TCATTGGCACGTTTAATTATTTTTCAAATCATTCATTTAGTTTCTGAAGGTAATGGCAAGAAAATAAAAGCAAATTCTATTTTAATTAATTTTTGTGTTCATTTTAATTTCTTCTGTCGAATGGCAACACGAAAGGGAAAAAATGATTGGATTTGAGCGAAAGTGGTGTATTTTTTTCAGAAAATTAGAATTTTCTCTAAAAATGGAACAAATATGAAAAAACTAAGCCTCAGGTGCATACGGTTGTATTAAAGGGAATCTATCTTAAAAGTTTCGAATTCTTTTACGATCCACAGACATACAGACACACAGACAGACTCTTTCTTTTATTATTATAGATTATAGTGTTTTTTTCTGTTTTCTTTAAATCAAAGTTACTATGACAAAATTTCTTAGACTACAATTTATTTGGTAGGTCCAATAAACCACATTCAGTATGAAAAAAATTGTTACATTGTAAAGAAGTTTGCCTATAAAACTTTTTTATAGATGTTCAATTTCCAAGCAAAGCGAATGACAAAACAGTCAAAGGAATAAAAATCGAAAATGTTTAACTATAAATAAATGTCATTTAATAGTAAGCAAAACATATTCAACTATAACGAAATATTAATGTATTATAAACTAAACATTGTTACCCAAAATTAATGCTTAAAATTTTACTCAAATCATCTTTTTTAAAATAGAAAATCAGAATAGAAGAAAAAGAAAGATAAAAAATTCCATGTTTCGAATGAATACGGAGAATACATCACAGGGCTCCAAACGTAAATTCCCCTTATGGTTGTAAACAATTTGGTTCAATTCATCATTAGCAGACATTTGCGCCCAGCTAACGAAAGGTACTTACTATAAGTACAGTTTACAATTTTACACTATAGAAAAGGGTATTTAGTAAAAAGTTACACGAACTAAGTTAGAACTAGTTTTTTTATTTTTATCAGAAGCAATTTCCTTACAAACTCTACTTAAGAGTTCTCATTCAAAGTTTTGTAAAATGTACTTAAACCGGACCATTTAGCATAGCAATTAAATGTATCAACTAACAAATGCGAAACCTTAAAATACAATTCGTCTAGGCTCTATTTACTTAAAGCTCGAAGAAACTCGATTTATATTTGAAATCCGCTCTTTCAGCCCAATTCGGCTATGACGCAAATAAATCTAAATGGCCCGTTAGTGGCTTCTGCCGTTGATTTTCAACGAGTTTTATAATAAAAAAACTACATTTATCACAAAAACTATCCTCCATTTATAACACACTCGCTTAAATTTAACTACCACAGTAAGCCAGTGGATGTGTGAATAATTTACAATACTTGATAAAGTAAATTACCGTTTACGCGACTAACTCAATTTCGAAAAGGGGGAATGGCTAAATAAAAAAAAAACTAACAAACTTATTCGTAAATGGACCGATCTTTAAGGGAAGCTATTAATCGGTTTAAGAAACATTAACTTTTACAGCCGCCTCTTGCAGCAGCTAATCGCGTGAGAGAAGCCACTGAAAATATCAATGGAGGTTAGGCTAGGATGCAGATGTTTGGCGAGAAAAACGGCGAAGTCTGGTGAACGTCGCCAAACCGATATGATACAGTACAAATGCAGCAATCCGTATCTATTAAAACGTTTACTTTCGGAAAATATTAAAATTTGGTCAATCGGATTTTCCAAAAAAAAAACATACTTTTAAATATGAAATGTATGTAAAACTTTTTCGCTGCCACCACTTTTTAAACCATGAATTTACCAATTTTGTAGTAAAACCATAGCTTTTGTACACTCAAAAGTAGTAAATCAACGCGCCAAATAGTGATGTCACTGGAAAGTTTTAAGATTCCGGTGCAATCTAGCACCAAAAATGTTAACCGTGTAGCTTTGTATTAAATGAAAAGTTAACTCTTTTAGATGTGGAGCGTATAGATGGATAAATGAATTTAGCAAAATGATGCCATTGTAGTTTTGATAATAATAATTCTAATAGTTTGAGTTCTTCTGTACACACAAGCAAACCACACTGATAGCCCATTTTATTCCTTACGAATTGGAAACTAAAATTCAAAAATATTATTGAATTCATCGAAGGTACTAATAATTCTCTTCATACCAAATATTTAACTCATTTAACACCCATTTGAGAATACCACTAATATTTTTCTTAACTATAATAAAAACATTAACCTTAAGTTTTTAAAATTCGTTTTTCGTGCGACCCTTTTGAGTATAAGACCATTATTTTCCAGTAGGTTAATCACCAGACTTTCTATCTATAATAATAAAAGAAAGAGTCTGTCTGTGTGTCTGTCTTCGGATCGTAAAAGACCTACTTATACTGCCCTCAGAAATTCTAAATTTTTAAGATAGATTCCCTTTAATACTAACGTGTGCACCTGAGGCTTAGTTTTTTTCATATTTGTTCCATTTTTAGAGCAAATTCGAATTTTCTGAAAAAAATACACCACTTTCGCTCAAATCCGATCATTTTTTCTCTTTCCTGATGCCATCGGCTGAAAAATTTAAATAAAACTTTTAACGAAAACATTTAAATTCAAAATGTTTATTTTATTCTTTTGCCATTACTTTCAGAAACTAAATTCATTATTTGAAAAATAATTGACATGTTTCAAGTGACGTAATTTCGCCAGTCTTCATTCCCGGATTTTATTGTGGGTTTATTTGATGATTTTTTCATTGGATTTTTCTGTTGACTGCATGTATGCATATTTAAGCAATAAATGTATAGTTAAGCTATTACTGGAACTCTGATGGTTAATAAAGGCCATCGCACTAGAGCTATTAGTGTTTTATGTCTTTATTTTTCCGCCAAATACGTTGCCAAACTCGCCAAATTATTAACTAAAATTCGCCAAATAGGCAATTTCTTTTATAAATAATTTATAAGCTGGTCGTGTCATTGTGTTAGAGCTGTATAATGGGTGTGTTTGTAACTATATATATTTTCTCGCCAAATTATTTCCCAAAACGCGCCAAATGAGCTAAAGGTGATGACATTTATGAGTGCATTTTATAGCGTATTTTTCATTTTGGAATTTTAAGGCGATGAAACGGGATTTTATAATTTATAACGGGCGGAAACAATAATAAGTTCATGATCCTATAACAGGTTATATGGTACATATATTTGGAATCTATTTGATATTTTTTTATTCCGTGCGAAGAACGGGTATAAATTTGCTAGTCAATTAATATATGAATGTGAAAGATTATAATCATAATAGATTTAAATTGTTATTAAACTATTTCTTTGGATTCAACGTAGTGCAAAATAACTAGCAAATCGTTTGTTAGGGCTTATCATGAACTCGAACCATAACTTCACTTGGCAACACCATTTTTCATTGGTTTCGACGCATCATCTCCCGTTTATTCTAACCTCTATTAAAATATCGAAAAGCGGGTTTTCTTTCTTTCCGATACGTTTGGTACTAATTTCGCTTACCGACAGCCGAAAAGAAGCTGAAATTATAAGTTCTGTGATAGCTGCTACTATTTGTCTTTTCGGGAAGATATGTGGTTGAGAAGTAAAATGGCCTTAAGAGTTCCTTGGATACAATGAAAAATTGCAAACCTATTGTAAAAGCAAGTTTTATGCTGTTAATCTCATTATGATAAAGATAATTATAACATATATTAATTACAAATTCAATATTTATGTTAGCAAAGATAAGTTTAATTGTGAGATTTGTACTAAATTCTTACCTGAATGCCCAAGATTTTAATATGTGTGGGCGCGAATCCCACTCTTGACATTACTGTTCAATGAATTTCTTATACTTTTATCAACAAAACATAGATCAAGAAATAGGAAAATATGTTTTTTTCCAGAAATTTAGTCGACACATTTGACTTTTAAAGTGTGCCCCGTATACGAGTTTAACTTTACCAACCTACTTAAAATGTACTTTTTAATGAGTTCATGGGATTTTTTATCACCAACTAGTACGGCATTTACGCGAAGAGTGTAGAGTTTCTCTCTCTCTCTCTCTCTGTCTGTCTCTCTGTCTCTCTCTCTGTCTCTCTCTCTGTCTCTCTCTCTCGCTCTCTCTCGCTCTCGCTCTCTCTCGCTCTCGCTCTCTCTCTCTTTCTCTCTCGCTCTCTCTCTCTCGCTCTCTCTCTCGCTCTCTCTCTCTTGCTATCTCTCCCCCCCCCTTCCCCCAAAAAAATATATATATATAACTCATAGTTGAAAATTATACAAACAGACTTCCGACATATGATTTTTTTTTAAACTTTTGTCGATAATTTATTTTGGATCGTGCTATTTCAGTCAGTTTTACAACTAGCGACATTCTGTGATCTATTTTTAAAGTAAATGTACTTTAAAAAAATCTATCTGCCACAATGGAACACTAGCACCGATATATACAACTTTATTCCTAACAAAATACACGTTCGGTAATTTAATATGTCTTCTAAACATGCTCCGTAGTTTTAATCCTGCATAAGGCAAATTGAAACCAGTGACTGAAGTTAAACCTAATTCAGTGAAAGCTGAATGAAAGTAAAATTTTGATATCATGTGCCTTAGGACTACTGAGTTAATTCGCACAACAATTTCTTCATTGATGAATCAAGAAAAAAACAAAATAAGAAATGACTAAAATAGTCTTCTTTTTTATACTACTTTAGTACTTATTGAGATTTGTAGAGGGTGAATACTCTGAAAACGAACCATTTGAAAACAAAAATCTCGAAAAAAAATATTGATGAAAGTTTTTGAAAATTTGGATTTGAGTTACACTTACATACTACAATAAAAAATATAGCGTCGGTCCAGATCATACAATTAATATTAATTATTCTGATAGTAAGTCTTAATTTAATAATGTTTCATTTAGAAAAGTTTTAACCCCATAATTAACATAAAAAATATTCTATTAATGCGTTATACTTTAATAAAATTTCAGCTTTACTTTATTATATTAGTTCACGTCAAAATATAGTGTTACTTTAATGCATTTCACTTATTTTTAATCAATTTATTCTTATATAATAAAATGTCATGTCCGTGGACACAAAAATTCATATCTGTGGTCCAAAAAACCACGGACGTGATGTCCACAGACGTGAGAAATAACATGTTTCATTCTTGGTTAACATGGAAAATATTATAACATAATATTATATACATATTTCAAACATGAGTTTAAAAAATTAAACTCTTTGTATCTAATGCTACACATTATTAGGTAAGAATAGACATTTCACTACCTTATCTAAGTTCTGTCTTAACCATAGACGTGATGCACCCATCTTGACCTTTCACTAACTCTTAAGTTTAATGAACAAAAAAATGACTTAAAGCTAAAAACAAACTGATTTTTTTTATATAATATGGCTGAAAATGAAACTAAAATGACATAGACACTGCGTTGTACTGCCACATATACCACAAGTCCACAGACATGACTTGAAGTGTTGGGAACAAGCATTTAATACTCAATAAAATAAATACAAATTAAAAAATAAACATAAGCATTGCCTTAATATATTATCAAAATGTTCTTTTCTTCAATTCTCTAATTCAAAAAGTGAATTCATATCTTATAAGTTAGATATAGACTGCCAACGTCCACGGACGTGGCGCTGGCACACAACATGGACATGACATCACGCTCTGTAGACTAAAAAAAATTATAATAAAATAGGAAAATTTGTATAATTCTTTCTGTCCTATACTCTATAAACTGTATTCTCATTTTCCCCTAAGTTACTGTGATTTTAAAAGCCTATATTACTTTTAAAACTGGTTGGAACAAGAATGGTTAGTTTTCAGAGTATTCACCATAGAGTGCTAACAAACAGAAAGACAAGAACTTTAAAGAATAGGTCTTTGAAAACATACCTTTCAAACAAACAAAAATTTTAAACTATATTTTTTATAGTATGCACTGAGCCATGTAAGGCAAAGTAAATAATTAAAAAGTTTTAATGCCCTCTTTTTCTGATCCTATTAAAACAAACAAACCTACAAATGGAGTTAAACTGCACTGCATAAAATTCTTTATTTTTGATGTAAAGAAAATAAAATGTCAAAAAAAAGCTATCTTTCTTCGACATTGTAATAGTTGAATAAATAACCATATTGAAGCATGTGTGCCAAAAACATGTCAAAATTCTTCAATAATGATGTCCTATTTGTTTTAATGCTTACAGTATATTGACACTTAATAAAGAGCAAGAAAATTTTATGGTTTTAAACCATAAAAGTGTCGAAATTCTTATTTAATATTGGCGATATTGTGACGTCGAAAAAAGTTCAATATTTACGACTTATTTACTACGTAAGATATAATACGAAAAGCGCTAAGAGGAAAACATTAGTATTTTGACTTACATAAAAGACTAAAATTATATTATTACAATGAGGCTGTTTCACGTGATGTTACTCTTTTGTTTTTATTTTTGCACTTCCTGCGATTTCATTGGTTGTTTCTATTTCACTATTAAAATGAGCAGAGTTTTTTCTTCTGCTGCAATCTATTTTAAAGTTCTGTGAAACTCTGTTTATTGTTTGTTAAAGTTCGATGTACTTTTTTTTTGTTAAATTCTTTCTTCAGTATGCAAAAGCATTACAAAACGTCAATGTTTTGGAAAACTACAGTTTAGGTGATATTTTATCACATATGTGTGTCACATATGTGCGGAGTAAATAAGCAAAATTATGGGACAGCCGAAAATGAATTCAACCGGATTCACGCACAGAGAAAAGCTTTATTACCGAAAGAAAAAATTTATACAATATTTGTTTTAGTGAGGTTAGAAAATATATTATTCTTCAAAACAAATGTTATTCCAGAAATTCCAAAAATGAAAACAATTCCGCTGGAACTGTTGCCACTCACGACGTGAAACATACCCATCAATAAATTATACTCAACTCCAACGTTAACTGTACATGGAAGCTTGTTATGTTACACATGTAGCAATTAAAATAATAAGTATGAACTAACTCACGAAAAAAAAAAGAAATTCCAGAAAAAAAAATGACTATAGACTTACACCGCTCGAACTCTTGAAAACTGAGTTTAACGACGTGAACCGCCGTCAAAGTTAACCCTAGCATATAAAACTTGCTTAAGTACAGATAAGCGGCTCAAAAAGATGGATTCAAAATCCGTGACTTGATTTATGGCAATATTCTCAGTCCATAAAATTGCTGCGTTTCCCTTTACCACTTGGAGCGAGCATTGAATTAACTCCCGTGAAAGAAAATATTATAAATGGGACGTGTTTTTTTTTTAGGATCTTTTAGTTTTAAAGATATCGCATTCCCAGGTTTTTTTTGTGGAAGTTTTCCGCATGTGATCAAAGGAGTATGTGTCAGTAGAGATGAAATGACTGGTTATTTTTTTAGAAATGAACTCTTAAAAAACTCAACTGTAAAATAAATGTATTTTTTTCCTTTATTTTGTATTTAAAGAAGGGATTTTCTTATTGGGATATTCTTTTAATATCGTATGTATTAATTTTTAAGGGGGACCAGACTTCCAAAAACTTTCAAAAATGACATTTCAATGTTTTTTATGTTTCTTAAACTATGCAATCTTAGCTTTACAGCAATATCTTAAAATAAATAAAAGTTTGAAGTGCTAGAAGTATTTTTTAATATATATATTTTTAAAAGTTGTTTAGGTAAAATCCCCTTATGTTCCATAGGTAAGAAACCACTGTTGTTTACTTTAAACGCTTATATCTCAAAACTTACTTTTTCAATGTGCGTGTACCTTTTTCTCAGAACCTACTATAAGTATCAACCTGAAATTTTTAATTCGTATTTAAGAAGTTGGTTTCTAAAAATCGCTGGAGGGATTTGAGTATAACTATCTTAATTTTTTCTGTTTAATATTATTGATGTTTATTTAGGTCAAAAATATGTAGTTTCACTTAAAAATTTATAATTTAAAAACTAAACAAAATTTTTGAAAATGCCTCCAGTAAAGTATAGTTGAACATCCATTTAATAACTAGTAAAAATTTTATTTAAAAGTATCAAATAGATTCTGAGAAAAAGGTACATAAAAAAGGTCATTTTAACATGGGCTTCAATGGAGGGCTCTGGTCCCCATTAATAACTGCAAGCAATGATTTTTTGTTACCATATTACGATACACATGAATGTTGCAATTTGCCGCAGTGGTAATATTTAGGTTTATATTCTTATTCAAATTTTAATATTATATTTTGGAGGTTGTAGAACATAGGCCGAAAGCCCTTTAAAGGCAACTATACCGTAAAACAATAAAGTTAATTTTTATTAATAGACCTCAAATATTTATATGAAAAAATAGTGTACTTATTTATAAATTGAAGTTACTCTTTACTATATGGAGTATAATATTTGGCAATACTGAAAAGTAACGCACTGAAATGACTGCATACTGTGAAAATTAGTGAATTTCAGATCGCTGAGTGTATCTTTTAGTTAACCAATATTATTTAAAATAAATCTAGCAAAAAAAAATCCTTGCCCATGTATAGAAAAAGTCAATTACTAATACCTCAATACATATTCATAAAAGCTATAATAAAATTAAATTGTGTTGCAATACATTCTACTTTACAAAACAAAAAACATGATTTTTGACTACAATACTTTCTCATAGCATCATCTATGGGACATATGATACAGAAGCCGTTTTTCGCATTCGTAGTTCTAAGAAAACTACTAGTAGATATTTGTATCGATTTTACCATCACAAAGCCATTACGCAGTTATGGTAGTCTACAAATTGATTTAAAATCATGAAGCGAACGAAAATTCTGGAGCTTTTAATGTCTTACGCTATAAACACTGCCTATTTAGCTTGAAACATTTTTATGACTTGAAATTGCGTATCTGTGCTTAAATCGATTTACGCTATTATGAATTGAATAAATCATTGAATTTACCATTAAATTTAAACTTCGTTCCAGAAAAGTTAAGTGTATTTGTTTGTAACAGTATAAGAGTGAATGTAAGTGTTTCGTTTAAAAAAATAAAAGTTTAGAATTTATCATATAATTTTTTTAATCTTATTTTTATTACCTTATTGCTATAAACCTTACTATAATGGGGAAAAATAGCGTTAGGAAAACCAAGGATCCCAAATTTTCAGTTTTTGCTTTTTAAATTTCTTTAAAAATAATATATGGGTGTTCAAATGTAGTGTACAGTCCCTGGACAAATTTTTAGACGCACTGCAAGATTTCATGTATCACTCAATGATGAACAAAATACCTTTATAAGGACATTTGTGTTCCTAAACTTAAGCTATTGAATAGAAAGTACTATCTGCTATACTTAATACATATATTGACATGTTTTTTAATGATATGGCATTCTTTGGTATGTTTTCATCATTACTAAAAAAATACAGTGCGTCTAATAATTTGTACAGGGGCTGTAAGTATTTAATTCAGTATTATACAATTTAATCATTATTATTCTAAAATATTAACCCTGTTGCCACTAGCAATATTGTATCTCTAATGTGACTAAAATTCAACCTAACCCTAACCCAAAATAATAACGGTAAAGTGTTAAAAATATTAATATATTCAAAACTTTATATTAATATCAAATATACCAATGTATAGGGGTACTTCACCCACCTACTAGGGATATTTGACTTAATATACTAATACACATAGTAGTATTACTTATATATTTATATTTAAAAAAAAAAAGGCGACAAACACAGCATTGATATTCTATATTAAACATTTACATGCTAAATTTGGCTAGTTTCATTTATTTTATTTCGAAAATTCAATAATTACTTATCATTTTCAAAAAATTAATTTATATTTCAAAGAATAAATATATAATATTCCTCGCTTTTAAATAGAATGAAAACATTTCATATCAACGTACAAAGAATCTCGTAGTGAATATATTCGTACAAATATATCGAATATTTTCGTACAAGTCATTTCAAACTGATCGATGTCGCAAAAATAAATTTATTTTAATTTATTGTCTAAAAGAATTAAAGTTTCTCGAGCGATTGTTGCGAATGGCAATGGTGATTTAATTCTAATAAAAATGGCTTCCTATGCTTTTTAAATGAGCATTCAATTTTGCAGTTTTTTAAATAATTGAAGTACTTCGAATTCGAATTCTTTTCCGAAATTTTCAATGTATTCTAATTTTGCTGCGCTGAATTTTTTGACGTATCACACTTGTCCGTAGCATTCGTAGTTTGGGCTATGAAAGTACGGACGGACAGACTGACAGACAGACGAACTGAACGATAAAATACCTTCCACTTTTTAGTGAAGTCGTGAGACTGAAACTGTCAGCACAATATATGTTTATGGGTTATTGTTTCCACAAAGACAATTCAGAATATTGTGGCGTGGTGACCGTGATGTTGTAGAGAAATGCTCATCAGAAGGATTTTTAGAACTTTAAATTCTACTAACCACAGCACCATCTACATAACAATTAGGAAGTTTGGAATTCAGGACATCACAGGTCCTTCTGGCTTAAGAGTAAGAGCAAAAGTGATGTCTTGTTCTGTTTGAATCTCACTGGGAATGAATTTGTCTTTCCTTTGTTATGAAAGGGTTGGTTTAAAAAAATGTATTAAAAATTATATTATTGGCTGAGAAATTTGAGTGACAAATCTTTTATCTAGTAAGTGATTTTACAGGATTCGGGTGCAAAGAGAAGTACCAAAAGTTTCACTTCCCAAAATGGAGTGTCGAAATAAAAAAAAAGTTAAAAGAAATTATAATAAATAAGAATCACCAAAATATCTTCTCACGAACCTTGCAACCTAAAATCGCCAGATGCTATTACTTTGTTCCATTTTTTTCCACAGCTGAGTCGTAACCAAGCTTGGTTGTTACCGTAGTGGTTAGAAAATGATTCAAAAGAGCCATAACTCCTTGATCAGTTGATCTTATTGGATATCTAATCGTTTATTTCCCTTAAAATTTGATTGGATTCATACGATGAAACAAAATATTTATTTTGAAGCCACCCTGCTTTATTTTCACATGCATTCTTAAAAGAGTTTATAGGTGGACGAAAATTTTTGCTACTGAATAACATATGACACCAGTCCAGTAACTTTTTCTGGAGATTTTTTTAAAAATATCTTTAGAAAAAGCCATTCTTGATTTCTCACCCTCATGCCTTATTTATGCTTGGGGAACTAAAGAAAATATGAAAAATCTATGTATAATTCAATGATAATAATAGGGTACTTGTGTGTGGACAGTGCTCTCAATATGAACGCCCCTACTGTCTTTAAAAGTTAAATTTTTAATCGAGAGATGCTATATGTTTAGCCAAGTCATTATAAATTAAAGTTTATATTAGTGACCTTACTGCACTTTGAAGATCTTCGAAGAGCCACAACCGAAAATGGCATCCCTCACTTCTAAAGTGCACATATTTTTAAAATACTTACTTCCCCCTCTATCCTCTTCCCCTTCCCCCCCGCAATACTTTCAGATAATTTTCGTATAATCTATTTTCTATAATCCTTTGAAAGAGTGTCTCTTCCATTCAGTAGTATTTCTATAAAACAACCACCTGCCCCTAATGAGGACATACATGGCCATAATAGAAAAAGTGATTTCTTATATGGACACTTGTAAAAAAAAATTATTAATATTATTTTAATTAAACCGGAATAATCAAAAGGTAATTTTTTTTTTCAAAAGTCCAGGGATAGTTGTCACAATTTTTTAAGTAATGTGAACAACAGAGTGATCCGTACAATGGGGTGAAAAAAATCAATTTTCCTTAAAGTGTCCATATTGGGTACTTTCGGAACCTTACTACTACGTTACGACAAGTACCAGTTATAGGAAGTCTATACATAACAAATAATTTCAAAACATTTCGGTTCAAATTATGAATTTCTGATCATCAAAGGCAAGACATGAGAACTTATATAGCTCGTGCGTTTGTAAAAGGCCTTATAAGAAGTTTTTTTAAAGAAATTTCATATTTATCACGAAATTATTAAAACGTGAATGTGGCAACGTTTCCTTTAATAAGGATTTCGTAAACTTCAAAATTCTGGAAATAAAATTTGCTTTCAAACCAACTTAATTCAAATTAAATAAGAAGTTCGGAATGAGTGTCATAACAGATGAAACTCTTAGGGAGCAGTTAATTTTATATGGAGAAGACGTCGGCCCTTTAAATTCCTCAACTAGATTATATTGGGAAAAACGTTTGGCGAAATTAAATAAATCATCCAATAGTAAGGAAAAGCAACTCTCAAATGCAAAGAATTTCAAATCTTCCATAAAATACTCTAGTAAGAAGAACAAAATTAAAAAGCCAGAAAAGAAACCGGTAAAAATTCAACAAAGAGGTACGATTTTTAGTTCTATATTGATTTTTATTTAAATGTATTTTTGCGTTTAGTAAACCTAAACGGAATCATTTAAGGCATATTGTTTTGTTTTCGTAAAAAATACAAGAAGAACTTGAAGACTTAGTGTTCTTACAAATCTTACTTAAAGAACTAGGATTTAAATTTGAAGCCACAGTTTGAAGTTTGGCGAGCATAAAAAAGTAAGTTAAGCTGTATAAAGTACTTTAAGCTGTATATATATTAAATTGTTCACATAAATAAAAAAAAGTGAGGTTCCTTAATAATTTCATAAAAAGTATCCTCAAAAATGTTCCGAATAAGAATCGAATAACCTTAGGATTGTTACTATTAAGCATTATTTTCAAGCGAGAAAACCAAGCATGGCAAATTGATTGGCCGATACATGTTGCAGTAAAAAAAATCTCCAAGACTTAAAACTGAACTAAATTTCAAAAAATAATTGAACTGAAGGACCGTTAAATTTTTTTAATAGTAATCATTTTGATTTTTTACTAGAAGCAACAGCGTTTGAATGATATCTTTGACGAATCTTCATTTTTGGGTACTTTTCCATTTCTTGGGCACAACGGTCTACGTCGCCAAAATGTCACGCCCACCACCAAACGGAATAATTCCAATTTTAATCTTCAACTGCTTATACTGTGTTTGTTTCCAAAAAATCCTTTTGTCGCCAAAGATTCTATATTTGAAGATATTCACGCCCGCGAAATAGTAAGGTACTCATTGATTTTATTTTATTTGCAGATAAAATACTTCTTGACAGTTTGAGAGAAAACGGATTAAATATCTTAAGAGGACCGCTCACTGATGCTATGCGAAACGAGTATCAAAAGAAGCTTAACAGTCTGATGCTTGAAGCTGCTCCTGGACACAAGGATATAGAAAATAAACTGATTTCTAATCAACGTGATTCAACTGTCGATTCAGAAGGTAACATTTTTAAATTTATAAATCTTAGGGGAAATCTCTTATAAAAGTAAAGGGGTTTTTTGCTACCATTCCGAGTTGCAGCCAACACTGATAAATATTGTTCTTTACTACAATTATTTAATTTGTACAAATTATATCTATAAACAATGTGAAATGGTACAATTCTTAGACGAATACATTTCAAATTCGGCGACTTTAGTAATATTTCCCTAAAATCGAGCGGATGTGTACAGCTGGGATATAATGGCCGGTCTGTTCATTGGTGACTTTTTGCGAGCTTAAAGATTTATAGAAGAGTTGCTATACCTATCTAGTTATATGAAATATAAAGGAGACTATTTGCAACGTTTGCACATACGAGGCGTTGAAGACACAATGCTCCGATTTTGGTAAAACACTTCATAACTTTTTAACATAGTAATTGTATCACCAAATATAAAAAAGAGGTCAAGTCCATAGAAAAATTTCCGTTCCCACTTCTTCTTTCAGTAAACGATTAAAGGAAGAAGCGTAAAGGTAAATTCTAAAATGGACTTAACCATTTTGTACATTTGGCGATTCACTTATGAAAATTAAATATTTATATTTTCACTAATTGACAGATGGCGATCTCAAGAAGTCTCTCCTGCATTATGGTGTAAGTGTACCAAATGGTCCTTTGAATGATGCAACTAAACACCAATTAAAGAAAGTTTGGTACAAATTAATGATGAATGAAAAAGGAATTCTTTCTGAAATCGGTAGGTTAAATTTTACCCTCTGATCTTATAGGAAATATTCCAACTGTAAAGCTATCTTGTTGTAAAGCAATGATACTGAAACCAAATAGGACTAATTTTAAAATGAAATTTTTCAAAACTTTTAACGATTGTAGGACGTAAATGTTGATAACTTAAGTTGATTTAAACTTTTCGGTACTCTTTCATTTCAAGCGTAAGCGATATATTAGCCAAAAATATACAAAACTAAACTAAAGAATATTTTCAATGGCAACCTTTAACTATGCCTACTGTGTTTAAATTTATATTAACTTAGATTTTATTAAAATTATGCAATTTTGAATAGTTCTTGTAGTAGTGAATTTTATTTTATTTTGTGAATTATGTCCTCAAAATTCAACACTCAGTGGCTTGATTGTCCTAAAGAGCCAGGCTGTACCAATTTCAGCTTAGGAGACAATAAATCAATACAATAGGGTGTATTACTGCAGATGCACCTGTCGGTTGATCCCATGCTTACTCGAAATCTCCATTGTTTAGTTTCGGAGCCTGTTTGTGACTCATTTCATTGACCCATTAAAACGATGGCAGGCAGAGTCCAATTTAAAATTGTATACCTCTTACCATTGGCACGTAAGACTAAGGTGAAATCCTTCAGCCACTGCAGTCCACAAACATATACAGTCCCAGGACAAATTATTAGACGCATTGTATTTTTTAGTAATGATGAAAATATACCAAAGAATGCCATATCATTAAAAAAGATGTCGATATATGTATTAAGTATAGCTGATAGTATTTTCTATTCAATAGCTTAAGTTTAAGAACACAAATGTCCTTCTAAAGGTATTTTGTTCATCATTGAGTGATACATGAAATCTTGCAGTGCGTCTAATAATTTGTCCAGGGACTGTACACTACATTTGAACACCCATATATTATTTTTTAAAGAAATTTAAAAAGCAAAAACTGAAAATTTGGGATCCTTGGTTTTTCTAACGGTATTTTTCCCCATTATAGTAAGGTTTATAGCAATAAAGTAATAAGAATAAGATTAAAAAAATTATATGATAAATTCTAAACTAACTCTAAGTTTAGGAACACAAATGTCCTTCTAAAGGTATTTTGTTCATCATCGATTGATACATGAAATCTTGCAGTACGTCTAATAATTTGTCCAGGGACTGTAGATTACACTCTTTTATGATATTTTTAAAGTACATCACAGTGTCAAAAATGTTATAGCCCCGATATTAATTTAAAGTTTAACAACCATATAAAGCATGGAATTTGATTCATTTTGACGATAACTGTCATTTTTTTATTTTTTTTATTTTTTTGGTATTTTTTTAAAGAATGTTCATAGTCTAAATCATATAATTCTTTTTTAAATGAATTTTTCATTTTTTAAATAAATTAACAGTTATAGTCATAAGCATAAGTAAGTATTGCATAAATTAATTTAATTTTGAACTTTTGACAATTATTGACAATTATAACAATTATATTATTAATTACGTTTATGTTTTTGCAGATTTAAGAGATGCATTTGAAGAAGATAACCACGATTCAGATAGCTTAGAGAGTGATCCAAGAATTCGTTATTGGGCATTTATAAAAACATTATTTAGTTTTATGGTAAAAACTTCAAGATTGTGTATTTTCATGCTGGGAGTCATGTATTTAATAATTATTTTTCTAAGCCACACAACAAGCCAAAAATTGGAATGATCAAAAGAGAATTATGTTCGTGTAAATAAACAACTTAAACTGTAATACAAAAATTATTCATCAGTGAGAAAATAAAATTTTTATGCCGAATCCAATGGTTGATTTTTAAAAATACAAGAAAAATTAATCATACTGATAGTAACTGTTTTGTATACATGCATAAACTAGTTATTTGTTTATTACGATATTATCTATCCCACAGAAATAAGCAGAAAAGACGTTAGAAAAATTTTATTTCTGATAATCGCCTTTTTTACCATTAATTTTGGAAAATAAACATGTTTTTGTGGCAAAAATGGTTTTCTGATTAATTTATATTTTGCATCAATCGATAGATCTTGAAATTTCCTGTATGAATATTTCTAATTGAAAAGACTATCTATCAGTTACGTCACTTTTTCGTGTAAAAATTCTATATTCTACATAAAAATAGGTGATAGAAAACTTTTAAGTGATTAAATTTTAAAATAAAAAGCTAATCGAAAGACTTTTATCCGGCTATGTTCTGACGCGAGGACATAATTGCCACTTGAACTTTTTTGTGTCTGCTCATTATTTTTCAAAAAAAAGTCCGAAAGAACAAAAAAAATCATTGAATTGCTTTTAATTCTTTTTAGCTACTTGCTGTTGTGAAAAATATTATGTTCTAAACATTATTAAAAGAACGATAAAGATTTATAAGTTTAGATCACTAAACAATTGGTTCGTTTTGTCTGAAATAGCGTCCCACTGCAGCTATACGATTGTTATTGGCCACGGGCCTCGTAATTTCAAACTGTGGTCAAATGACAAAATAGACACCTAAACTAGCACCCAGTTCTATCTTATAGCGGCATCGTACGCGGACTTTGGATTATGACAGCTTTAAGGTGCGTGATCCGTTAATAAGATATGTTGTAGATTCGATGAAGAATTATAGGCAAAAGAAATCTGGACACTTAATAATATATGAAAAGACCATATGTAATTTTTTTACGGTCAAAAACTACACCATCGCTAAATGCGAGCCGAAATGAAAAAGAATGATAAAACTGAAATGATAGTTCGGTAAACTGTCTTCTGTTGCCAGACAAAGCTGACATTGCTGCTAACTCCACAGTACTCCCCTTCCCTCTATGACTGAAAGCTATTTAGAAGCTAGAGGACAAAGAATTTAAACTTTTTGACCATAAGGTGAAATATATTGTGGAGTACCCGGACAAATTGGAAATCGCAGTTTCATTGGTACCGATGAAGAATTATAAACTTAAGATACGTGGACACTTAATTATTTAAGAAAATATCATAAATATTTATTGAGGTCAAAAAATGCAACTCGCTTTGTTCGATCAGTAACGGAAAAGAACGTAAAGACTCACAATGTTACCTGGCAACAGAGATCAGAACACTATATAACGTAAGATCAGAACTATTTATTACGTTCAAGAATAACTCATTACTGAGTGCGAGCAGAAACAGAAAAGATTGATCAAACTAATAATTAGTTTACTAAACTGCACTGGAAAACGTTGCCAACTATACAGTTGGCTAAGACTAGAACAGAATCCTATGTGACCTTAAACCCGCCGGACCATCACAACGCTACAAGACTGTGTCAACTAATAACCAGCCTGCACTCCGACCTACCCTTTCAATCACACCCAGGTAATTAAGACATATATCGGCGTTTAATTCAATACTTACTCAGCTCCGAACTGTAATTAACCTCTTCTAATGGTTGAATTCGAAACCGGCCTGATAATGATAATGAAGACTTGCTTTCCAGGGGACATCTCCGGGAGGGGGAGGTATTTAGAGGGTGATAATGAAGCTATAATTATCCCAATACACATCGAGATCCAATGAACACCATTTTTCACATTTACGAAAATCCATGGAGATAGATTTAGTGAAACAAATTTCCGAAACTTGTGAATATGTTTGAGATATCCCTGGTTGAATTGGAAATAACTTAAAAGAGCGGGATGTCTTAATGATGTTTGTTATTATGTTTATGGATACATTCAAACTTGTGTACGTTCTATTTCTGTTGTTGATCTAATTATAAAGTTTATGCTAATGAATTATATTCGTAGTGAAGCTCTTTACAGGATGTTTCAAGAATATTCATGTAGGATACTTTAATCGGATAGATTTATGCAAATAAAATGATACGCTTGTTATGTATCATTTAATTAAGACTATACAATTCTAGAAATTTTATTTCATTAAAAAATAATTCAAAAATTGAAGATAAGTTTAACGTAAAATATCATAATCAATCAATAAGTGGATCTTAGTGAAAGAACGTGATAAATGACAAAAAAAGGTAAAAACGAGGAAATAAGCTTCAAAATTTTAAGTTTGCCGTCCGTCCATATCCTTTTCAATTTCCTATTAAAAACATTTTTTTGGTTCGAAAGTTATAAAATCAGAGAACTACATTTTATAGTGTTTGTCCACCTGAATGCACGTCTGTTTTCTTGTCCACTCGAGTCAATATTATGCTAATAATAGTAAAAGAGAAGATTAAATATTGTTTAATAAATGTTTCAACAGTTATGTCATACAAGTAAATTAACATCCATTCTTCGTATGGGCTAAAAGCTCAAATTGTATTCAAATAAAATTATTTAACATTAAGTCTGCTCGTAGCTAACGCTTCTTTTATTTTCCCGCCTAATACAATTTAATCATAATTTTAAAAAAATAATCTTATTTCAAGACAGGAACTCAATTAGGATGAAATAAACACATCTCGCGCATTTGGCACAATTTTTTTGTCTACTTTGGTGAGCTCTACGACATATATGGTGCGCGAACGTGAAGATAGCTAAAAATTCAATTACAGCTCAATAGAACCAATAAAACGATGTACTCCAAACAAAAAACCAACTAATAAAACAAAGAAAATTGTCATTACAACCCACAGTAGCTCAAAATTGCACAACCCAACTCCATAAACCAAACTCCTAAACATATATGTATACAAGTGGTTGTCAAAAACTACTTGAAACCTCAATATTATTTTCCCAATACAAGGCAACATAAAATATCAAAATTCGTATCAAAATGTTTAGAAAAATATTTTTTTAAACTATTCAATACATTTTTATCGAAACATTACTCACTTCCATTCTTTTAAAGTATCAAATAAATTCTTAACTATGTAATTATTCCAATACAGAGTGCCCAAAAATATAAATTCATTTTATTAATTATGTTTAAAAGCCATGTATTGGTTAAATTTTCAAGAGACATTTTACTGGAAACCAGTCCAAACAAAACTTTTTATCTTTTCAGTCAATTTTAACTCCTAGATCTGATACATTTTACTTAACTATGTAATTTATACACTATGTATATTTAAATTTGCCTATCAGCAAACAAACGAAAGCAATTAACTGTCTTTTAGCATGCTTTGAAAAGAAGGCATGGCAAACATTCACCCTAATCGACTGTAAACTTTCTTAAATGCAAGATTAAAATTATCGTATACTTTCATTATCGTCTAAAGAATCCACTTTTGCGAAATAAAGGTATTATGCCTGGTCCATTTACTCTATTGGTAATACAAAGAGTAAACATCCCATAAAAAATAAAGCTTAATAGCTCTAAACTTTGATCTGTCTTCTTAAAATGAAATTTTTAAGCACATGTGTAATCGATCGTTACCAGATAATGCCAATAAAACCACTCGCCGTGGGCAATATCTGAAATTGCTCCTGAACCACTCTTTGCATACTGAGAACCCGGTAGTAATCAAGGGAACCAATAAATCGAAAGAAATATTTCCATGAAGTTAAGAAAAAGAGGTAGATGCTTGGCGTGAAAAGAAATGATGCCGTCAGAAAGTCGCCAAGTAAACCTTAACAAACCGCTCACTCAATGTTACTTCCATAGATATCATAGTTAAAGTATTAGATTGGCAGATGACGTGACCTCCAATGCTAACGACGGGACGCGCATGGAGACCTATTAAGAGGGCAAAATGGCCAGTGTTGCTGCCACTTTAAGGAGAAAAATACTACGAAAAAATACCATTTAATTCTAAAATTACAAAAAAATATCGTAAAAGTACTAGCTGCATTTTGTAATCTTTTTAGTGACTTTAAATCTTGTTCTAGTATTTTTTTTATTTTAGAATTAAATGGTATTTTTTCGTAGTATTTTTCTCCTTAATACTTTAACTATGATATCTATGGTTAGTTCATTCTAAAACCATCATTTTATTCTTTTGAAGGCGTTAATTAAAAATAAAAAAATTACTGTTCGAGCAGTTTGAGCCAAGTCGATGTAGTAAGCTTATACAAAATCCGCTTTAAATTCGCGCAAAGTAATTCGCCGAGAGCGTTTGTTTAGGTTTACTGCAAAGCGATCGATGGCTTCACTTGACAAACCGGTATTTGCGTTGGTTTTTGCACGGCAGCATCCCCATCTTATTCCTAACTCAATGAATATTCCTAGGAGTTATCTCCATAAAGACTAAAATGACGTTATTCAAAGCAGACAATTGGAAAATGTCACCATTAAGTCATACTGTACAAATGAAAGTGACTGTTTTCTCATAGAGTTAACATGGCTGACAGGTCGTTATTCCACGCACGGTGTGGTGTGACTTAAATACTAAAGCCTGAGCGGATAGATTCGTATGCAAATGAAGAAAAGGCTTTCTTTCTTTCTTTTTTTATTGTTGTCATTTTCGTCTTTTACTTTATTTCGTTAAGAGATCTCATCTTTTTCATTTTCTTTTTTGAATGTATTATTTTTTTTCAATGTCTTCCGGCCACAAGATCTTTCTTTGCCCCTAAAGTAGGATCTAGAAGATATAAGAGCCTAGGAGAAAAAGCATTAAAGCAATATAGCCTTTTACTCGCCGTCTTGATTAATACTCACTTTTTGACGTTCAAGGAACTACGACTTTTGTGATGGTTATTTTTTTCTTATCTTGTATTTTTGCGACTTTAAAAATGAGATTAGAGGTGATTTTTATCTTATCCTAAGCCTACTCTCAGGACCATTTCTTTTATGAAAAGATTTATTTTTTCATCCCCATATATCTTTCTAGAAAGATTTTTTTTTATTTACTTAATATTTGAAAGGATGCCAAACTGGAAAGAATCTTTTTTTTTAATGGGGAATTTTCTTAGATAGGAAGACTTGATCTCCTTGGGAATTAAGTGACACGATATATTGCGAAATTTAATTGGAAAGATTAAAAAAGCGAAATGGGAATTTTGAAACTTAATTGCTTTATTGAACTTTGTTTCTAACGTGAAATTAATTTGTTTTAATGATCGATATTTGTTACTTGAGTAAATAAAAAAGACAAATACTTAAGTATAAAATTAAAAGATAAATACGTAATCTTATCAAAGATTAATTTAGGTTATTATTACTTATTTAATGTAAATGTGTACATTTTCAATAGATTAATAATCAGTTGATAAATGAATCAAAGTATTGTTTAAGTTTTAATATAATCAAGCTAAACTAAAGCAATGTTAATATCACAACTATCGGATAGAAAAAATGGCATAGAAAGATAAGTTTTCTGCTTTGTTTATCTAAAAAGGGAAAATATTTGACAAATGAAGACATTAATATAATACTGAACAATTTATAATAGAAATCAATTTACATTAAGTACAAATGTTAAATCAATAAAGTTAAGTTTTTATTTGATTGGGAACTGCATTAATGCTCAAATGTGTTTTAAATGGGTTACCGCGAAGAGTAGTCGCTTAGATGGAGCAATAAAGCAATCATACAATCTAGCAACGAAACTAAGTATTCCGCTTGAAAATTTAAAGCCCATACCGAGAATCCCATATCTTACATACATATATTGGAAGCTTCTTCAAAAAACTAATGATAAAATTATATCTATTCATGGAGTTTGTTTCATTCAATATGATGATTCATTACTCCATTGTTCCATTGGACATCATTAAACAAAATCCTTTTTTCCAACCATTAAGTAACCATTTTAATTTTCCATTATTATACGTATATTTTTCATTTTTCAACTATATTTAAAGCAACTTTAACTAAACAACCAACATAACAAGTCAGTTGAGTCAGTCAGATACCATTATGTATAACTAACCCAATGAAGCGTGCCGAGTTTTCATAGGGCTGTTTACTTCGACAACTTAACCGTAGAAGCTCTGTAAAAGGTGTTTTTCCTTTAAGGTACTTTTCGTGCAAAGAAGAGGAAATTCTGTATCGGATTGAATTTGAGGTGAACAGCTGGTAAGGCGGTGGATTTCAGACACAGTGTTCAGTAGCGGCAAGGGATCGAATAGTATCGTCAACAATGGCATTGTAGAAACTAAATGCACAACCACAAAATTAAAATAAAAAACTGCGATAGAGACGTTGATGGGCGGTAAGTTCGTCAATGTTTAATATCCGGAAGCAGAGTTATGCACAAAAGTAAGGTACAAAAATACTTTAGATAATAACAAGCATAAATCGAACAATTAAACATCAGGATATGAGAGATACCCCATAGATTAAATTGGGTGAATATCATAAAGAAAAATCTGCTATAAATTTCAGACTTATAAATATTATCTTATCTTACGTTGATTCATGGCCGGTAAGCGGTACAAACTTGCAATGGTAAATTAAGTGTCGCATTCGATGCCCTTAGACAGCCTTCAGATTAACGCAGTTTGGTTTAACGCGAGTACTGTATTCGTTACTGTATTGGTTAACCCTCCCAAAAAAAAATTTGGAAAAGTAAACAAACGCCAATCTAAGAAAGAAAAAATGATGCATTTATTTTATAACAAAAAAAAGTCATTGTGAAAGTTGTCGCTAAAGTGCCATGATATACAAGAAAGCTGATCTCTTATTTAAAACCTATTGGTCATAATAAATAGTATAATATAAGTTCCGGTGCCATAAAAAAAATTGCGCTGTTTGAGGTTGCCGCCCATCTTAATCACCCTCTATACCTTTATATAAATGTATTGAGATCATATATTTGTCAAAGGTATAGAGGGTGATTAAAATGGGCGGCAGCCTCAAACAGCGTAATTTTTTTTATGTCACCGGAACTTAAACTATAATATTTATTATGACCAATTAGTTTTAAATAAGAGATTGGCTATCTTGTATATCCTGGCTCTTAGCTACAACATTCATAATGACTTATTTTTTTGTTATAAAATAAATGCATCAGGGTTTATTTTTATTTATTTTTTAAATTAGCGTTTGTTTACTTTTCCAAAGTTTTTTTTTTTTGGAGGGGAGGGATATCAGTACTTTTTTAAAATTTATTTTATGAGATGCATTTTGCGGTAGGAAAGATTAACAAGAACTATTTTTATGAGCAAGAACAAAAGATGCTAAGGCAATATGACTACAAAATAGACGACATATTTTCAATGTTTATGGGGAGTTGTATAACCCACGACAACAAAAAAAATTATTTCTTACTTTTCATAAAAAATGCGAAGTGTATAAATGTTTGAATGTTAATATGAGCTGAATCTGGCAACCAAATATGACTGTTTACATTTGTATATCAATCATTCCATTCGCGTTGTTGATATATTTTCTTTAAAGAAAAACGCCTGAAAGTTTAAATGACGTATTCCGTTTATTAATTAGACATTTTTTTCAATATGTCTATTCAGATATTTGATAAATCATGTATTTTAGACGCTGTAACAATCCACTTCAATCCTCCCAATAGTTTAAACGGGGCGACGAAAATATAGCAAACCTCAGTTGGTGCGGTTTCAAGGGGAATATAGTCGCTAAGATGACTAGGTTATTGCACAACCGTGCCGAGAAAGGTAATATGGATTTTTAATAATTAATAATAGAAATATTTATTTTTTAAAATTTGAACCTACGTCAGAATATCAACTAGGACAATTTTAATCGTTTAGTAGAAACCGCTTCTAGATACATGGTCTAGTAATAGCTATAGGTGTAGGCAAAAATTTGGTCAAAATTGGTGTAGAACTGCTTGAGAGATTTCATTTTCGTAAATTTCCATAATTTTTTTTCTACGCTGTTTTTTATTATAGAAAAACCAATTTTTTGTATGTTGTTGTTGTTTGTTTTTTCCAATTTTTTTAATCCACTAAACCCCTGTACAGTATTTTTTTAATAGCTCTACGAAGTTTGGTTTGCCTGATAGAAAAGAAAATCGATTTCACCTTTAACATGGCGAAATGTGCGAGTATATATACTTTACTGCCGTTCAGCCCTTGGCGTCATTTTGAGATTGACCGGCGTAGCGATCGTTCCGTCTGATAAATATTGTTCATGACAAAGATTAATACACTATTTTCTTATAACGCTATAGTAATTAAAGGGTATAGTTTCAAAACTTACATTCCCAAAGTATAACTATGATATAGGACCCGGTCTGTTCATTGGAAACTGCGTCCGATTACGATCTTTAAAAATCGCCAATGAATGGACCGAACGTTATATCTTTGTTATACTTCGGAGGATTTGAGTTTTTCAAACATTCCTTTCAATTGTCAAAATCACCAAATTGATAATAACTACGATCAAATTTTGTCCAACATTTCGCCTATAATCACTAACACCTGCATCGCTCAATGATTTTAAGAAAAGAAGTACCAATCTTGCGTTTTATATTCTCAAAATAACGTTTCCAACAGCTGCAAAATAATTTTTCTCAATAACAAGATCTAAGTCTTCAATAAACGCATCGCAAATTCCGTTGAAATTGCAACTCTTTGTAACAGTTAAAACTGTCACTCAAACGCCTAAATACTTGGGCTCGCATATAGGATTTTGAAATAAATTTTGCCGCTTTCCTTCGTTCTTACGGTATGATAGAATATAAAATATTTCTTCCGAAAAACTATCTAAACATAAACTCAAACAATCTATACATAAACATAAACTCGACAAAACTAGGGTTTCTATTTTATCGTTTTGGCGTCTATGATTTTTTGACCTAAAAGTGAAATGCAGGAAATGGTTTTAAATAAAAGCTTTATGCTCAACTATACAAACCGATTTGGGTTTCATGGCTATTGTTTATGTAGACCATATTTATATTCTGAATTTTTAAAAAATTACGTCAATGCCGTTATTTTAATTGTTCAATGTTAATAACAATATACATGTTGCGGTGAATGTTTGAAATTCGATAAATGTTGAAAGTCACCGGCGAATTGCCATAATTCCAAAATATTTTTTCAGTCATTAATAAAGTTATTAGGGAATTCAATTTCGAATGTCTATATTTACCGGATAGTGTCGACAGCTACCGGACATGGGAAATTCCTCTCCACTACAATGGTCTTATGACCAAAAATAAAATTTATCAACAAAAAAAATTCCAAAAAATATTCAAAGGGGACTTATAGAGAAAACTGAACAAAATGTTCTATGTAAAAAATGTAGATCACTGTTTTAAAAGTGGAGAACTAGTTCTTGAAAATGAAGTAAAATTTCTGCTAAGATTATTCCTATTCCCGTAGGATTGGAAAGATAATAATAACATGTTAATTAAGAAGTTACCCAATTTTTTTATATTGTTAGTGCCACATTTAATGTAGTTTTCTTTCGGATATTCTTATGCAATTATTAACTAACTGAATACAGGGTGTCCGTAACAGAATGTCCGAGTTTCAAATTGTAATAGTATTGTGGTTGAAGTGTAATAGTAATGTGGTTGAAGGTGACGAATAAAGAATAACTCCAACAGTTTCAGATAAGCGCATGCACTTGTACCGCTACATCGTTGCACAGGCTGTTGCTTCCATTACTCCGGACTTGCTGCAGACAGTATGGGAAGAATTGCATTGCATTTTCGTTTGTATGTGTGCCGTATCACTAAAGGCTCACACATTGAGCACTTATAGGAAAAACTAGGTTAGTTTCCCTTCAATGTCTTGTATGATTTGTTATATTTAGTATAAAATAAACTCCTGTAATATACCATTAAAACTCGGACATTCTTTTACGGACACCCTGTATTTTATACAGAATTTTATGCTTTGAGTAAACCTTAACTTTGCGCCCGGGAAATCAGTAACATTCTACTATAAATTCAAATCAATACTTTTTTTTATTTTTGAAGTAACACATTTCTATTTTAAAAGCAACTCTTAAGCAAAACAGCAGTCACAATAGACTGATGATCAGCAGCAGCACAAAAGACTGATTATCCAATAAAAGTTAAGTCAATCACATCCCATACAACTCAATTGAGACCGACTCCGGTCGAATTTCAGATATCGAGAGAAGAAAGTAGTCTCTAATTTATAGAAGGGAATGGAAGAATTGAACAACTGTGATTACTAACTATTCAATGTTTGGGCCTGACAAAGCTGTAAGCAGGCATAAATTGATCTCCCTGAGGGAAAAGTATATCGTAGAAAGTCTTAGCTTGTTTATGCTTCAGAAAATTAAAAAAATTCTGCTTATAAGTTATATTTTTGGAACAGCTATGATAAATGGAGGGCTCTATTTGGCGTTTTGCGTTACGG
This sequence comes from Oedothorax gibbosus, assembly GCA_019343175.1. NCBI lineage: Eukaryota > Metazoa > Arthropoda > Arachnida > Araneae > Linyphiidae > Oedothorax > Oedothorax gibbosus. The sequence goes on from CM033273.1 coordinate 12,541,146, forward strand.
TGTCAAGCTACTAAAATGCCCAAATGTGGTAAAAAAAAAATACAACTTTTAATTTTCAAGCTCGTCGAAAGTTGCTAATAACCAGACTGGCCCTTATATCACATCTGTACCGTACTTTTTGTATTTTTGTAGTAAGTTATATTTATATAGTAAATGGGGTTAAAAACCTCATTAATACTTTAATTGAAATTCAATAAATTTATAATTTTTAATTAGAATTTTGCAGTTAAAACACTCTCTCCAAACGGGCTTATACGTCTCTATGATCCTTTAAATGGCAAATAAATTATTCATGAATCAAGTTTTATTGCACGAGTCTATCTTTCGTTAAAATTACAATGTGTAATAAATATCACGACGACAATGGACAACGTTCTGTCCGCTCACCCGGACATGAGAACAGAGCCAAGACAGGCGTGCCAAGGTGATCTAAGTAAATGATCAAATTAAATGCGGATGTACACCTCAATACGACGGGACCTAATGAACAAGACCCCATGTGCAGGAAATGTAACAACGAGGAAATGGCACATCACATTATATTTGAATGTATTGTCCTTGCCCATATTCGACTAAGTACTCTAGGTATCATCTGTACTAAAGAGCTACACCATAGTACTCTATCAAGGGTCTAGTAAACTTTATCACTAAAGTAGGCGACCCAAACGAAGGGAAAAAGGAAACTTTTGAGTCTGGGATATATCAAACAGTACTACCCAAAACAGAGGTGCCGTACATCGGATCAACCCAAATCGAAGAAGAATAATTAGAAGAAATTAGAATGTATACTAGTCTCATTTGTCAAAACTATGCGAAGTTGGACACTCAAGAGGAAGATTAGGTAATGCAACTTTTTGACTCTCTTAGGGTTGGCTTTTGTGTAATACTTGATAAGTATCTGGATCTTGATAAACAAGACGTACATTTTAATCATATTTTAATTCATAATTTCTTTAAATCTCTTTGGGTCGCGTAGACCTGTCCGGAGGAACATCCACCTGGTCAGGTTAGACCTAGATCAGATGGAATAAGCCAACAACAACAACAAGCGTGATGACTAACCTACACTCTTAAAACCAACGAGCGGTTTTAACTCAGTCTGAGTTAATTTCCACTCCTTTCCGTGCCGAAAATGCACTTCTCCTCTAGGAGTGAATTTCACTCTTTTTCGGAGTGGGTAAAAGAAATAAAAGAAAACAATCTGCGTCCTACACTCTTAAAACGAGCGGTTTTAACTCAGTCTGAGTTAATTTCCACTCCTTTCCGGTGCCGAAAATGCACTTCTCCTATAGGAGTGAATTTCACTCTTTTGTTTTAAGAGTGTAAGACTTTACTATTTCTGAATTATTACTTGTTTTCAGCTCTATTCGCTCCATCCTAAACTATTACGTTAAAATGGTGATTTTCGTTCCTTTGATAGGAAGTTTTCCAGTAAAATTTCTCATTCTCATTTTAACAGCTAATTTAAAATTAATTGAACCTTTAATTACAACCACAATTTATCAAGTCATTTCTAGAAGAAAAAACTTGAGTAACAATGCTATCGTACCACGCTACGTATTGGCTTTCGTGGGACCCAAATAAATAGGTCTGCAGTGCCCCAAGAAAAAGCACTGCGTGACTAATGGACATTTCTAAGTAAAGACATGGGGACCATCGATAACTCGGAACAGTGCATGTGTCAAGTAAGCAGCGGGAAAGAACGCGCATTTCTACACTTTTTGATTGTAGGGTAAGAATTGATTGAGGAACTTCAGGTGTCGATGGTGGATAATTGATTTGCTTGTTGTTTTTTCACTTATTGGGCTGCATAAAAAAATGTGTGATTGTTGATTTTATTGATGTTTTTCCTGTATGGTAGACGGTATTAGTTTTCTTTGTCATTACTTTGGTGTTCGGTGTGCTTTGGTAATTTTCAGGATCGCTTTGGAATGATATGGTTAAAATTCATTTTAATGTTTGACATAAAGTTTATTTATTTAATGAAAGTATTGCATATTAAAGAGGGTGCTTTTTATTTCTGTCTATGAATATGAGATGAAAGAAAGTTCGTTTACAAAATCTTGCATCTACTATCTCAATTATTTCACTCGACAAAATATGAATATTAAAAGCATTTTATAAATTGATATTTAAACTGAAAAATAATTGCAGTTTCGAAAATATAAGGAAACATTTTTATTGAAAGAAATAGAACATACATATTGTCATGGAGATATATTTCTTTTAAGTTCCAGATTCTTAACAGAAAATTTATTTATATCATTACTCCAAAGGATGAAAAATAAAATTAAAAACTTCATAACAGATGTTTATGAATCTCATTTCCGAACTTCAATACTAGTTTTCTCTGACTACCAATAAATATTTTTCAATATTTTTTTTTAAAACCTATCTAAATAAAGCATCCTAACAAGATAAAAAACGTTCCAAAACATCTAAATTTTTTCCCTTCAAAGAACAAAGTTCAAGCTCCAAGTAACTCTTTCCCAGATGGCAATCTCAACAGGAAGGAAGCACCACTTTCCTCTTCAACCCCCTCCAAAACCACCTCTCAGCAATCCCATTCAAACAGTTCCCGGAAACTGTGCGAAATCGTCTGCAGCAGATGTCCCTGACAACTCCTGAGCTCCCCCATATCCATTGGGCCTTCCTCAATGGCCCTTTCAGAGGCCGGAACACAGCCATCCTCGACATTTAAAAGGTTCTAAAACTATTTTAATCTTCCGTCGGACTTGGGTTTTCGGAGGGCCCATTCGGCGATCGAATGAATAGGGGGATGTTCGCGCATCTGTGGGGCAATATTGCTGCTTGTTTAGTTTGAATAAACTGTTAGTGATGTTTTAGACTAAAACTAGTTTATATTAGTTTTAACTTATCCTAGTGCACTATTTTGCATGAGGTATCTTAATTTGTTATTTATAACAAAAGAAAGTTTCTTTTAATAAATATTTTTTTGTATCAGCTCTACTAAGCCTGTTTTATTACAGGAATAAACTTTGGTAGTTAAATGAAGAAAACTATTTTGCATATTATACAATATTGTATTTTTATTATGTCTTTTGAACATATTGACATCCGCTCTACTAAATATACAAATCTGCTTGAACTAATGTTAGTATATTTTAATAAAAAAGGAAATGTTATGTAACTGGTGCTTGGTGTAAAATTGAAGTGGTGATATTCAATAGTTATAACATGATAACTAAATCTCATGATTATTTGATATTTGACTTGAGTACTCTTGGAGTAATAGTAATTTGCTTAGTAAAACTTCAATGGGAAAAAATTTTATAAAAGTAATTAAACGATCGTACGATAGAATAAGGTTAAAAATATATGAATAATTTGCTCTTGAACTGATATACTACAACCCTATGGTAACCTTTTTCCTTACATGACTGAGAAATTCTACTAACGACCTGGTGTTTGACTTCATATTTTTACTTCATTTACCATATTATCGCATGCATCTGTTATATTTTGCATGTTAAATTCACATTTAACCACAAGCTCTGTTTTCAAAATTCACGTCATTTTTACTCACAGTCATTTTAAAATACTTTTATTACAAATTAAATGTAACTACATACAGAAAATCGTGAACTATAAATGATGGCTATTTTAAATAATCCTAGAATTGCATTTATATTCTAATTTCCAAACAGAATCTATTCAAATCCAAATTCGTTTTACTTGCTATTTTACAGCAACAAAAAGAAAAATTATTTAAAATAGGTATAGACCTGAATTGAAATTTAAATGTCCAAACTAAATTAACTGAAAACTTATACACGTGCTGGTAACAACTTTTCAGCAACAAGAAGAAAAGCAATCTTAATTAGTCATAGATCTGCAATGAAATTAAAAGTTTCAAATTATTTTAATTTAAAACTCATGCAAGTGCTAGTAACAACCTTGTCAAACTGACATAGTGAATGTTTGCCGTAAAGGCAGGATTGAAGATTGCGGGAGAGTTAATGGTAAATCGCTTTGAGGTTCGTTTGCCTAATTGCGTCGACGGACGAACTGGAAGTTAGATGGGTGTGGTTTGGCTGAACTGTAACTAACATACAGTCCCTGGACAAATTATTAGACGCACTGCAAGATTTCGTGTATCAATCAATGATGAACAAAATACCTTTAGAAGGACATTTGTGTTCCTAAACTTAAGCTATTGAATAGAAAATACTATCTGCTATACTTAATACATATATCGACATATTTTTTAATGATATGGCATTGTATAATAGAGTCATTTGAAGATAGACCAATATATTTGTCTTAGTATTTGTGTATCTTAGCATTGGTTTACTATTCACACGTATTTTTTTCTTACTTTCAATTTCTAACATGAAGTTTGGAAGGGTAGATGCCGTAGAATTTTTTAGGTTTTAAAGGTAGAGCTGAAAACTGAAAACCTTCACGTACAAAAAATTTAACCGAATTATAGCGTATCAAATAACTATTTTTGATTGATAATTGAAAGTAATGCGGTATTTTACACCCAAAGTTTTTATAAATAAAAAAAATTAGGTGTGTGAACCACGGTTTCTTTTTTTAAAAGACAAAATCTTACCACAGTTTCTTTTTTTAAAGACAAAATCTTGCCACAGTTTCTTTTTTTAAAAGACAAAATCTTACCACAGTTTCTTTTTTTAAAGACAAAATCTTGCCACAGTTTCTTTTTTTTAAGACAAAATTTTCACAAAGTGTGTTTACTTACACACTTTGTGAATCTATCGGTGATTCTATCGGTTAATACAAATTTAATCTAATTTTTGATGTAAATATCGGTTACAATTGTCTCCACTTAAACTCTTGTGTTGTTAGCATTCCACATGAAGGTGTAGCGAGGCTGCTTCTATGGGAAAATGAAAGTGCTAAGGGCAATGATAGAGAGAAACAATAGGCTGGGACCATACAATAACTATCTTTTGTTGACCATGCAATAGATATTTAAATGCAGGGGTGAAGCAATATGAGGTGGAATAAGGGTTTTAACGTCTTCAATGTTTGAGATAGCAATGTAATATTGGGTTTTATAGTTTAGTTTAGATTATTTTGGGGGAATTGAATGGTCGAAATGACTAGAAATAATATTTCGATTTGATATTTTTAACCTTTTTTTATAATTTGCATTTAAATTTATTGCATCGTGATTATTTATTTCTTATTGTTTCGATATAGTAGAAAAAATAAACATTTTCCCGGGATTTCAATGGGGTTGTTTCACGGAGGATCTGGCAATAGCTCTGCGGTTTTGTTTTCATGTCTCTCGAATTACTGTTGTTTTAGTATTCGGGAGTGAGTTTTCGAAGAGAATATATTAGTTGTTAATTTTTTTTAATTCCAACTTCTTTCAATGCAAGTTTTCCTTGATAAATGATTAAAACAACCAACTGCACAACAAGAAGTTGTAATTTTTAAAAATAACAACTAAAATAATTTATTCTTAGAAAACTCAATTTCGAATATCAAGAAAAGTAATTCTAGATACATGAAAACAAAACCGCAGAGCTATTGCCAGATTCTCCGTGAAACAACCCCATTACTTAAAGACGATTGGCAAGAAAACTTGTCCGACGAAAATAAGTTTTCTGCTTCAGTTTAAATATAAAGAAAATGAAGCACATAGTCCGGAAAATTTAGGCAGTGCAGAACAATTTATGCAAATTAAGTCACACAAAAAAATTAAATTTTAATTCATAAAGTTAATGGGGTTTTATTCGGTAAAAAAGGTATTACGAAATTCTCAAATACTTTAAGTAAAGTTATATTTAAAAATGTATAGATTATTAATGTTTTGATATGCCTTATTATGGGTTTTAAACGCATTAAGAAGAATGAGAATCCTTTTTCAGATTACATTTTTACTTTACAGTTTGGATAATTTAAAAGTTAACGCAATCAAATATTTAGGGGACTTCATGCCTTCGTAAGCAAATTTTCTTAAAAACAAAGAATCGGTGAAATAAAAATGACTTTCATGCTTGCAGACGATATTGTGTCAATTTCATTCGATATCAAATTAATATCTCAATGTCAGAATGATATAAACAACATCAAAATAATAAATATCATATCATATTTATGCTTTGGGAGTTGCTAACTATTCTATTAAAATTAAGACTATGTCGTAGAAATCATTTAAAAAGAGTCTGTCATTAAATGTGTCAACTATTTTCAATAATTTATCTTTTCAAGAATTGCATTCCAAGTTTTACATTTATTCCGAATAAAAATTTAATCGGCACTTCTAACGCACTTTTAATTAGTTCAATATCTAATTTAAATTAATAAAGAGCATTTCAAATTGTTCAAAACCACAAGTTCATTGATATTTTCAATCATTGAGTTTTCATATATAAATTTAAGGTATGTGTTTAGCGAGTACAACCGGTAAGTCATTTGCGTAAATTTAACCAATATTTAATCCATTTATCATTCCTAAATATATACAATTTAAAACCAATTAATATTTATGGAACATTGAATTCCCATCAATGAATAAATAGCATAAATCCCTATGCGAAACAAAACTAAATTAGAATTAACTCGTTCAAGTTTAGTGAAAACAGTTTTTATTCGACAAAATTTTAAGTCTGCAAGTAAATATCATTTAAAAGTAATAATATTAAGTAACAGCTATATAATTTAAATAAACAGCTATTTTTACTAATTTATACCATTTAAATTTTCGAAATATATACAATTTAAAACCCATTAATAGGTATGGAACATTGAATGATCCATGAACAAATAGTCCCAATACAAAAACATAATTAAATTATAGTTTATTTTATCTAACATAATAATTTTTTAAACGGCTTTTATTCGCCACAATTTTTAGTCAGAAGGTAAATACCATTTAATTAATAATAATAATTAACTAATAAAATTTTTAAATAAATAGCTATTTTTACGTATTTAAAAACAATCCAACATTCCATTAAATAAATTATTCGATACTTCTGCAATGTAAAATTCCAGAACCACATCCACTATCGATAATCAATTTAAAATACAATACATTTTGAAATTCAATTCTCTGAGGCTATACCTAATGATCATACAATATAAAGAGCATTTCAAATTGTTCATAATCTTAAATTTATATAGATTTTTAATAATTTAATAATTGAATTTTTATATATTTGAAGTATGCGTTTAGCAAATCCAACCGGTAAGTCACTTGCATTCCATTTAACTTATATTTATACTATTTACCTTTTCAAAATATATACGATTTAAAACCAATTAATATTTATGGAACATTGAATTCCCATCAATGAATAAATAGCATAATTCCCAGTCGAAACTAAATTATAATTAAATCTATCTTACATAATAATATTTTTAAACAGTTTTTATTTGACAAAATTTTTCGGCAATTAAATATCATATAACCAATGATATAACTTAACCAATTTAAAAACTTAAATAAATAGCTATTTTTACTAATTTAAAAATGATCCAACCTTTTATTTAATAAACAATTCAATACTTCTACAATGCAAACTGCAATGTTCAAACCCCATCTCACTATCGATAATCAATTTAAAATACAATACATTTTGAAATTCAATTCTCCGAGGCTATGGCTAATGAGCATATGATATAAAGAGCAGTGCAAAGTTTTATCTGAGAATTGTTTCCGTCTCTTGACAAATTATACTAATTGTGGAACCGGAATTCGCCATTGTTATAATGATAATTTCGTTAGGAATATGGAGTAGAAACATCCTGCTGATTTAATTTCGGGATCGTGTGGTGGCTGTTTGTTCTTCAAATTTATATTTAACCGAAATGTATGATAAGAGCTAAGAGATTCTGTTGTGCAATAAATTTAAGTGGTGTTTGAAGACATAGCATTTAAAGTCAAGTAATATTTAGTTTTAAAAAATTAATATTTGGTTTTTATTTAGTAATGCATTTTATAACTGTACAATTTAGGCATTGGTACTCACATATCAATTGTTAAGTATTTCAATTTCAGCTTTACAAATTTGGCTTAACTCATTTTGAGATGACTAAAGATAAATTCAAAAATATTTGGTAAATTAATAATTGTGGCAGTTAGCACATATTTCCGATACTGGCCCTCACAACTGAATAATTATTTAGTCGTAGACGGTTCAGTATTGGGCTAGCATGCAAGAGGTTTCGGGTTCTAAAGGGTCTGCCCGTATATCTTCATAATAAATGATATTAATATTTTTATATCTTCTTTCACGTTACACACTTATATTAGTAGTAATCCATACTTGCTTTTAAATAAAAAACAGCTATACTCAGAAGAAAAGTTTAAAACCCAAAATTCACTTGAAACTAGTATAAAATTTCGATAACTTGAATAAAATTTCAAAAATTTCGAAAAACATTAATAATTAAATTCCGCAACTATTGTCATAAAGTAGTGTATTTGAAAAAAAGTTATTATTTTACATTCAAATAATTATATTACCATAGATTATAATTAATTAATAACTAATTAATTATGGTGTTTAACCTTTAAAGACCGCTCTACCGAATAGCGCTGACTCCGCTGTTATCATAAAAGTTTATATAATATTCAAGTCACCTTTATTAAGTAAACTTCCGTGCAACGCCGTTTTTATAATGCTAGTATAGGCTAATTACATGCAAAATTGCCATTTCTTTAGTGTAAGTCACGTACGTAAAAAGTGATTATCATAACTTTAAACAATAAATGAAAAAAATTAGCGGTATAGCTGTTCTACACTTATTACAGAGAAATAACGTAACGTTCTTTACTCGATTTGGTTTAGTTTTCAAATTTAAAAAAGCTTTATAAATTTACGACTCACATTAAAGTTACATAGTATTAGCCTATAGCAAAACATTTGAGTATTACCCTTTTAACGTGCCAAGCATACCTAACTGAAAATCGAAAAATACTTATAAGAGTGAAGGGCATCTCTTAAACGACCAAACTTTATCGAAGTTTTCTGAAAATCCAAACACAGTCCAAAACACACATTCGAACAGGAAAACGTATAATCCTTCCCAATACCAACTTTTAAAACTAGGAATAAGACCTACAAAAACACAGGAGAGCAGTTGAAAAGTTTAGTTGAATAACATGCTAAGTGACATTTTTGAAAAATTTAGATTTTTATCTCAAAAAACACGTTATTCTCTCCTTTAAAGATAACAAATTTCCCCTTTTTCATAAACTTTAAGTTAAGTATATTTTTTGTCGTTTTCAACTACCATTTTCAGCGGATCTCAGTACAAACGAAAAACTTTCAAGCTCATTTTTCCGCTTTTACCTTTTTGTCACTTAGCACGTTCTTCAACTAAGCTCTTCACTTTACCGAAAGAAGCTATAGAACAAATGCATCGTTAAGTAAACTTAGCTGAAGTCGGAAAGAGAAACATTCGGGGATAACTTTGAACGATCGGAACCTTCAACCGTATTAATCTCTTTGGGAAGAAAACATTCTTTAATTTGCTTTAGGTAATCAATTACAGAATTGTTGGAAAGTGCCCAGATCCAACTAATGCAAGGGATTAGGCTCATTTCACTCATGGCATTAGTATTGAGAATCTTCGAAGATTAGTGATTAACATGTTATTCATGAGGGGACATTTGTATTCGACAAGTTTGGAAAAGAGTCTTTTGAAGCTTCAGAAGATTTGTAAGAAGAACTTTAATTGGTAAAGTTTAATTGGCTTATGTATCAGGTTATTCTATCAATCGGTGTTCCGATTGGTGCTCTGTTCCTACTTGATATTGGTTTCTTTAAATATAATTTGTTTTCTTTCAGCATTTATGTTACCACTTAAGGGTACTGCGTAGGCAAAAGAAAAAATTATTTAGTTTTTGCTTAAAATTCATGAAATTTTTTTGCTGACTACACAAAATTTCAAAAATTTACAAGCACTTTTTTTTTCAGAAATTTAATTTTTAGTGGAAAAATTAACGTTTTATTGGACATTTTTAAAATGCTCCTTGCGATTCAATTTTTGTCTAATCTGGTTAATACTTTTTATACAAACAGTTTGAATACAACTTAATAAAATTGAGTACGGATTTTGCATTCGACCTTTTGGTTCATGTTTTAAATATAAAACTGGCTGTGACGGCAAAAAAAGGGAATTTTTCAACTACATAAATTACAAAAATTGCAAATAAACAATACATAATTATCAGATCTTAAAATCCATGCACAATTGTCTTTTAAACATTACAATTAATAATTACTTCAAGTTTCAAAAAAATACACAAACTTATGAATCGCAAGGGACAAATTGAACATAATAAAAATAAAAAAAATATACATGCTGAGTAAAAGGCTGTTTAAGATAAAGCCCGGGACTGAATAACAGATTAATTTCGCTTTTCGCCGTTACAAAAATTGAAACTGTGATTTAAATTCTTCTCAGATTGTTCAAAGTATGGCATGTATGAAAGATAAAAGTATAAGCTTTTTTTCCACACTAAAAGAAAAAAAATTATATATTTGAAATTTTTGCCTACCCGGTCCCCTTAAGGCCTGAAATATGTCCAGTGCTTTAAATATCAGATGATAAGAAAAATGGTATATTTCATTCATTATTTTTTGAAGTAGTCCGAGAATATTTATTGTTACAATTGGTTATCTATAATAATAAAATAAAGAGTCTGTGTGTCTGTGTGTTTGTCTTCGGATCGTAAAAGACCTACTTATACTGCCCTCAGAAATTCGAAATTTTTAAGATAGATTCCCTTTAATACCAAAGTGTGCACCTGAGGCTTAGATTTTTCATATTTGTTCCATTTTTAGAGAAAAATTGAATTTTCTGAAAAAAATTCACCACTTTCGCTCAAATCCGATCATTTTTTCTCTTTCCTGATGCCATCGGCTGAAAAAATTAAATAAAACTTTTAACGAAAACATTTAAAATTCAAAATGTTTATTTTATTCTTTTGCCATTACTTTCAGAAACTAAATTCATCATTTGAAAAATAATTGACATGTTTCAAGTGACGTAATTCCGCCAGTCTTAATTCCCGGATTTTATTGTGAGTTTATTTGATGATTTTTTCATTGATTTTTCTGTTGACTGCATGTATGCATATTTAAGCAATAAATGTATAGTTAAGCTATTACTGAACTATGATGGAAGGCCATCGCACTAGAGCTATTAGTGTTTTATGTCTTTATTTTTTCGCCAAATCCGTTGCCAAACTCGCCAAATTATTAACTAAAATTCGCCAAATAGGCAATTCCTTTTATAAATAATTTATAAGCTGGTCGGTTATTCGAAGGTCATTGTGTTAGAGCTGTATAATGGGTGTGGGTAGCTATATCTATTTTCTCGCCAAATTATTTCCCAAAACGCGCCAAATGAGCTAAAAGGTTTTATGTATTTATGAGGGAATTGTGATGACATTTATGAGTGCATTTTATAGCGTATTTTTCATTTTGGAATTTTAAGGCAATGAAACGGGATTTTATAATTTATAACGAGCGGAAACAATAAGTTTATGATCCTATAACAGGGTATATGGTACACATATTTGGAATCTATTTGATATTTTTTTTATTCCGTGCGAAGAACGAGTATAAATTTGCTAGTTGTATATAATTAGTTAAAAGCACCAAAGAAAAGTTTAAATATATAATAATAAGCTTACAAAAATTAATATTAACATCCAAATATACATAGTACTGTTTAATCATATCTAATAAAAATTTAAAATCTGTATCAAATTAAAATAACAAGAAGTAGAACCAAGGAAATAAAGCCCTAAACAATACATAGTAAAACACAAGATACCGATATTTTGTTTCGAAATAAATTATCTCTATAAAAATTATACACTCATATTTCCTTAAGTTAAATGCCTTAAAAAGCCGCATTGGGATGATAAAAGCTTATATACAAAGAAACTTCACGATTTCTTCCATTCCTAGAGTCTTTGATTTATAACCATGCTCTCTTAATAAACAATTCCCATTGTAAAGCCGACCAAAACGATAAATGCTAAACCCCCCAAACCGCTCTTGTGGTGACAAAACCCGAGCACAGCGTAATCCTCTTAACAATAAATTGGTTTAATTCTTTATCTCATAAATACATTTTCCATTTGCTTTTGTAGTACTTCAAAACGAGTAAATGAGAAAACGTGGTATTATTTATAAAAAAAGGGGGCTTTTAGTTGATACTTTGTCTAGAAATATTGTTTTGAAGGGTTTTATATTGCCAGCAATTGAGCCCAGAATTTATATTCAGACGTATATCATCTTACGCCTTATATGGAATGCGAGATGAAGGGGATAGAATATTTTTCTGCCCCCCTCCCCACTATTTCTTGAGAGTTTTCCGGGGGACGGCTTATGCGGAAACACGCATATCGGTCATAAAATAAGATTTTGGCGTCGTACCGGAAGTTTCAAAAAATCGCCAATGTCACGCCCATGCCGCCGCTGGAATGAAATATGGCTTGTGAAACAGTTTGCGATCCCGGCGTTTGCAAGGGAACGTTTTGCTCGGTTTTTAAAGTTTATGAGTTTTCGAAAGGAGCTTTTTGTGAATTTGAATTCAAGGGGGAATGGCTGTTATGTTTTTATGGTTGAACTCAAATTATCCGATTATATTCCCATTCAGAAAATCCTAAATTCGGATTCAAAAAATCCCAAATTCGGATTTTTATCGAAAAAAGTGCATGCATTAAATCACCTAATGCAAGTTAAAAAAGTATAGAAAAAAACAATTTTTAAAGATATTGCTCGGTTTTAAAGTTTATGAGTTTCGAAAGGTTTCTTTTTATGAATTTGAATTCAGGGGAGAATAGATGTTATGTTTTTACAGTAGAACTCAAATTACGCAAAAATATTCCCATTCATAAAATCCCAAATTCGGATTTTTCTCTTAAAAGTGTATGTAATAACTACTGTATGCAATATAAAATTTTAGAAGAAAAAATACAAAGATATTTGCTCGGTTTTAAAGTTTAAGAGTTTCGGATAAAGCTCTTTTAGTGGATTTGAATTCAGCGGAGTATGGCTTTTATGTTTTTACGGTCGAACTCCAACTATCCGAAAATATTTTCCATTCAGAAAATCCCAAATTCTGATTTTTCTCCAAAAACGTGTATACATTAATGAAAGTATAATATATGCAAGTGAAAAATTATAGAAAAAACAATTTTAAAAGATATTGCTCGGTTTTTAACTTATGAGTTTTAGAAAGGCGCTTTTTGTGGATTTCAATTCAGGGGGAAATAGCTGTTGTGTTTTTACAATACATTAAGCGTATGGACGATTGGATGCAGCAGAATAATACCATTGGAATTAAAATAGTCGGAGTTCGGATAATTATTGGAATTCCAATGTATTTATTGTGAACATTAAAAATTCCTTCTAAAGTTTCTAAGCAAAATTATATTTTAAACATTCGATTAAAGAAATCGTATATTTAAATCAAAAGAAAAACTAAATGTAATTGAGCTATTTAACTGAATTTGGTGCTTTCTTCTTTTGAAACAATCGTTAACTTCTTATAATGGATAAAAAAATTGATTTCGACGATTCAGTTTTTTAAAACATACATAATTTTTACATAATTTAATAAATCATAAATTAAAATTTTAAAAAACTATTTTCTGAAAAAAAAATAGTGTAAACTGTTTTTATTACTTTAACTTAGGGTAGATATTTCAAGTGTATAGAAACGTAAAAAGTTCTTAATTATTACTTCAAATTTTCTTTCAGTTAGTTGAAAAAAAATAATAAATATCAAGTTGATTTTTTTTTAAAAATTATATTTAGAACTTCTAAAATTTATTTGCCCATGTAATTTTGTATGTTGTATATCCAACATAGTATTTCTTTCTGGATAGATAAAACAAAATACTACTCACAACAGATCTTTTGCTTGAATTCTTTTGCCACATAAATTGCACCGACAGCTCTCTACACTAGTTCAACATAATTGTATCTAAAATATACAGTTTATAAAACATAACAAGTTTCTTTTTGGTTTGTGGATACTACTGTCTACTTTTTATGCTCTACAAGGACAAATTAACTCGAGAACCATTGCTGACATTCGGATTTTGAAAGAATATGAACCTCCACGGCTGATGACCAAAACTAAATACTTCTGAACAGGCACTCTAACTGCTCAATCATCGTTAAGCCAGCATTTGTGAAAAAAAGGGCAACATAAAATAAAGACGCATATTTCGCTTGTGCGACGTAATATAACCTAGAACCACTCAACACCGACTGTTATTTTTCCCTATAGAATCACTACTCTGAGATATTCAGTCCACAATTTTGCCATCATACATGAAGATTCATGGAAACAACATTGATTCTTGGCGCAAATAGTTTTATTGTGTAAAACTTGTCATGCTTCTCAAAACGAAGAACTTGTTTCAACGAATAGTACACACATATGACTGAAAACAAAAACAGTCGAGTGACGGTAGGATGAATGTATTGTCTTAAAACATCTTATAAACAACTCGCTGTTTTTGTTTGCCGTCAGATGTGTGTACTCTTCTGATGAAGCAGGATCTCCGTCCTGGGAAACATGTTAATTTTCACACGATAAAACTATTTGTTCTCTTCATGTATAGAATCACGTGAACTTGTCATTTTAACGGGTTATCAAAATGCTCTATTTCACTAAATTGATCATTTTAATGCCATTTCAAAGCCCTCTAATCCAATAGCGATCCCCTGTGCGTTCACCAGAAAAATTATTTGGATGTACACTAGTTGCCATACCACCAGAGCCTATATCTAGTTAATCTAATCCAACCAAACTTTAATTTTGAATTAACCGAAATGTCAGTTGCAGCTTTTTCACACCCGTTCAACTTTCTCTGGACAGACTCCAACACTAAGGACCCCAGCTGACCAAACAAGCCTCGCCAGTTCCACTGCACTAACTGTGAAGAAAAACATCTCTTCGCATTGGGGCTCCGTGGCTTCCACGCTGAATCAATACAGGCCTGATTTCAGGCTGTGCGTGTGTGCTGTACTTTTCTTTTTAAGGGACACGCAGGATAAAAACTGGCTTGGTGTTTCTCACTTGTTTGGTAGGATCCAGAGTCACTGGGCTTTAGAAGTACAAAAAAATTACTCTTAAAATACAACATAATAATTGGGTCAATATACGTATAAGAATAATCATAGAAGTTAATATTTTTATGATACAAAAGAATAATGTTATAGTGATTATGGATAAAATCAATACATTAACATATTCAACCAGAAAAAACTAACGCAAAGAATCCCCCTTTGAATTATACATTAAATCCAGATACTTATTCTGATTCTCCTTCAGCTAAATTAAATGAGCTTCGATTTACGTCAGCTAAACAGCTGAGTAAACCAACTAATCAACTAGTAAACTAGTCAAAAATAAAATAGTATTAGGTTTCCAATACTCGTTCAAAATAAATATTTATTTTTTCTGATTTGAATAAAATTGGAAGTGGTGTTCTTGCCAAAATAAGCACATGTTTAAAATAGGAGAAGCGCACTCAAGATGAAACATGTATCGCTGCGTTTCTGATACAGCTTGCAACACAAAGTATTGAAGCTCTCTTCAAGGGTGACGTCATTTTCAGAAAATAATAAGAGTCCTTTAGTTTAGAAAAGCAACTTCATTCATCGTTTTTATGAACTGAAGACGGAACTTCGATTAAGTCCCGAAAAGACTGTACACTTTTTAAAATATTTAGAAATTTAAAATATTTAATTTAATTTATCCTAGAAATCGAGGTATTTGAAACTATAACTTTACATTGAAAACTAAATCGTTAAAATTAAACTAAAGCTTTAAAACCGACACGGAACGTTAAAATTGTCAATGATGATTAAAAATTGACACTGATGATTAAAAATTGACAATGCACGTGGGCGTTGCCTGCTGGACTTATATAATCGGACTGCCGACTTGGCCGTCGCCAACAACCTACGTAATACGCCAACAAGAGCTTACAAGCGCCAACAATATTTGAATTTCTTCTTTGCGTTTGTGAATACGTTTCTTTTTTTAAAAAATTTTCGAGTTTTTTGCACCCTTATTATAAGTGTCATTGCAGTCATTCGATTTATCGGTGAGCAACATTTAGTATTACAACAAATGATTGCACGCGCACATGGAGTGCAAGAAGATACAACATTTTGCTTTCCATCAGCACAATGTTGTAACACATTCAGGCTAAGTAATAACTAACTGTCTCTAGTCTTGTAATTGGGTGAAAACCCGTTAAACTGTGTGTCATAATAAATTATTAAATTATTAAGTAAGAATGCAACACACCAACCCGCAGCGTTCGATATTGTGTCATGTCTTACACAATATCGAATTTTAAAAAAATTGAGATTGGTTTATTTGCATCTATATTAACCTTAAATGTTACAGGATAACCCCTAAATTCTATATGATATGCATGGGCAAGGCTAAAAGACATTAGTTGGTACTCAAAAAGAATTCCTTCCGCTTTTATGGTTCAATTTAGTGCTCTAATAAATAGGCACGCTGTAATTTTTACCCTTTATGATTCTAGATATTCTTTACTACAAAATTATTACTTTTTTCTTACATTTAGTATTAAATGAAGCAGATTTAACTTTTTTTATAGAAACTCTGCGATATTAAATGGAGGGGAATTGCAGTACATTTAAAACATACTTTTCTCCTTGGATACCATTATATCTGTAAATTCTTTAAAACTGTTCGACACAGATAATTCTATAATCTCCATGCATAAAACTATTTCAGAAGTACAATTTTCAGATAATATTTCACACTGTCTGAGATATATAGTTTTGATACACATATAATGAGAAAAAAGAATGTAACGTTTGCCTTTAATTTAAACTTTACCAATCTTTATATACTCTTTGCACACAAAAAACCCGATAACAACAAGCTTACTTAAGAAATCTTTGATCGTTAAAAAAAATATTATGGTTCTTTTTCGTGCTTCTTCTGTATTCTTCTAGCGAATGAATGTATAAAAATTTAATGTTTGTTAATATTATTTCGAATTAATAATGCGCAATTTTGCATATTTTAAATATATGTTAATAAATAAGAAACGGTAAAATAATTTTTTTTAATCATGGAATTCTTGCAATGAAAATATTTTTTGTTTATAAAATACGGTCAAAAGAAAAATAGCCATTTAACAATAAACATGAGTAAAAAACATTTGTTCTCCTAAACAAACCTGAAGTTCTTTACTTCTCTTTAGTGATCGACCTTACTTTGAGGTTACTCAGTGGAAGTTGCAGTTAGATGAATTGGATGGCCGGAGAAAATAGGATGTTTCTGATTTAGCGTTCGTGGGAGGAAATTGTGTCATTCACTTTTTTTTAAGAGGAACCATGGAATGGCGATAAGACTGATTGGAAAAACAAATAAATAACGCCAAATAAATAAAGGCGTCGATACCTTCGCATATTCTGTCCTCTTTTAAGACATCCTATAAAAGGATCGTGTGAATGTGAAGAGAGTGCACGTTAAATCTGTGGGGTTCCAGTGTCCTGATGATGCGAAGCGTTGTTTGCCATCTCAGATGTCGGCCTAGGCGCTTGACCGTTGAACAAAATTGCGATGCAGGTTGCCAACAACCCTAAAGGTCGAGAGTGACATCATTCAACAAAGTAAATAAATAACATTAGATATAAGCTAAGAATATTAAAAACGTGTTTACTAATATTATTTTCTCTTAGCATCAGCCGAACGTAACTTGTTTTGTAGCTTAAAAAAACGTTTAAACGTCGTATATGTCATAATATGCATTTTTATATACTTTTCTCTTATAACCTAACTCTTATAAATCTATAAACGAGGGCATAGAACAAAAAAGTTGAAATTCTGTAAAAAGAAATCATACATAAATTCCATTGTGAAAATTACATTATATTGATTTTGTTTCAATACGCAAAAAGTATTTCATTGCGGAATTTTTAAATTATACGGAATTAACTTAATGAAGAATATTTTTGACATTTCTTGATTAAAATATCAATCATAAGTAAAAAGAATGCATCCAAATCATTGAGGTTTATTTGTAATATTTTTAAAGGTAGATAAGTTTAAAGTTTTTAATTAACATATTTCCAATAATTATCCACGTATATTTAAGTATATGCCCTGCATGTTTTAACGGAAGCAAATATTCTAATCATTTACAAATCTGTTTCCTGGTAGAAAAGAGCCTTTGTAACTTGTTGTAACACCGCAATTAAAATGAACTCACTACGAACCTAACCTATGTAAAACCCATAATCACATATACATGTACTCAAGGTAGTGAAATTCACATACATAATTGAATCACGTAAGTATAAAGGGGTCAAGTACATTGAAGAATTTCCCACTGCATTTCTTCCTTTCAGTACTTTAGTGTAATACGAAGTTCATACGGAAATCTTACTGTATACTTTTCACATGTAGATCTCCAAATCTTATATAACTTACCACAGAACGAATAAATCTTTCATTAAATCAGAAATTTTCATTTCGCTCTTATTAACTTCGGATTTGGGACTTTATTTTCTACAGCCCGTACATTTTTCGGCATAAATCTCTTCAAATTATGCCCCAAAGGACAGGAATATTTAAGCGCCCAGCACTTCCGTTAGTTTAATTCATTGATCAAAACCTCGCACCCAATTACAGTTAATAAGGGAGTTCCGGTTCGCCTCGAGATATGTGACAATGTTTACTCTAGAAAATTCAATTTGAAAATCTTCGGATTTCTGTCGGGCATCTGCATTTCGTTTGGAATTATTAAAATTCTCGATAAGACTACAAGAATGTCGGAATATTTAAATGTGGACAAATGTGGTTTGGTGAGTATGTGCTTAAAACGTAAGCTGGTTCAGTTATTATTTGAGACTAGCTTTCTAAACCCGGTGTCGCACGGGTTAACCTTTAATAACGGTGATTTGTTTTGATATAGCTATAATAAAATGGCCGGTCTGTTCATTGGCGACTTTTTTCGATCTTTAAAATGTAACAACCCAAATGTGGTAATCATTCCACAATCAATAAATGAAATAATTTAATGATAGTCAAATAAAAATCCTACAAATTAAACCCTCTAGATTTTTCGTGTTTATACTGAATTTTCGCTTGTGCTTAAGTTTCTTTTAAATAGAAAATTAAAAGTAGAAATCGAATTCGTGTTCATTTTTTAACAGCACTTTTTACTACTTTTTAACTGTATTTTCATGTATATCACGGATCACGTCAAGCTCCTGTTTCGGCCCGGCCTATGTGTTTTCAAGCTCCAGTTTCGGTCTTTCACTCTGAGGTGGATGACGTATTTTTGAAAATAATTATATTAATAAAACATCGTAATCAAATATGGAAAAACTAAGCCTCAGGTGCACACGTAGGTATTACAGGGAATCTATATTAAAAATTTCTTTCGATTTTTTTCGAGCAGTATAAGTAGGTTTTTCACGATCCACAGACTAACAGACAGACTCTTTCTTTTATTATTATAGATGATATTTTACAAAGCGAGGAATTGTAACTACTTGGTAAAATGGAACAAAAATTATTTTTAAATCTTATTTTCAAGTAATATTTTAGTGGAATCTATTTTCCAGCAATTTTGTTTCAAATAACCTTCGTGCAAATATTTTTAATATAAACTTTTTTAATGTAAAGTATATATGTCAGAGAGAGAAAATAGTCAAATCTGTCATGGGCAAGAAACTACAGCAACAGCCAAAATTATCATTTGGGGATACATGTGAACAAACGCTTTTTTGATTTACTCCACTAACTCCTAAAAAATTGTAAAATTTGAAGTTGGGGGGGGGAGCTGGGGAGCCCAGTCAGTTAGGCATTCGCCTTGCATGCGGAAGGTCCCAGGTTCGGGTCCGGGCATCGCCAAAATAACTGCCGACCTATAAACGGCCCGTGCAGCCAAAAATGTCCGACGAATAATACCCCGTGTAAAGGTAGTGCCCGTTAAATATGTTCCAAAGTCCCGACGCTGCGTACGACGTCGCCCTTAACGGTTGCGTTGGGTGCCTACTCAGGTGTCGGCTCGTCACCTGACTGTGGTTCTAAATTATGAAGCCCGTCGCCAATAGCCCTTGTGTAGCTCTAGTGCGACGATAATTCAAACTAAACTAAACTGAAGTTTAGTGATTCCCAACCTTGAGACTTTGGAATGTTTTATGAGTAGTTGGTTTTATTCTGATTTTTGTCTGTGTACGTAGTGCAAAAGCGTTGCATTCCTCTTTAGAAGACTAGTAGCTGTAGTAACCTGCAAAATTTACTAATAGAAGCAAACTTTAAATAATTTCCAGACATAGGTATATTTTATATAATTTCACAAAGCCTAAAAAAAAAGTTTCGCAATTTGTTTAATTTGTTACTGGTTTCTTGGTGAAAAAGTTTATAAAGTTTTAAAAGAAAAATTAAATGAGTAATCGCGACAGACAATTTTGACAATTTAATAGACATCGCGACAACTAATTTTGAATAATTCACGTGACAATAGATTTAAATTCATATATGTTTGAGAACAACTACAACTTATTTAACTAGAGCAATAAAATCACGTTCTATTAGGACATATGACTATTTAAATTATTTCAAAAAGTACTAAAGAAACAGAATCTTATATGTTAACGATTTTTAAAACTAAACACATCAACTTCTTCGCCCAAAATTGATTAAAATAAATAACGATGACTTCAACTTATTCGACTGAAACCGCTCGCCCTTATGACCCTTTTTTCGAACTTAGAATTTCACCAGGAAGAAACTCGCTGGACGCCGAACTGTGCAGGATCGGGAAGATAAAAAAGCGCTTACAACCTCCAGGAGGCAAAGAAACGGGAGTGTTCGAAGAATACCGTTGTTCTCCTAAAGATAGCAGTACTCCGATACGCCGGCCTAAGAAACAAGTACAACTTCCAGGCGGTAAACAAGGGATATTCGACGCATTTCTCTTGCCACTTGAAGATAAAATAAATCCCATCAAGAAATTCAACAACAATTTCAGGTCTACGGTTTTTAGTCCAGCTGAAATTCCGCCACCAAGACCGGTAACGCCGCGGAAACTCACAACTCAGTACAAGCTATTCGAAAAGTCGCCGCCGAAGATTAAAGTAAGGAAGGAGAGCAACACGATGAAATCTTCAGCTTTGGACGTCGAAGATCGTGTGATGGTGCCGCGTTTTTACATCAAAAAGGATCCGATCACTGGACTGGGAATAAAGTGTCCTGAAACTTATCCAACGCCTATGAATAAAAGGAATCCTATCACATTCGAAGGTATCGCCGAAAAGCGGTTTCCCTGCAGAAGCATGCAACCACCTGGTGGAACATCGACAATTGCCTTGGAATATATTGAGTAATTGCGAAGAATATTTTATTTTTCTTCTAAGCATTTGGTCAACATTCATTGTAAATTTATATTTGTTGTTTTGAACGCATTTTAAAACTGAGATATCAATAATTAAATGTGATGCAAGGAATAAATTGTAAAAATCATGCTAAATAAATTAAATGGATCCAAAAAAAAAAACTATTACAAAATCATTCAGTGTTAACATTTTTGTTTCATAAAAATAAGTCTTGGATAATATTTATTCTTACTCGATATTTACAAAAGTACTTTAAAAAAAATCAAATGCAAATCTCAAAAAATAGAATCTTCGGCGACATAACGGAATTTTCTGGCGAGAAAACATTGTTGAAGGACCACACACAGTTAAAGGTTACCATTGGTAATATTCTGTTTGGCGGCGATTGTACATTTATGGCGATTTTATCGCTCATGAGCCCTCGAAATGAAAAAGTACCTTTATATTATGAAAAAGGTCAATATATAGATATTATTTTGACTTTAGCCAATCTTCCGATCTGTCCATAACATTTTATATTAATATTTCTACACCAAAAGAATTTCAATGAATAATCATAAGGAGAGCAAACAATTCATCCAATAACTAAGAACTTTCGACTGTAATATAAAATTATACATAATTTTTTATTGTTTAACAAAAGTTTAGAGCTTAACTGTTAAGGTTTTTGAGTTACATGTACACTCACACTTTTAGTAGCGAATTTAACTTTTAACCAAATTTTAAAGAAAAATGATACTTGCATTATTTTCCTTAAATTCGTTGCATAATTTTACAAGCCACAAATGATCTCATAAAATTATATATTAAAAACAAATTAATAACCTACATTAAATCTAATATAGGGAAATCTAAGATAATAATAAATAACATGGAAGGTCTCGATTTAGCGCTTGGAGTCATGTTGCCAAGCAACAAAATGCCTAAATGTGGTAAACATTCCCCTACATATTTCATGCAACTCGATTGGTATAGCAACCCTACGTTAAATTTTCAAGCTCGCCAAAAGTAGCCAATAAACAAACCGATCATTATATCGTAGCTGTACCCAAAACTAATATATTTAAAGTATCCCATTTAAAGATAAGCACAAATGGCGTTTCATATTTATTAGACTAATAAATTTCAATTATTTGTTTGTTATAAATATTTAATGCAAGATATAACTTGTACTGATTGTTATTTGCATTATCTCGACATTCTTACGATTGTTTAAGTTTATTCATTTAAATTAATCAATTAGATTTGAATTTACCATAAAATATATGAATGCATAAAGAAAGCATAACAACCACAAACTATTCAAACATACAACGGCAAAAGAGCAAATATAATAAGGAGTCCAATTTCAAAACACTCGTCAAAATAAAAAATTTCAATTTTCATAATACGATTTATTTACACAACTTTCGCCAACTAGAATACTTAATATACATCGCTCGACACGCAAAATAATGGATGGACCTGACAAACTCACTAATCTAGAAACGGCTGCATTTGAATATAAATGGAAAATCTGCTGGTACTTTGAAGAACTCTCTAACCAAATTCTATTCATTCTGAAGAAAAACACATCCGACCGAAGCCTGCTTTTAGTCGTGTTAGTTTTGAAAACAATGTAACCGATATTTTTAAAATGCAAAACTGTTTGGCATTTGTGTATTATCCCGTCGCCCCTTTTCGCTAAACACAATATGTAAGTATAATTTACATAAATAAAATATAATGATAAAATTAATATAAAAAACACCCATAAAAGCAAATAAAATACAATCGGACATTTCCTCATATCAGAATGGTAGAAGATCATAATAACCTGGTGCCATGCTGACGAGTGGAGAGGAGATCAATTGGTATAAAATAAAAGTTTACATAAAAACAATCACCGTTATTAAGAGTACACCCATTCAACACCGGGTTTATAAAGCTGGTATAAGTATATTTATTTGTCAAAATTTTTTCATGGAAAAATTGACGCCAAACCTTAAAACTACTTCCAAATTAATTTAAAAGTGTTGGCAGTTCAGCATAACAATACACATGTTCCAAAAATTGTATATTTGTTCGAAACCAATAAGAATTGCTTCATAAAATATAACATTGCTCACAAAAAAACACTACAATATGATTTAAAAAAATTATAAGATACCTTGGGGGAGTCAAGCTTATACGGCTTTATTTCGTTTCCCACTTTTTGCCTATGAGATGATTACTTACAAACTTTCTGCTGATTTTATGTTCAACAACTATCTTGTTTGCGTATAAAGAACTATAAACAGTTTTCTTTGGATCCTCTATAAACACTTTTAAATATTCAATAAAAAATTTCATCTATATTTTAAAAAATCTCTACAAATAAAATGTACTTGTGTATTATCTCGTTGACTTGCAAACACTCGCCAAATTCTTTGGCGGTAGTTTTTAGGTTTAATGCTAGTATTTACCATGAAAATAATTTTTTTAATTATAAACTAAAATTATATATGGTATTTGTCTATAATACCAGGTTTGGCGAAAATGGTAGATGGGATAATACACAAGTACCGAATAAGATCAAAAACTGTCACTTTGGATCCAAAGTAAACTTTCTATATTGTTACTGTGTTTTTTTATGTTTGCCTTTTGAAATATTCTGACTTATTGTCCTCAACGCAAGTCAAAAGGGTTTTTTTTTCAAAGTGTCGCATCTAAAGAAGCGATTTCAATCCCATATTGCAAATAGGATTCAAAGAATCTTTCATTATTTTTACGGATTCTAGGATTCCACGACTTTTTAATCACCCTGAAAGAAGAATTTCTTATTACTTTCAATTACCTGATATGAAATATATGGTTATGAAAGTATTTCGATGAATTCGAAAATTCGAAATGCAGATTTCGTGTTTTCTACACGGTATGAAGAGTGCTGAATTGCTGATTCAGTGGTTTTGGAACATTGGCCCGTCTGCATGAAGCCACTCTAAAGCTCGAAATAAAAGAGCTACGGACTTCAAATTCAGTTCACGTGTTCCTGCTACCTGTCGGACGTCATAATAAGGTCTTCTAGAAAATAGCGCATGCGCAAAGGTTAGCTGCCTTAGAAACTTTTGGATTTTTTAAAGGAATTGCTGAAAAAACTTCAGACTTCAAATTTGGTACACGAATTCTTTGTACCTGTCCAACGTCTAAACTTTTTTAGAAAAAAACGCATGCACGCACTGCATGAATGGTAGCTGCTATAGAACTTTTTCGGTTTTAAAGTTATTGAATTACCTTCTAAGGTTTATAGTTACCTTTAAATGTATCGATTTATTGAGTAGTAATTAAAAATCGTGTAGTGTTACACATTCCTATTTTTTTTATATAGACGCTTCATATTAATCGTTTGACTTACGACTTTCCTTTGAAGGATCTACAGACGTCTTTCAACAAGTCTATGTTTCGTGTTTTCAATCTTCTACATCCACAGTTTCACAGTTCTTATTTCAAATCTTTTTTTCCCAAAACAAATTTAGTTACCAGTAACAACATTGTCAAACAAACACATCAATCTTCTTGAATAAACCACCCCTTAGAAACTGTTGTTCTTTCTTACCATATTTCGAGATCTGTCCCTTTCTTTGCAATGGCCGTAAGGCCCATGGTTTGTTCTGCTCAACGCAAGTAGAAAGGTTGTTTCCAAAATACTGCATCTGAAGAAGCGATTTCAATCATATATTGCAAATAGAGTTTGAAGGATCTTGAGTTTGAGGTTTTCGCTGAATGGGTCTGTTGACTGAAATCGGAAAATTTGGGATTTCGCTGGTCGATTTTTGTCCCTTTTTTTAACTTTTACGTTAGAATTAGTGAAGCATTTTTGATGAGACTGATTGTGGTGTATTTGTATGCTTTAGAAATTATTCTTTATGCTTACGACACTATACTTTAGACCATTAATTATGAAACGAAGTAAATATTAATAAATATTAAACATATCTGGGAAATAGTTTAATTTTTTTTGTTCCTAGTCCATCGCATTTTAAATAAATTGAAGACATAACTTTTATTTTAAAATCGAGAGTGATATTGTACATTGTTTTTAATAATATGTTTTATCCATAGAGATAGCGCACGGTTTTACTATCTCTATGGTTTTAACTAATATCGTGACAATTATTATTTAATGAAGTAAATTTGATCCTAATATATTTATTAAAGTAAATATTTTCTTTGAACATTATTCTTCTTTGTTATCTCAATATCTTTGTTTATATGTTTCATATTTTTTTTATTTTATATACAATTTACAGTAACGTTAAAAAGAAACTTTTATCTTTCTTCTAATATTAAAATGCATAAAAAAACTCACCCTCTGAGCTATTTTCATAGTTGTTGATATTTTGTTAAATATCCAAAATATCCTGTTTTTTACATTTCAGCGACAATCTTTAAATTTAATGGTCTAAAAAATTGATTTAAAAAAAACTATTATACAAATTGTCCAATTTGAGATATTATCACATTCCTTTTTTCTCTGCATAAAATCCATCCACATCAAAAAAAAAAATATTAATTACTTAATCCCAAAAAGAAAAATATATATTAATTTTCCAAGAACAAAAGTGGCAGAAAATCGACACTCTTATTTCTAAGCAGCACAATTTCCATGTCTATATCGATCGTAACCCATCTGTTGCCATCATTTCCTTCGGCATGTGATAAATGTCTCAATTTCCAAGTTCCTTCCAAATGACCTCCAGTAGCCGTGCATTTGGCCCAAAAGGGTCACACGTTGCTTAGAATGTAGCGCTCAATCAATGAAAAAAGAACTAAAGTCGATACCTTTCATTTCGCAGTGTTGGTTTGACAAAACTGTAAGAATGAGGCCCGGGTGGCTTAGTGGGTTTGATCGCAGCCCATTACTCTAACAGTCAGAGCACTGTACCGGGTGAAAATTCTGTCTGTGTCTGTCGTACTTGACGAAGGTTTATAAGCGGGTGTCTGATCAAGCACACAGACCGGAATATAGATGTACCAACATACCTACCTAGCTGTAAAAATACATATGGCTGTTTTAGCTTCCACACTACGTGTATGACGTAAAAAGTGGAATATATCATAATCGTTAGATCTGTCTGTCTGCCCATCACCCACTTTCATATTCCAAACTACAAATGAAACAGATAAGTGGGATATGTCTTATTGAATAACTAAAAATAATTGAAGTTATGGGTTAATATCCTTGGTTCGGATATAAATTTCAGCTTGAACAAACCTATCGTATGCAGAATCGTGTCCTGCAATATGAATAAAGATTTAAAAAATGCGTACTAACTGTAATTTGAATTAGGAATATGGATAATTAATGGAGCCTAAAGGGTCCTCTAACATATTATTTAAAAAATCTTCAATTCTACATTAGCGTATTTAACAAGAAATCCTGACTAAACTTTCAAAAACAAAATATAATTTGAAAGCACTCAAAAATCTATCATGAGTAGTATCAATAATTAATATTGCAATTCAATTTATAATCTCTCGTAAATATTCGAGCGCAAAAACCATTTTAAGCACATGGGTAAAATTAATTCTTTTGCCCGTGATATATAAAACATAGCAGTATTACTTTAAGGAAATATTTATGGCATCTTTATTCAGACCAATCAAATTCAAATATTTTTCCTCGCGCAAAACGTGCTTGTATCGAGAAGTAATAAGTTTGAATTTAAAGATCGCAAATACTTTTTGATTATCAGTTCACTTTCATTTGGTTTAAAATTTCGGTCTAAAATATTACTTATATAACTGCTAAACCTAATTCAAAAATTCTTTCCGCAAAATTACTAAAATGGATCTTCTTGATATTAATAAAAGTGTTCTTTCTGCCAAAACAAATCAAGCTCCTGGACAATTGCCGCTTTTCGTTGGATTTCCGTTTGGGCATGAAGGAAGTTCAAATGGCTTGATGAACATCGATGGACAGATTTTCTTGAAATCCGTTGGACAAGATCTTCTCGCCGCCAACTACGATGTCAAAGGACATGCCGGACAGAAGCGGAGCACGTCCAATAAGGCCCGAACCAACAAGTCGGCCTCGGCAACTCGGAAGTCTGCTGGAACGAAGACGGCTGCAAAGAAAACGTCCAAGCCGAGAAAAACTTCTGCTAGAAAGTCGTCAAAACCGAAAAGGAAGTCTGCTGGAGCGAGGAAGTCCTCGGCATCAAAATTGAGAAAGAATTCTGCTGCTAAGAAGCCGAAACCAAAGAAGCAATCCAAGGGAAGTGCTGGAACTGATCCTCAGCAGCAAATGCACAGTTAAATTCGAAACGGTAGGAATGTATTATCCGGTAATCCTTCATTAAGAAACAGTCATTTTAGATAACGTTCAAACCAGAGATACTATATTTCAAAATTTCAAAGTGTGTATTAATTCAATAAATGAAAACATATCAAATTTCAACATTTTCTGAAAAATTTAATTGGAATATATTTTGAAGCCTTTTTTTGTCTTAAAGCTATATAAAATAAATTAAAATGAACCGGATAATACATTCTAACAATCAGCTTATTCCCAAAGTTGGATGAATATTTAAAAGCAATTACAAACTCTAAAAATATTTTCTACAGTGTAATACTTCCTGAATAAAACTCAAGATTGTTAAAATCGTATAAAAGTGTGATTCAGTATTTGATGCTTTATTCTATCAGCTTTTTTTAAACTTAATAAAAAAACAATTATTTAATGCTTTACCTTTTTTTTGTTCTGGACAATTTTTAGAAATTATTAGAAACCACTAGGTCAAATGGAAAATGCCATTTAAAAAAACTTTTAGTTAAAAAACAAAATCATCCCCAAAAATAATTGGAGGTATTGGGTAATATCCTTGATTCGAAAAAAAAAATTCAGCTCGAACAAACCTATCTTATACTGATGTATATCCTGCAATATGAATGAAGGATAAATAAATTCTTTAACTAGCAATAAAGGACTTTTAAAACAAAAATGTAATTTGAAAGCAATCAAAATCTATCATGAGCAGTTTCCTAAAATTATATTTTTTATAATCTCTCGCAAACATTCAAGCGCAAAAACTATTTTAAGCACATGGGTAAAATTTATACTTTTGCCCGTGATATAAAAAACATAGCAGTATTACTTTAAGGAAATATTTATGGCATCTTTATTCAGACCAATCAAATTCAAATATTTTTCCTCGCGCAAAACGTGCTTGTATCGAGAAGTAATAAGTTTGAATTTAAAGATCGCAAATCCTTTTCGATTATCAGTTCACTTTCGTTTGGTTTAAAATTTCGGTCTAAAATATTACTTATAACTGCTAAACCTAATAAAAAATTATTTCCACAAATTACTGAAATGGATCATCTTGATATGAATAAAAGTGTTATTTCTGCCAAACCAAATCAAGCTCCTGGACAATTGTCGCTTACTGTTGGATCTCGCTTTGGCCATGAAGGAAGTTTAAGTGGCTTGATGAACATCGATGGAAAGACTTTCTTGAAAACCGTTGGACAAGAACTTCTTGGAGCCAACTATGATGTCAAAGGACATGCCGGACAGAAGCGGAGCACGTCCAATAAGGCCCGAACCAACAAGTCGGCCTCGGCAACTCGGAAGTCTGCTGGAACGAATACGGCTGCTAAGAAGGCCTCCAAGTCGAGAAAAAGTTCTGCTAGGAAGTCGTCGAAACCGAAAAGGAAGTCTGCTGGAGCGAGGAAGTCTTCGGCATCAAAATCGAGAAAGAATTCTGCTGCTAAGAAGCCGAAACCAAAGAAGCATTCCAAGGGAAGTGCTGGAACTGATCCTCAGCAGCAAATGAACAGTTAAATTCGAAACGGTAGGAATGTATTATCCGGTAATCCTTCATTAAGAAACAGTCATTTTAGATAACGTTCAAACCAGAGATACTATATTTCAAAATTTCAAAGTATGTATTAATTCAATAAATGAAAACAGATCAAATTTCAACATTTTCTGAAATATTTTATTGGAATGTATTTTGAAGCCTTTTTTGTTGTCTTAAAGCTATATAAAAGAAATTAAAATGAACCGGATAATACATTCTAACACTCAGCTTATTTCCAAAGTTGGATGAATATTAAAAAGCAATTACAAACTCTAAAAACATTTTCTACAGTGTAATACTTCCTGAATAAAACTCAAGATTGTTAAAATCGTATAAAAGTGTGTACTTTTCTTGGCTTGGATAACATTAAAACTCACTAACTGGGAATTGTATAGTTATTACATTGAAAAACACAGCTTAAATGTTTTTAGTTACTTGCTTTAATGTTGAATCCCTTAGGAGCCAACATCAATTATTGGCATCATTTATTATTATTATATTGCATTTTTAAAATATATATATATTGAGATCAAATTCAGATCCGTCATAGCAAGCTTCAATATTTCGCAGCTTTACTAGAGAATTTTCATTCCTTTATTTAATAAAAATAATTTCTATTCAAAATATTAATTCTTGAAAAATAACTTTAATTATTCCCGTAGCATAATTTAAAAAGTGAGTAAGATTTTATAACAATTCTTACAAATGCTGCATTTTCGCTGTTTATAGATAAATCCGTTATGAAGTTTAAAATAATTGTTATAAATTTAGTTTTTTCGCTGGAATTAGTTATATAAAGAAAAGCTATTAGAACCGATATAAATTTGAAATTTGAAACGAAATTGTTTGGCTACAAAATAAATATTCCTAATACAACATTTTAATTTTAAAATTGCAGCTATACAAACAAATTATTTAATTGGGGGATAGAACCTTAATTAAATACATTTTTTCGAATACTTCATATTTCTAGTAATAGTTAGATAACTATTAGCTGATAATATAAAACTTATGAAATAATGATTAGTAAAAAAATAGAGAGATTTTGTGTATTTGGCTTTAATTTATCGCATTGGCAATAAAAATATTGAAATTAATGATCTAGTTAAAAATTGCTACAGTTTCATTCTTAAATTATTAGCAAATTGAATATTATTTAGTTATTTAAATTGTCAGCAAAATATTAAAGTATTTTAAAAAGGAACATTTAAAAGAAAAGGCAAAACTATTTTAACTTTCGAAGGAACAGTTTTATAGGAAGAAACAGGTCTTTTTCGAAGGAACAGGGTGATTTGCGTTACGTTGCTAAGCAACGAAAATTCCCAAATGTGGGATACATTCCACTTTATATTTCATACCCTACGTTAAATTTTCAAACTCGCCAAACGTCGCCAATGAACAAACCGGACATAATATCATAGCTGTACCTTTTCCGAAAGCATTAAATATAATAAATCATAACTATTAATATAAAAACATAATTATGAAAATATCATTACTAACATTATTAATTTATAACAAATTAAGAACATTTAAATTTTAGCTACATCTTAAATAGTTTTATTTTAAAACTACGTCGTTCTAGAAGCATTATCTTGACCTTGAACACCGTCACTTCAAGATGGCGAAATCCAAATACAACGGACGTGAAATTTGGTTTTCGAACACACATCGTCCATTAGACAAGGAGATTTGGCTGTTGAATTTTCTGCAGATTTTGAATAATCTGTATCATGGTCATCATAGTTATTTCTGAGCTGAGGGTCTGGTAGTTACTTCTTTTCAATATTTAGGAGGTTCCGGCTTTTTTTTGTAGCTCCGCCAGATTTTCCGTCCTTTTTTGTTTGTCGTTCTTCTTGTCTCTGCCGTTGTCTTTGGAACTTCCGCCATTCATTTTTAGTAGATTTGCTAGCTTAAAGAATTATACTAAAGGGGACGATTACAAATGTCGAGGAAACCTTTGAAATTTTATGAAATTGTTTAACTCTTTTAGAGTACGAATTGCACTGACTAAAAAGAAATCTGAATATATTATTACAAAATCAAGTGATATGAACGCGTTAATTTCTTCTAATTTAAGTTTTTGTAAAGAAGTTGTATAATAAATAATAACTCATATTCTTTTAACTTTTTTCAATTGGCTTATTTCAGATTACGTAATGGGCTTGTTTCAACACTTTGTCAAAGAAAACAACCAATAAAATCACCGTATGGAGAGCGTGACATCATAAGAAATATTCCCATTCCTAAAAGCTTTCGTTCCTGCAGTTCCTTCTATATCGACACTCCGATTGGTGATCTGTTCTCAGGTGACGTTGATTGACCGATCGAGGCTTGAGATAGAATTTATTTTCACTCAGCATTTCTGTTGCCACTCAAGATCTGAAACACTCCCTTTTTCTATTAAACTTTAAATCTAACGCTTTTCACAGTATAAATACTATACATTGCAATTCTTTATTGCATAAACGATGGCATTATATTGTAATGGTTTTTCGAGCATAAAAAATTGCTATTTAAAATTTGGCAATAAGGTTTAAAAAATGTAAAATCAATATTGATAATTTTCAATTTGCTTGTTTCAGGCAACGATCTATCAGACGGAACGGTCGTTCCTCCCGCCAATCTCAAAATGACGCCAAGGGATGAACGGCAGTTCCGTCTGATAGATCGTTGCCTGAAACAAGCAAATTGAAAATTATCAATATTGATTTTACATTATTCGATATTGAATTATTATTATTCATTATTATCAATATTGATTTTACATACATTATGTATATACTCTGCACATTTCGCTATGTAAAATACGAAATCAATTTTATTTTCCATCAGGCAAACTAAAATTCGTTGAACAATAAAAAAATACCGCAGAGAGATCTTGAGTATTACTTTACATTAAAAAAAATTTGGTTTACCTAGAACAAAAAACAACGGAGAAAAAAAATTATGGAAATTTTCAAAAATGAAATCTTTCGAGCAGTTTCTCACTCATTTTGACCTAATTTTTGCTCAGACCTACAGCCATTACTAGACCATGAATCTAGAAGCGGTTTTTACTATACGATTAAGAATGCCCTAATTGGTATTCCGACGTAGGTTTGAAGTTTTAAAAGTAATTCTTTCTATTTTTAACTAATTAAAATCTATATTACTTTTGGCGGTATGTTTGTGCGATAAACTAGCCATCTTAGCGGCCATATTCCTTCCGAAACCGCGCCAACTGAGGTTTCCTATATTTTCGTCGAAGAGCGTGAAAAAAAAGCGGAGTGTCACCCAATTCCTAAACTGTGATGGTGTTTTTACTTGTGAACAGCACTGACAACTGAGACGTTAAATAGATCACGACTACTTCTTTAATGGCGGCTAAAAGAATACAAGTTATACAAACAAAGCGTTGCTATGGCACCGGCTTCACAACACAATGACTGTTGCCACTCGCATCCTAATTATTGATACACAACATACTCCCACCTTTTGTCTTGAGATAGCAACAAGACAAAACCTTCTTAGCAATGATTACAATTCTCGGATACCCTGATATCAATCTTAAGCTAGAGTTCTACTAGGAGTCTATAGGTACAGCTCACAAGTTCAGCCTCTCCAATGGTTTCACTCGTCGGCCACATCTAGTTGAGTAAGTGTCTTCGCTAGGTTCGTTTTCGGGCGTTGGTTCCATCTCGAGGTCAGAGAGCCTCCTTGGTTTGACCGAACATGTTGGAGTACCGAAGTCTTGGCGAGGATCGTCGCAGAGGTTGTCCACAGAACCAAACTCCAAAGGATAAATTCGCTGGAGAGGTCGTACAATTTCTCCAGTGGCTACTCGTAGCTTGGCAACCCGTTCGACCTTGTCCTTGCCTGGAAACAACTCAACTACTCGAGCCAAAGGCCAGTTCATCTTGTTTGGGCTCCTAGCTTCGACCAAGACAACTTCTCCTGGGGTTACGACCCTCCTTTTTGAGCTAGATTTCGGATTCCTTACTAATTCTCCTAGATACTCCTTGTAGAAACGTTTTCGTAAATTTAGTCGTAGACTATGAAGATAGCGTACACGTTTCAGTAAATGCTGAGTCGATTAAATCCAAATCAATAGTTTCTCGTTTCGTTAGGTCTTGAATGAAGTGAGCAGGCGTAAGTGGCATCAACTCATCGGGATCATTCGACAGATACGTAAGAGGTCGCCCATTTATAACTGCCTCACAGTCGCAGAGTAACGTCAACATTTCTTCATAGGTGACACAGGCTCTGCCTAAACACTTTCGGAGGAGCTCTTTCCCGCTACGGATCATTCGCTCCCAAAATCCACCATACCAGGGGGTTGAGGGTGGGCTAAACATCCACTTAATTTTCATCAGAGCGCATTCTGATTGTATGAACTCCCAATCCAAAGATCTCAGAGCATTCGCTGCCCCTACAAAATTCGTTCCGTTGTCTGTATACAGGGTGGAACAGCGTCCTCTCCTTGCCCAAAATCGTCGTAACGCCTGCAAGAAGGCTTCTGTGGAGAGAGAGGAAACCAACTCCAGGTGGACCGCCCGATAGACAGCACATGTGAAAAGTACAATCCAAGCTTTGCTTCCTCCTCTTAGGGAAAGGGGACCTGCGAGATCAGCTCCCGTTACTTGGAACGCGGCAACTCGATTTATTCTATCCGGAGGTAATGGAGAAGGATCCGGGTTCACGTTCTTGGAGGACAGCCTCTTACAGGGCACACATTTCCGCAGAATTTCCCTTACTACCTTCCTTCCTTTGGGAATCCAAAATCTCTCCCTCAATTTTGCTAGCGTTGTCAGGACTCCGGCATGCATCAAGGATCTGTGAGTGTACGTAATCAGTGTTCTCAGAAGTAGGTGGTCAGGTAGAACTATGGGTCGAGTGAAATCTTCCGGATCTTGACCGAGGATAAGTCGAGTCTTGACTTTCAACATTCCATCTTCTGTGAGAAATTGCATCGTATTTTCATACTTCTCGCGTATCTCAGAGGGCCACTCGGACTGCATGATTCTGATCAAAGTATTATCTGCCTTTCCAATTTCTTCCGCTGAAATCCCTCCTGACAATTTAGGAACGCTTTTCTTAATGTTGTTGCAGAATCTTAACACATAGGCAGTCATTCGAAGAATTCTTGTGTAGTTTGAGAAATACAAGAATCTATCTCCAAACTTCTCGTCGCCTTGAGTGGCTAAATTTGCTACCACTGTCTTACGACGTTCTAGGAAGGCTTCATCCGGCACAGACATCTCAGATCTAGGCCAAGATTGTTCCTTTTCAGCCAACCACTCTGGCCCCTCCCACCATCTTTGCCTAGAAAGGTCGAGCCAAGTGCACGAACGAGATGGTACATCTGCAGGATTAAGCTCACCCGAGATATGTCTCCAACTACTAGCATCCGTTAGCTCTCTAATTTCTTTAACGCGGTTGCCCACAAAGGTGTTCCACGGTTCCTTCTTCTGTATCCAGGCCAACACGACCATGGAATCCGTCCAGAAGTAGGTTTTCAGGGGCAAACCTAACGCTTCTATTGTAGACTTGTACAGCCTCGCTGCTATTGTTGCTCCTAACAACTCCATTCTCGGAATAGTAGGCTTATTCATTGGAGCAACTCTAGATTTAGCAGACACCAAACTTATAAAAACCTTCCCCTGTTCTTCACATCTTAGAAATGCACAACAGGCATATGCCGCCGCTGAGGCATCAGAGAAAATATGTAAAGTCGCTTCTTCTATTACTCCATAGAACATTCTTCGGGGAATAGAACACTTCTCTATCATAGCAATGTGCTTGTTCCAGCTATTGAATTTCTCCTGGAGATCTTCCGGGAGCGGTTCATCCCATCCTAGGTTTCTTCGCCAGGCTTCTTGGAGCACTAACTTGGGAAGTAGCATGGCTGGACAGGAGAACCCTATGGGATCATATACGCAGTTCAAAGTAGACAGCAGCGTTCGTTTGGTGATTTCTTCATCAGATTTCACTATAACTTTTGGTTCAGCACATGATAACTCGTCAGCAATGCTCCAACGTAGACCTAACACAGATTGACTTTGCTCTACAGGTGTTGAGGTCCAGCAGCGTAAATCAAAGCAGCCTGCCTCCATTATTTCTCTTGCTTGATTCTTGATAAGCTCAAATTCTTCAGCATTCCTAACACTAGTAACAAGGTTATCGACGTAAAACCCTTTTTTCAGCTTAGAAAGGGTAAAGGCAAAGGACTCCCTCTGGAACTCCTCTAAGCTTAGATGGTGTGAAATGGTCGCATTCAGCAAGAAGGGTGAAGAGGTCAGACCAAAAACTACACGACAATGCCTATATTCAACAACTTCAGAGCATGTCGCATCCTTCCACCACAAAAAACGCAACACATTCCTATCTTCTGGTTGTACACTGATCTGCAAAAAAGCCTGCTTAATATCTGCTGTCACTCCCTTGGCATCTATTCGAAATCTGTTGAGCAGTGGAGGTATTTGTTCTGTAAGACTTGGTCCAGTGCTTAAGCAGTCATTCAAAGAGGCGCATCTAGCTGTCTTCAACGAGGCGTCGAAAACTGGACGTATCTTAGTAGTCGCACTCGATAACTTAACCACTGGTCTGTGAGGCAAATAGTATGTCCCAGTAGTGTCTTCCGAAGGCTCCAGCTCTTCTATAATTCCGTCTCTCTTCCATTGTAGAAAGACATCATGGTAGGGCGACAGAATATCTTGACGAACTAAGCGCTTAGTGACAGCTTTCAATCGTGACTCCGCAATTTCACGATTACTAGAAAGGAATGGGTGACCTGTCAACCAAGGCAGTGAAACTTCATAACGTTGCTCCTTGTTAATTTTGACAGTTTCTTGAAAATGAAGCAAGGTTTCTTCATTCAGAATTTCCTTCGTCTTGTCTTCTATGGGGTCGATAATCCCCAAAGCATCAAGGTCCCATAGCTTCTGAATGTGAAGATTTTCTAAACAAAGCGTCACCATACTGAAGACCTCTTTCTTCTCGCCAAGTCCGAGCACAGTCCATCCAAATAGAGTTTCTATAGCAGAAATACCTGAGCTGAGAAGCTCTACTCTTCCTGTTAAAATGCTTCCAATTACATCAGCTCCTAGAAGCACTCTTATTGGTGGAGTCTCAACTCCGACATCATTTAACTCTACTCCTCGAGAAGTCAGCTCCTTGAGTATCGCTCCATCACGTATTCTAGGTATCGACGAGCAAATCTTGGTCTGATCAAGAAGAGTTAAAGACGTTGAGTAATTGTTGCTTAAGCCTTCACTGTTATCTTGTAACTTCTGTGCTCCGTAGCAGGAGACACTCCTCCCCCGAACAGACCCTGGGTAAATCCCTCTATCCCTGTGGGATGAAGCTTCAACTCCTGAACTAGACTCTTCTCCAAATATGATCTCTGGGAACCATCATCCAGCAGTGCTCTAACACAGACCTCTCTATCACCGCTTCATAGTTTTAGCATGATGGTTTTAAGATATATCTCCCTCTCACAAGGAAGATTCGTAAGCAAGACCTTCTGCTCTACTGTTCCTTTGTCCTTACATTGAAGACTGGATTCCTTTCGTAAATCAGGGCAGAGTAAGGCGTAGTGTCTTCGTTTACAAAGGAGACATCTTACTTTACTGTGACATTTCCTTGCCATGTGACCCGACTTGAGACAGACTAGGCAGCACCCTTTGCGCATTACCTGCGATTTTCTCTCTTCATAACTCAAGTCTGCTATTTTCTGGCAGTCATGGCTTTGATGTGGGCGATCACAGAAAAGGCAATTCTTCCTTTCTTCAGAGCTGTTGACGGTGGGTGCAGCAGCAGTAGGTTCGTCTATTTGAATTGATTTGCGACCGTTTCGCGCTGTGCAATTCTCCTTTTCCTTTCCAAATCCTTCCCGCGCCAAACTTATCATCTCTTCAGATTGAACCTCATGACGCAAGAAAACCATAAGCCGTTCAAGGGATCTTTGACTTGTCAAGTCATCAGAATTTTCTGAAATTCTGCTACGTTCCCATGCTCTCAAAACATTTTCAGGTAGACATGATTCGACAAGAGGCTCCAAAAAGTCAGCAAACTTTTCTTTGGTACGTCCCAAGCTCTCCAGGGCTCTTAGCTTAGTCTCCAGCATGTCGTACAGGGATGCTAGATCCGGGGAATTCTTTCCAGAAGTAGCATTCTTCATGACAAGGGAAAGGAGATCCCTGACGTATATTTGCACTAGGAGATCTTCACGTCCAAATCTTAATTTCATCTGCTGAATAGCCTTTGGATAATTCTCTGCTGTAGTGGGAAACTGGAAATTAATCTTGAGCTTTCGAGCCAGGTACCATAGATTGGTACAAAATTGAAACTTGTCAATTTCGGATAGCTCGTCGGATTCATGAATCTTCGAAAAAATACTCCAGAACGTAAGATAATCCTTTGGGTCACCTGAAAATGTCTTTAGCTCGACCTTTGGTAGTCTAACCTTTAACGGATTTCCTTCTAAAGAGGCTCTGGAACAAGATTTTACATCTTTATTAAGGAAAGCTTCGACTCTGGAATCGAGATCTAAATAATTGTCTCTGTACACCTCGGCTGCATGAAAATCAGTTTCGTATTCGCCAATCGTCGACGGATCTTCTAAAAGTAGTGACGAGATCTCATTTTGCACTTCATCTAAACGATTGAACTTATCCTTAAATTGCGATTTCAATGCATACAGCTCTTGCACAACATCTTTGTCGCCAATCGAACACAAGTACTGTTTTAACTTATTTTCACAGGTCGTAAAAGAAGTTCGTAAGGACTTACGCTTTGCTTTCAACGCATCCATTTTCTTCAAAAGTCCTTTGTCACGGACGCCAGATATTGCGGAGTGTCACCCAATGCCTAAACTGTGATGGTGTTTTTACTTGTGAACAGCACTGACAACTGAGACGTTAAATAGATCACGACTACTTCTTTAATGGCGGCTAAAAGAATACAAGTTATACAAACAAAGCGTTGCTATGGCACCGGCTTCACAACACAATGACTGTTGCCACTCGCATCCTAATTATTGATACACAACAGCAGATTAGTGTTCGAATTTAAGTCGCCCCGTTAAAACTATTGGGTGGATTGTTACAGCGTCTAAAATACATTATTTATCCAATATCTGAATAGATATATTGAAAAAAATGTCTAATTAATAAACGGAATGCGTCATTTAAACTTTCAGGCGTTTTTATTTAAAGAAAATATATCAACAAAGCGAGTGAAATGGTTGATCTAGAAATGTAAACAATCATATTTGGTTGCCAGATTCAGTTCATATTAGCATTCAAACATTTCGCTTTTTATGAAAAGTAAGAAATAATATTTTTTAGTTGTCGGAGGTTATACAACTCCCCATAAATATTGAAATTATGTCGCTTATTTCGTAGTCATCTTGTTTTGCATCCTTTGATCTTGTTTATAAAACTTGTTCTTGTTAATTCTTCTACCGCAAAATGCATATCATAAAATAAAAAATTTTAAAAATACTGATATCCCTCCCAAAAAAAACTTTGGAAAAGTAAATAAATGCCAATCCAAAAAAAACCTGATGCATTTGTTTTATAACAAAGTACAAGTCATTATGAAAGTTGTCGCTAAAAAAACCGTGATATACAAGAATGGCAATCTCTTGCTTAAAACGTCTTGATAAGAATAAATAGTATAATTTAAGTTCCGGTGCCATAAAAAAAAATTGCGCTGTTTGAGGTTGCCGCCCATCTTATCATCCTCAAAAAAATTAAATCACGCAAATGAATTTGAATTAATAAATAATTAAAATAGCGAAGGATACTTAAGAAAACTTAAACAAATATATGATCTCAATACATTTATATAAAGGTATAGAGGGTGATAAAGATAGGAGGCTACCTCAAACAGCGCAATTTTTTTAAGGCACCGGAACTTAAATTATACTATTTATTCTGACCAAGACGTTTTAAACAAGAGATTGGCATTCTTGTATATCACGGCTTTTTTTAGCGACAACTTTCATAATGACTTGTACTTTGTTATAAAATAAATGCATCAGGGTTTTTTTTTTGTATTGGCGTTTGTTTACTTTTCCAAAGTTTTTTTGGGAGGGAAAATATATACTGGATGGACTGTTCAATATTAAAAAATCGCTATCTATGCAGGGTTACCTGGCAACAACTATCTCGATTTTTTTTCCAATTTTGGCATGCTGTGTGGCTCCTTTTAACGCCCTTTTAGAACTTTATCATTTAAAGATAAAGTTCTCTTGCTACTTTTTGCTACTGCGCATACCTACACCATATTGCGGGAGACAAAATTGGTCGTGCTTTCTGAGGTCCATTAGCACTGGGAGCAGTTCATCCAGTATATATTATGTATCCTTGGTTTCAGGTGAAGTGGGGTTTTTTTTGGTTGCGAAAATAGCCAAAACCAATAAATATAGAATATACTATGCAGAAGGTGTGGGAAAAATGAAACAGTCTGACAGTAACTGAAAGGTTTAGTTTCGAAACTAGCATTCTCCAAATTATAACTAATATATAGGGTCCAGTCCGTTGATTAGCGACTTTTGATGATTGTAAATTCAACTGGTTGAAGTCGCCAATGAACGGAGCGGACTCTATATTTTAGTTACCCTTATATATACCCTTTAAACATAAAACTCATTTCTCACAAAAAAAAAATGCTCTTACAATTTTGGCAAACCACCTTACTAATAAGACAGGATGCATGTTATTAAGACTCTAGTGATTGATTAAATACATTTGAGATGGGCTAAATGAATCGAAGGATTTATGGATTTAGAGTCTTGATTGCTTTTCGTTTTTGAATATTGAATTAATTTTAGAGGAGCTGGAATTTGAAAAATAAAAAAATTACTTTACTTTTCGTGATAGAAAAAATTGCATTTATTAAAAAGAAAATTTGAAGATCCAAAGATGAGAATTAGAACATGTTTTGTCTTGATTTCTTTTCATTCCTAAAAGAATTTTGATGGATTTTTTTTATTCAAATTCCCTTTTACAAATGTTTAGTTTGTGAAAAATCGATTCAAATAGTCGATAATGTAGTCGATTCATCCCCTATTCATGACTTTAATATATCGAAATTTGTAAAGCCCTGGTGAAGTAATGAGTACGACACATAAGCAAGCACCCAATGCAACTTTAAGGGACGCAGCGTTGATACTTTTTAACATATTTAACGTGCACTCCCTCTACGAGGAGTGATTTTATGTGATTTTAACTTAAAATTTAAAAGTCAAAAGAATATCAATAAAAGTGTCCACAACATAGTATTGACGCAAACCAATTTATAAGTTTATCTAGTGTAAAGCAAGGCAAAAACAATTTTTTTCAGCTAAATTTATAGAAATGATATAAAAACTAATAACATATTTTATTTGATTCATATAAAAACATTTTTCTTGATAATTTCAATTTCTCTATTACATAAATATTAAAAAATTATATTTTCATTTAAACTGCTATTTTTTATGTTTTTATTCCGTATACTGAAATGATTTTTTACCTTAAGTATTGTAAAAAATGTATCTTTTGTTTTTAGGGGGATTTCTTTTGAGGTAAGAATGTAAGAAATAAGAAGTTCTTTTAAGAAATGCATAAATATATAAACAAAGACTAAAAATAAACTTCAAACGAAATTAATTATCAACTTTCTATTTTTCCAATGACATTTGAAACTGAAATCACTTCTCACATATATACGTTATTAAAATAATTACTCTTAATATCCTCAAAAAATAATAGCTTAATTTATGTAAAAAAAAATCAAAGAGCGAGTAATTCAATATTAAATAGACTTTTTATTAATCGAGCAGCTCAAACTGAATTAACTAGAAAAATAGGAATGATTAGAGTTTTATTATTTATCCAATAAATCCAAAACTTTGTAAATGAACTCCTTCTTCAATATTACGGTAGAAGTTTGTTTTCTTAAATGATTTCCGATTCCTTAGAAATGAGGAAATTATACACGCTATTGATTTCATACAAAGCTATGAATTTTTTTTCTCTTCGCAAACTAATTTCAGATTTTCGCATTTACATTTAGCTGATATGCATGAGGCCTCTTTTTTTCAAGACAAATTACTTTTTATAAGTTGTTTAAATATTTGCTTAATCAATATTTATTTTGTTTGGTTCATCGATGAGGCTTAAATCATTAGAATTTTGGAGCATTTAAAGTATACATTGAAAGTTTTTTTTCAATTTAAAAATGTTTTTATAAAACAAACTGATACTAGAGATTAACAAATTGATTAAATATTTTATAATTTTTAGCAATTTTTAACGCTCTTTAAAAACGAAATATAAAAAATATTCTTTGGGAAAATTTTATTTTATTACATATTCTACATTATTAATAGAAAACAGTACCTTTTCTAACTAATATACTTGCAAACACACACACGTTTTAAATAAAACCTAAAATAGCAAAGATTAAGGATATGTGTATTTTTAACATTATATCACAAGTTAATTTAAGTTCATATCGAGTTAGAACATTTTTAATTAAGATATTTTGCGTAAAAATAAAACTTTCTTGCATGGGTAGTTAAACATGTATTCTTTGCATATACACGTATCCCATAATTTCCAATTATGCTTTAAAATATATAAATATAACAAATATTAGTCATTTGAATAAAAGTAATTGGGCTTGAAATAATTTTCTTAACCTTATTTGACAACTTTTTAAAATAAACATAACTGAAAAAAATATTGCATAAGTAATTAAAATTTGAAAAATACAACTAATAATATATTAGAACATTTATTAATTATGGTTCGTGTAAAATTTAAGTCATTATATATGGTAAATTAAAAATGCAGTTATTGCTTACATACACACCTATAACATTGTATCTATTGTAACTCATACTTTACTGTAAAAATATTTTTAATCGAAAAATATGTTAGTCATTTATCGTAAATAATTGTGCTTGAGAGCTATTTCCTAATCTCTTTTGGCGCTTAATATAAATATAACTGCAATAAAAAAATCTTTAAACTTCATTTCCTGTTTTTGTAGGAATGACATGTTTTCATTTCGATAAATTATTTCACAAAAACATTTACATTTAAGATATTTTGAAATTTATAACAATAGTTTAAGACTACAATAGAACCAACTACAAAAGTGCATCCGCAACACCAGAAGAAACTAGCTTCTAACTCATTAGCAAACTGGGCACTTAAAGTACTTATAATTCAAACAAAAGACATAATTATTTTAGAGGCAAAAGCCCATTTATTCGCACATAAATAACAAAGCAAAATGCGTATTTAAACACGGTAAAAAATTATGCCCATTAGACCCGAGTGAGTTCGCATTCAATTTTAGAATGTTTATTTCCGAAAAATTCTTTACTCCGCCATTTTTTATTTCTCCTAACGTTCGCCAAAATGTTGTTTTTATCTCAAGTAAGGATGTGTACGTTCCCAGTCTAAATGTCCGCCTAACGAGGAATTTGAAAAACAATGCGTTAAATACATTTCCCCCCATTAAAGTTAATTAATGATTTCTTGTCAGAAACTCTAATAAAGTAATTTCATTATGCCTAAAAGAGAACTTAATGGAAATGAGGAGTTTTTTTCTTTAGCTCTCCAGAAAGCAAAAGAGATCTATTTGCTGTTTGAGTTTTGAAATTAAGAGGTTTTATTACGCATTTGGGGAGTTGTTTATTTTTCCACTGAGACCGGGATTATTACCTTGAAAAAACGCTACTTTAGATGGGCTAAGTTGTAACTGAATTTATTTTCAAAAATACGTTTTGCATTCGTATCGATGCAAGATCGAAATCACCCATTAGAGTTACAAAAACTGGAGGGTTTTAACACTACACGACTTTTAATTACCACTCAGTAAATCAATACACATTTCATCAAAAGTATATACCCTAAAAAGCATATACAATACACTCTTAAAACAAAAGAGTGAAATTCACTCCTATAGGAGAAGTGCATTTTCGGCACCGGAAAGGAGTGGAAATTAACTCAGACTGAGTTAAAACCGTTCGTTTGTTTTAAGAGTGTACCTTTAAAACCAAAATAAGTTCGATGGTAGAAATCCTTTGCGTATGCGCGATTTTTTTGAAAACCTTATTATGAGGTCCGACGGGTAATATGAACTCGTGTACCGAATTTGAAGTCATTAGCTCTCTCATATTCGAGCTGTACAGGGGTTTCAGATCGACAGAATGACAGACGGTCAGTATGACAAACGGAAAAACGTTCAAAAACCACTTTTTTATAATCAGCAGCTTCCAAAACGTATAAACATTCTCACAAAATCTCCATTTTGGACTTTCAACCCCATAGCAATACTTAAAACTACCTTATATTTCATATAAGGTAATTAAAAGTAAAACAGCGTAAGGTTCGTTTCGCACGAAATGGTTCCGGTAATGTTCGCTGTACTTACGGTACCGGATGATCGCAGTGGCAATGTTAGGTGAACTTGTCCTTTACATGCGAAGGATGTGAAAACCGTACGGGAACCTGGGGAGCCTTGGTCATAAGGGAGGCTTGGCCCACCTTTTAATTTTAGTATTTAAAAATATTTTAGCATTTTCTAAATGGATGGTACTCAAAGCTACTGTTGCCAGCAGACAGCCACCTTAGTTTTATTGAGCTACTTTTTAGCCGTGAGGAGAAAATAAAAAAAGAAAGTTTCTCATCCCAAAAAGTAAACATTTTAGACATAACTTGCAAGAATTTTTCAGACAAACCAATTGTATTAAGTTAAAGTATGTGGTATTTTATAAATACTGTTATATTAAGGTTTTATGTAAGTTATAAAGTTTGTGCAATAAAGTAGGATTTAAATCACTATGTGCCATTCTTTACAAAATGGCAAGGTAGGGAGGCTTGGCTCACTCTATGTAAGGGAGGGTTGGCCACTGGACCAAGGCTCTCTTAGTTAACTAGTTCTGAAAGACTATAAATATTGTTTATCAAACTCATGGTTTATAATTACGTAAACAACTTTATGAAGGTAATATATTGATTATCAATATTTGTACCTGTTTAGAATAAAGCCAAAACCTCAACTAAAACTAACTAATCAGTTATGACCAAATATCAAACTTTTTCTGCAAAATCTAAATTATTAATTCAAGTATAATAATACTCCAGATTATGTAAAATATTGTATCTGATATATTTTGGGGGGAGGGGGAGAAGTGGGGCAGATTACAAATCTACTTATGTTTTGACTTTTCCCAGTTTATGCCGTTAAAATAAAAAAAATCATACTAAGGCAGTTATATCTTATTTCATGCGTATACAAACTAAATAAAATATATTTAACATAAATAAAAAAATTACTTGATATAGACAA
The DNA here is from genome assembly GCA_019343175.1 of Oedothorax gibbosus. NCBI lineage: Eukaryota > Metazoa > Arthropoda > Arachnida > Araneae > Linyphiidae > Oedothorax > Oedothorax gibbosus. Next base: position 12,585,685 of record CM033273.1, read on the forward strand.
TTTTAGAATTTTTAATACAGATAAAATTCGATAAATATGTATTATCTAAATATTAATTATCGTAAATATGGTTTTTAAATGATTCCAGAGTGTCTAATTATAATATAATTTCTTTTTACATTTAATGCTTACTAAAATAATTTGAAATATTTATTATTGTGCACTTTAAAATTATGCATTTTCGTATGGGTCAAGCCTCCCTTATAAAGGGAGGCTTGACACTTTATTGCTTATAAAGGGAGGCTTGGCGCAGGTTTCTATGTTTTAAAAAACAATATATTTAAAAAAGAAAAAAAGGCACTATTTATATTACACTATTATATCCCTGTTGCCAATAAAATTTTCTTTAATCTGTGCCATCATCTGAAATTTTTAGTGTGAATTTAAAATTTATAAAAAAAATTCTAAAAACATGGCCAAGGCTCCCAGGTCCCAATATTTACAGGGTTTACTTGAGGTTTCAATCAATCAGTGACAATGTTAAACAATGCTAAAGTGGCATTGCACGGTAGCCAAACTTTTTCCGCTCTTAAATTAATGTCACTGGGGCTTAGGAGCCCAGTCGGTTAGGCGTTCGCCTTGCATGCGGAAGGTTCGGGTCCAAGCATCGCCAAAATAACTGCCTCCTATAAACGGCCCGTACAGCCAAAAATGTCCGACGAATAATACCCCGTGTAGAGGGAGTGCACGTTAAATATGCTCCAAAGTTCCGACGCTGCATGCGATGTCGCACTTAATGGTTGCATTGGGTGCCTATTCAGATGTCGGCTCTTCACCTGACTGTGGTTCTAAATTACGACACCCGTCGCCAATAGCCCTCGTGTAGCTCTAGTGCGACGATAATTTAAACAAAAACTAAAAAACGGTTTTACATACTGTTTTCGCTTCCAAGTACAGTTTTTTCGCTTCCGTCGCATATGAACGATCCAGGTGAGTTCACATTACCACTGCGACATAAGTAAGTCGAACATTATCTAAATTCGTGGGGCCCGGATGGCCGAGTGGTTTGGATCGCAGACCATCACGCTAGCAGTCTGCGAGCCCTGGGTGTACTTCCTTTCTCTGTGACAGTAAAAATTCTTTCTGTGTCTGTCCTACTTGACGAAGGCTTATAAGCGGGTCTGTGATGAAGCACACAAGCCGGAATATATATGTACCTACCCTACCCTAACTTACCCCACCTAATTTCAGTTGAAATAAACAATAAGTTTGAAAGTAATATAGTTCATATGTTTAAATTCCTAACGCGTTTGTATGTGTTTTTAGTATTGCGGCATTTTGCGTAAACAATCAGACGGTAAAGGTCAAGTTGATTTGTTTTAAAACAAGCAGAAATCGTTGTGGCACAAAAAAAAATCACAACACATTCTGGCTAATATATTTTAATATCAATCTGTTTAAAAAACGATTAAAGTGTGAAAGGGTGATTTTATTTTTAAATATAAATAGATCTTAATCTTTGTTTTGTATAGATTAAGTTTAATATATTTTTTTTTAAATTCTCACAGCGAAGCTTAGTAATGGGCAAAAATGTATAGCTATGTTCTCTGAATAAACTTGAAAACGCATTTTTTTAACAACATAATTGGTTATAAAATCAAAATGTGGTGTGTTTTTTTAAGTTATAATATTGAAATCATTTCGAAACGATAAAAAAGTAGAATATCAAAAGAAATACATTTATAAAATTTCGAAATTTATGGTAGTTGCTAGAAAAAGTGGTACACAAAAAAAAATATGAGAAATATTATAAACTAAATTTCAGAGGGCAAATTCTCACTGCTAGAAAAATGATTTTGTTCAATTTTAGAAAGTCTAAGTTTCTCTTATCAGTTTTTTTTTCAAATGTGTTACAAAGTATTTTGAATTTTTTCTATCTTCTTCAATTTTCACCATCATCATCATCGACATCAATTTTCGCACAGACTTTAAAAATCAATTATTAAAAATTATACGAATCTTATCTTAAATTTAAAACACTGATAAACCGTTGCTCTATGAATTTCTTCTTAAATTAAAATCTTCTAAAAGAATTAAGATATGTTTTTGTGCTTTTTAAACTGTGACTACAATAATTTGGGAAAAGTGGAGAGTCCTTGTCATGTTTAACTTCTCAGTCCTGTTTTAAATTTTTAATATTTTTGTAATTAATTCATTTTTCAATTTGCCATTTCATGAAGCTAATAAACCAACGACGTGTCTAGCTGTTTATCTCTGCTAATGCAACAGAAAAGCTTCAGTACTATTCATTTGGAATATGTGCTGTGTGGTGACATTCTGACAGATAAAAGGCCAATCTGGGCTAAAATTTCAATCACTCTCGCTACTAAACTTAACTAGTTTTTAATTTAAACCATTTTGAATGTTACCTTTGATTTGTTTTATTCGACAAGTATTCAACTCTCATTATTTATAAAACAGACATATTTTCTCTCTTTTACTGCAATTAATTAAAATCTTGACTACATTTTCAATAACTCGACAGCTTTTAACATGGAAACTTTTCAAAATTATTCAATTACCTAAAATTTTACGTCCAAACCCAGCGAGTCGGTTAAATATTACTTCCGCAATTTTGCACTTAATTTAGGCAGAGTGCTTCATTATATTCACATTGATGGCGTTTAAATGGAGCATTTTATTGCCGTTTCATGAAACTAATAAACCTAGCAGTTTACCTCTACTAATGCAGCAGAAGCGGCAGTTCCATTCAATTGGAATATGTGCTGCGTAGTCACATTCTTACAGATAAATGGCCAATATAGGCTAAAATTTCAATCATTCTGTACTAAACTTAACTATTTTTCAATTTAAACCATTTTCAACGTTAACTTCTACCTGTTTTATTCGACAAGTAATCAAATCTCATTACTTATAAAACAGACATATTTTACTGTAATTATTTAAAAAATCTGAACTACATTTTCAATATCTCTACAGCCTTTAATACACTGTTAAAATTTTCGTGCTTGGTTTCACCATGATATTGGTTCCTAGTAGCTCCAACGGCTGTGTGGTGAAATGTTTCACTTTTTTTTCGGTGTTTGGTTGAACCATTTTTCTGGATTTGGAAACAAAAACCTCAGAAATGGTTCAACCGAATACCAAAAATATGGTTTAACGTTTCACCACACAGCGGTTGCAGCTACTAGGAACCACAATTTTTAACAGTGTATGGTAATTTTTCGAAATGATTCAATGGCATAAAGTCCCCACCAAGCTAGTCAGTGAAATATTACTTCCGTAATTTTGAACATTTAATTTAGGGATAGGGTTAACTAATAAAACGTTAAACAAAATGGCTAACTGTTATCGTTTATGTGTTTGTCTTCGTCCTTATTTATGTTTTAAAAAAAGTCAAATTTCTTAGAAGGCTCTGTCAACCATCTTTCGTGAGATATCCACGGACACGACAACAACTAAGGTTTCAATCACTAGATTTTAAGTAATAAATAGTTATAAAAACTAGTACTAAATTTACTAGTTTTTAATTTAAACTATTTGATTGTTTCCCCTGATCTATATCATTCGATAAGTCTTCAACTCTCATTACTTATAAAGCAGACATAATTTCGCACTTTTACTGCAATTAATTAAAATCTAAACTGAATTTTCAATATCTGTGCAGCTTTTAACATGGTAACTTTTTGGAATTATTCGATGACATAAAGTCCACAACCAAGCAAGTCGGTGAAATATTACTTCCGTAATTTTGAACACTTAATTTAGGCAGAGTGCTTCATTATACTCACATTGATGGTGTTTAAATGGAGCATTTTATTGCCGTTTCATGAATCTAATAAACCAACATCGTGTCTGGCTGTTTACCTCTACTAATGCAGCAGAAGCGGCAGTTCCATTCATTTGAAATATGTGCTGCGTTGTGACATTTTGACATATAAGCCCGGCGGGTGATTGTGCTAAGTCGTGAGATTAAAATAGGATAAGTCTGTGGAGATGGGATTATGGTATTTGGTTAGTCTAAGTGATTTAGGGTTTTTGTCGGGAAAATCCGTTTTAATTTACCGTGAATTACATTGCAGTGAATGTGGTAAAGTGACGTAAGTGAAAAATTGACTTTTTAATTAAAATAATCAATCAAGAAAAAAAATTGTACTAATTAGCGTAATTCTGAAAGTGTACCGATTATCGGTTCAACCATTTAGCACCAAAAAGAAAATTCGTTATTTTTTTGCATTTAAAATCGCAAAATAAACGCAACGCTTTAACAAAACCATAATTACTAATCCTCAAAACCAGTTTTTCGATCCACCACTTGTGCACATAATTTGCAAAACCAACTAAAATCCTCTAAAACTTTAATTTTTATGTAAAATAATTATAACATTACAAAAATTACAAAAAAACTCTATTTTATTACGTATTTGATATAAACGAAAAATCTATGTCGAAAAGTCTATGCCAAATCAAAAATATGCATATAAAATTTTAGAACTATGCACTGGTAACTTTTTTTTGCAATTGTAATATTTTTTTAATTAGGTAAGCATGTTTCACAAAAGAAATTGTAAAAGTCACTTGCTTTTATTATATTGACTATAAAAAGCTTTTTTATATATTTATTTTTTTAATGTTAACCACTTAATTTGGCATAATTTTGATTTGGTACGTAAAATATAATCATTTTTGTGTAAATGCTTTAAAGATATATAAAATCCCTTTCAAAATCAAATATTTCTGCGCATTAAGACATAGCATTACAGTACATGTACTTGTACATTAACTTTTGAATGTCTATGATGCCATCAGTACTACACAAAGTTGTATAAAAAATTTTAATGTAAAAATACATCATTTATATGCAAATTATTTTTAGAGCAGAAAACATTTTTTTTTCTTTTTTTGTTAAAGGCATTTCTTAGCTTTAATTCCAAACAAACAGTGTGTCCAATTATCAAAACTAAAAGTAAAACAAATACATTCTTTAGCAATGTCTTCCTTATACTAACTACGAAAGGAAATATTTTATAATTCTTAAGCCAGCGCAATCATCCAAGTTGTAAATCTTTCTTGCCTCCTGCGTTCTCTATTTTCATTCTCGTAATAACTTCGCAATTAAATTTAAACCTTACGTAAGAGAGAGGCTGCGTTTCCTTCGATGCAGCCATCTGTTAAATTGGTATCTTAAAAGTTTGTTAGGTAAGAGATTTTCTTGTAAGGCATCTGCTTTGCAGTTTAATATACGGATTTAGCATGAACTTTACGTTGCTACTAATGAAGTTGAAGATGATCTCAAGATTTAAAAAGGAAAAGAGGAATGAAAATAGAATATTGTTTTTAAACATGTTAAATCAAAAACATTGTTAAGTAATGATTTACTAGAATGTGCAATGAACAACTACTGAGATTTTCTCAGTATTTATGTTACCGTTAAAACCCGAAATCAGCTAAACCTAGAATTAACTAGTGGGAACTAGTTTTAACTGAGACCATTAGTTAAAACTAGTTTCCATTAGCTAAAATCAATCATCCCAGCTAATACTGGTTTTAGCAAAATAGATTGGTTCAAACTAGATTTAACTATTAAAAAAACTTATTACTCTATTAGATAAAACTAGAATTAACTGAAAATAACGCGATTTAGGATAATAGGTTTGGTTTAGTTTAGCTATTCGAATTATTGCTGATTCATGTTTAATTAATGAAGAAAAGTGGAAGATCTTAAATTTCGTGCAACAACGACGCTTTGCAACAACAAACAAATCTTTTTAAGTTTACGTATTACCACTTCTTTTTAAAGAAATTAACGTTCACAATAATTTAAAAGTCAAGCATTTGCAGTTATTTCGACTTTTATCTGAAACATGTCAGATAATTCTAGTTTTTGCTAATTCTTACAACTAGTTTTAACCAATGCAATTGGTCAAAACTAATATTAGCTAGGGAGGTCTAGTTTTAGATAGTGGAAACTAGTTTTAGATAATGCCCTCAGTTAAAACTAGTTCTCACTAGTTAATTCTAGTTTTAGCTGATTTCGGGTTTTAACGGTAACATTTATAACTACTAACGTAATTCTTAAAAGACTAGAAAACAAAAAATAAAAATTTTAAGTTAAAGATTTTAGTCCAAAATCTATAGCTATCTTTTGTCTATGGCTTTGTACGAAACACTAATCTTGTAAAGTGAATAATTATTAGGTACATTAATTATATTTAAATTTCCACGAAAAAAATTAGAATGCTTAAAATACTTCGAAGTATAAGGGGCAAATTCATATAAATATGCATAGCTAACGTCACAAACTGTTGTACTACTGCGAAGGAAACTACTTAGTGAAGTTATAATTATTTTCTTTAAAACAATTTTTTGAGTTATATGAGTACTACTTTCTACCATTGAAACGCCGTAATGCGACATAAAATAACACACATAAAATAATAAACCTTGATAATTAAAATAAATAAATGTCCATGACAATTAATTTAATAGCATTAATTTATTTAAAAAAAGAATTTTTAATTACCATACATTGAACTAGCAATTTTTTCTGTTGAATTAAAAAGAATAAAACTAAATAAAAGCGAACCGAATATAAAGATAATAATTTCCATTGGATTTATTCAAAATAAAACCATTAGTTAAAGATTTTAGTAGCAAGTATATTGATTTATTTTAAATTTAATTACGTTAATTACATCATTTTTAAATAATGATTTGAATATGCTTCAGCGATAATTCTTTATTTCTTGGTTATATCACATTCGAAAAAGATTATTTCAAATTTATTAGAACTTCGAGGGTTAAACAATTTAGCATAAGTGCCAACTTGTTTCCATTGCATAAGATTTTAATTTTCAACTCAGTAATTCTTTAAAAAATACAATTTTATAATCCTGTAGTAGTAGTAGATTTGACAGAATATCCAAAGGTTTAATTTTTTTTTTAATTTGATTAAGTTATAAAATTTATAAATATTTAAAAATAAAATGCGTTGATGATAAAAATGACAGTCCCATGACAGTTTTTGGTGGCCTATTGTTAGTATCAATAAGTGCTATTTCAAGTCTTATAGACCTTAAAGAAATAAAGATGATAATATTAAACGTAAGAGGCTTACAATTTTGGTTCAACATTTCCGGCTGCTTATTTTCCACCTCCAAGAAGGCCTTTAAGCGTATGATTTCCTGATTATGCAAGCCGTATTTATAAATTTTACATGTTATCAGTCACTTAATTTAAAGATTGCAGGAAAATATATACTTTAAATATCCCGACCATACATTATGAGCTAAACATGTTTTTATTAAAAAAAATCAATTTAAAGATAGCAAAAACCAATTTTTGAATCATTTAATTAAAATAACCTCATTTTTGTGCTTTAAATAAGGCAAAAATAAAATTGTCAATGATGAACTTTTTGGGATTAACATAGCAAACTACGCCTTTATTTTGAATCCTGGTCAAGTGACGAGGTCGACACCCATCAATTTAACTTTGAACGACATCGTACATTAACTCCTTTATATTTGCCCCTAGACTTTCGACTCCACAAATTTAGTGGACAAGTAAATCCCAGTATACTCGGAAACCCTCATGAGTTAAGCGTGGATTTGTTTTTATCACCAACGCAAATCCGTTTATTGCAGGGCTAGCGGAATTCGGAAAGTATCTGCCATTAAGTGGATGAACTACTCGCCCACGGTGTCCCAATTACAATTCAATAAAAGCATTTACTTCCTTACTTGAATTAAAGATAAGATACATGTTTGTAATTCCTTTTACTTTAAAACTTTTTTTTTACAGAAAACTATTGATTTTACAGAAAACTATTGATTTTACAGAAAACTATTGATTTTACAGAAAACTATTGATTTTACAGAAAACTATTGATTTTACAGAAAACTATTGATTTTACAGAAAACTATCATAATTACATTATAATTAAACTCCGTTATACTAAAATCCTAAGTTTTTCAGAGGGAATTTTCTGAAATAATATTTCATTATTTAAATTTGATTGTAAAAATGTAATTTAAGTTTTCAGGAATTAATTTAAAAATTAAAATTTATTTTAATGTTCATTTATTAACTATCAGTTAAGTTGTGAAATTTGTCTGGTAGTTATTAAAATTCTCCTTTATTAAATGTTTTCATTTCATTTTAAAAAGTTCATCCAAAAATTATACTGCCTTCAATTCTATTTTTTTAATTCTTCCCAATTTACGAGTTCCGGAAACTTTGATTATATATAAAAAATAATTAATGATAATTTAAATATAAAAATTATAATAATATTTATTAAGCAATGACGAATGTTTTAATACAGATATATTGAAAATATTAGATAATTAAGTTTAAACAATCAATTGAAAATGTGTGCAATTTAACAAATGTTACTAGTCTTTCCAGTTTCTAACTAATCAAATAATTGTCAAAAAAACTTCAAACTTAGAAAAAAATTGGACATCTCAACTGATTTCATTAAGCTTCAATCATTGTTTGCGTGGTTAAAAGTTTTAAATATTGCTTGTTATAGATTTGAAGAAACTAAATTTTAGAAAAAGTAAAAAATGGGTGCTATCTTATAAAATTTAGTGGAGACGCATATTTTAGTTTCCCATGAAACCAATAAAACTTAAATATCAAAATAAATTGAAGTAGGTCATATATAAGTTCATTTTTCAAAGTGTTAAGAAGTGAAACTAAAAATCTCAATGGGTGGTATTTTCTATATTTAAATTCGTTTAAACATACACAAATATCAAATTTCCCTGAAATCGTAGGAATAGTACTCTAAACATATAATTTTACAACTTCGGTGCTTCCCCTCCACACGTTGATACAAACCTCATTAACAACAACTAAAACGGAACTTTAAACAGTAAATTCCAACGACATGAAATCCATTACCTCTCAACCCATTACCGGAACATCCTCCCAACCTAAGCAGTATCGAAAATTGTTAAAATTCCGATCACCAGACAACTACAATTCAATGTATTTCCAAACCCCACCTACCATCTGCAATTGGGGAAATGAATTTAATAGTGGTATGATTGTAACATTGGTCATTTCTAACCCCTTTCACGATGATCTTGATGTGAAAGTTTGTTAGCTCGAATCATATTTTAATATGAATATCCGTAGCCATGGTGCAAAAATATAAATTGTATAATTTCACCATTGATTATTTCGGAACACAAAACCCTAATCTCATTAATGCTGGCCGAATGGTTAAAATGCTACAAAGTAATACAAGTCTATGGGATCGAATGTTATTTGGGTATGGACATAGCCATTTGGAATCGGCTTTAAGCAGCAGCGCAGTGCTTGCAAATGAAAAAAAGAACTAAATCCTATCATTTTTGACCAACTAAGGTTCCCCGTTTTAAAATCCAAAAACAGTTTCCCTTCCTGGCCATAAAGAGTTTCGTAGTTGAGGGAGCTTCGTCGCTAGTTTATGTCTCTTTATCTTTTTTGGAAGCGGGTTTTTTTTGTTTATCCAATTTTAGTCAACTCATTATGGCACCTTTATATCAGGCGTACTCAAGAACGATGTTATTTGAACCAATCTTTTTTTATAAATGAAGTTTTAATGTTAAATCGCTGTATGACCTCGGTTCTTCGCATCTGGATTTATTGTATCTTGGCTTTACCTTCGTTTATAATATGATATAATTATACTCATCGTTGATTATCTTTTTACATTTGATAGGTATAATTTCAAAACTAATATTTCCCAAAGTATATAACTAAGATATAGGGCGTGGTCGGTTCATTGGCGGGACGTAGTCAACAATGTATGATCCGTGTCCTATATCTTAGTTATATTTTGGAGAATGTGAAGTTTGTAACTAGAAACTTCATTTTCATTTTTTGAGTTTTTAATAAAGACGTTGCACTTCAATTCATGGAATAAGACTTAAAATGAATCCAGGTACCGACTCCCAGGGTTTAATACTGATATCAAGCTTAACATTTTAATGGGATCAAAGGGGCAAGTGGACGAAGGTAATATGCACAATCTTTGAAAACAGATTTACAAAAATTGCTAAAATTTAAATAACCAACTGAGATAAATTTGCCATAACTTGTAAAATTCCTTAATTTTTCTCAAAATTAACTTTAAAAAGGTGATTCCACAGAAAAGTATCAATTCATGAACTTAAGGGCAAGAGGTTATTGAACAAAACGCGTCAAGTTATCTTTCAACTATTTGCACAACAGTTTTTTACGCCTTCATACTAGAATAGAACGACTCTATATAGAGTCATCAGAGCTATTATTAACATGTAGAGTATATCCACTGGTAGTTACGTGGATAAAATGCCTTTAAAATACTTGTGTTCAATAAATATCACCAGCTCATCTTAGAATTTCGCATCTAATAATACCAATAGAATCTGCAGATTCTCAAAAAGAAAAATATAATCTACGCTGTTAAAAATTTGGCGCTAGGTTTCACTAAAAAATATGGTTCATAGTAGATGCAATGGGGAAACGTTTCAACATATTTTCGGTTGAACCATTTCTCATTCTTAAGTTTCCGAAACCTGAAAATTTGTTCAACCGAATACCGGAGGATATGGGGTGAAACATTTCTCCACACAACAGTTGTAGCTACTAGGAACCATTATTATATATATATAGTGAAACCAAACATAAAATTGTTAACCGTGTTACTTATGCTAATAAAAAAACTCCATATTAACAACTCGAATCTTATGAACTTTAGACCCGGATTTTTTCGTAATTAATGCACCAGTATGTTCAGCAATCATCATAAATTCATAAATTTTAAAATTCTATGAATAATAAATTTGTTTTAATATTCAAATATTTTACTTGAAAATGCTTTTAAGACCATTTCTTCCAAAAATGAACTAAATTAAGATCTTCCCAATGAATACGTTATTTAAAAATAATTAATTTTATTTAAAAATAATTATTTTATGCATCGAAAACAACTATACATTTCCAAGCTGTTCGGGAAGTTCTCAAATACCGTAACTGTACCACTTGTAAACCAAGTACCTCAAAGTTTTTTTATAATTTTAAAAATTATGCATGGAAAACAACCTTACATTCCCCGGCAGTTCGGAATGTTCTCAAATACCGGAACTGTACCACTCTCAAACCCAGTACCTCCAAAAAAAATTTAAAAATTAATTTAAAAATGTATGCATGGAAAACAACCTTACATTCCCCGGCCGTTTGGAAGGTTCTCAAATACGGTAACAGTACCACTTGTAAACCCAGTATCTCAAAGTTTTTTTAAAAAATTAATTTAAAAATGTATGCATGGAAAACAACCTTACATTCCCCGGCCGTTTGGAAGGTTCTCAAATACGGTAACAGTACCACTTGTAAACCCAGTACCTCAAAGTTTTTTTTTTTAAATACAATTTTAAAATATATTCATGGAAAACAACCTTATATTCCCCGGCCGTTTGGAATGTTCTCAAATACCGGAACTGTACCACTCTCAAACCCAGTCCCCCAATCCCAAACCCCACCGCTCCCAACATCTAACTAATCAGTCCATTGCCAGTTAACTAAACCCGGGGACTAATATGGATCTTCGTTAACGAACTGTACCTCGGTTGGGATTCCGATTTTGCGTGGCCGCGTATTGTGTTTCCGCTTTGCCATGCAACCGTTGCCCGGGCAATCCTGTATATGGATGGATCCGAATTAATTGGAGATTGCTCTGAAAGCCCTCCAATAAGGAAAGGCCCCCATCGTTAATTTATATGTGTGGGGGCTATGCACGGATGCCTTTCAGCGTGGTCTGATTGCCCCGTATATCAGATTGGGCAAGTGGGACGTGGGGTTGGGTTGTTTTCTGAGGATTGGGTCTTGTATTTCTTCTATGTTTCAAAATTTACTTATTCTTGACTATTTTCGGATAGTATCACGAATATTAAATTGCATATTGCTCCAAAATAAATAAAAGCTACTTTTTACAGATAAATCTTTAATTTTAAATTTTAAAATAGCTAGCTTCGTATCAATCTCAAAATTGAAGTCGTGTTATACTCACCCGGTAGATAGTGTCTCGATTTGTAAAAAGAATCGGCTGTACTTTCTTTGAAAGTATTTCAGTTGATTTTTGGCATGAAAATTAAAAATAGTCTGTAATTCCCTATTTATCGACTACTGTTATGATATAATATTTGGATATTGCTGTGTGTTATCAGACTAGGGAAGGGTAATATCAATTGCTGTTATAGAATTAAAAAACAACATGTAGCATTTTAAGTTCAAATACTTTCGGCTTAAGCTAAAAAAATTATTTTTTCGTGGTTGCAAATAAGTTAATGCAATTTGTGCTACTAAAGTGTTCTGTTTTTAGCTTCCACACTACGTTTATAACGTAAAAAGTGGAAGGTATTATAATCGTTTAGTCCGTCTGTCTGTCTGTCCATCTGTCCGTCACCCACTTTCATAGCTCAAACTACAAACGCTACAGGCAAGTGTGATACGTCAAAAAATTCAGCGAAACGAAATTAGAATACATTGAAAATTTCAGAAAAGAATTCGAATTCGAAGTACTTCAATTATTTAAATTCAATTATTAAAACTGCAAAATTTAATACTCATTTAAAAAGCATAGGATGCCATTTTTATTAGAATTAAATCACCATTGCAATTATCAACAATCGCTCGAGAAACTTTAATTCTTTTAGACAATAAATTAAAATAAATTTACTTTTGCGACATCGATCAGTTTGAAATGACGTCAAATATATTTCACTACGGATTCTTTGTATGTTGATATGAAATGTTTTAATTCTATTTAAAAGCGAGGAATATTACATATTTATTCTGTGAAATATAAATTAATTTTTGCAAACGATAAGTAATAATTATTGAATTTTGAAATAAAATAAATGAAACAAGCCAAATTTAGCATGTAAATGTTTAATATAGAATATTAATGCTGTGTTTGTCGCCTTTTTACCGGTTATTTATGCTACATGATCAAATTCTATATTTAGATGAGTAAGTCCGAAAATAGAAAAAAAATTAACTCCTCGTGCTGTACAATGATATTTCTTTCGAAAAGTAATTTCCCAACGCCCACTCATGTTTGTTTTAGCTTCCAAAAAACAACATTTAAAGTTTGTGCTATGCTTCTTTTAATATCAATGTTCAAATTGGATTCTATAAATAAAATATTTAATGTGTTTTGAGATAAAATTCATATTTTTTTTAATAAAAGATTATTTGACATTAAAATGCTAAATATATGTGTAGTTGCATATTGAAAAGCTCTAAATATCGAAAGCGTATAAAATGTTTCAATTTTACGTTTATTTAAATAAACAACAAGTTCAAATTAATACAATTGCTGTAAATAAAACTAACTATAAATTTCAAAACAACTTAGTTTTGGCTAAAGAAAACCAGTAATAGATGTTTAAACAATCAAATAAAAATAATAGTTATTTAAAAATTGGTAGAACAGTCATAGAAAACAACCAGTCTGTTAGTATAATAAGAAAAAACGAAATATTAATTTTTTTTATGGCCAAGGGACATAAAATTAAAAATTATGGTAGAATTGCCCTTACACTCGGTAGGACACTGTTGGACTGTCCGGAATGGTGCTTGGACGTTGATAATGAACCAGAGGCAACTTGATGTTGGGCTCCGAGCTAGTTAACCGGTCGACGGTGGTTCGTGAGGATTTCGCGATGGTTCGATTATTGAACAGAGCATTGACTATCTGTGGTTGATTTGCCGACCCAGTAGTGGCTAATCCATCAACAGGTGCTACGCCTTTTATTAGCGTGTTATTTAAGTTATTGGTGTTATTAATAAAGAGAGTCATCCACATGGATCCACGTAATTTATAGGCCAGCACTTCCAGACTGTTGCGAAATTCAAAAAGTCAAAAAAAAATTGCAGAACTAGTACATTATGGCAACAGAAGTGAAGTGAAATAAAAGGATTCAAAACAGAGAATCAAATTAAAGGCCAGAAAAGGCGGAAGAGATTTCAAAACTAAAATACATCGCAAATTACGAAATAAAAATAAAACGGAATCTTAATCTCCAAAACAAAACTAGATGCCTAAATAAGTTTGTTTTTTTAATTACATTTAACTTAAAATTTTATAGATATTAAACAGATATGTATTTATTTATTATTATTTTCCACATGTTAAAATCAGAAGTAGTACAAGTGGGAAAAACGATCCACCCTCATATTCGCTGCTATTGGTCAAGGAATTTTGTGCCAAGGTGTATATTTTCAGGAAACAGCGTAAGGAATTAAGAAACTGAAACCAAATTTATAAAGGGTCTCTACAATTATTAAATGATACAAACTTTGAAAATTCCAATAGCAACACCAATTTTTTTACACCTAAAAGTCAGCAAACTTCAAAATACCCCAGGTATAAAAAATTTATTCATTTTGCATTATTTGCTGAGATATTAAAGCATTAATTTTCAATTCGTTTGGTGGGAAATCTCCAAATTGATAAAGATAATATTTAGGGTGTTTTTTCGAAACGACAAGCTAGCGAAAGGGTTACCATAATCTCGCCAAAGGATGCTAGAATTAAACCTTCTTCACTAATATTGTGATTTTTTTTATGTTTTTACCTTTTTTTTTAAATTTTGGATTTTAAAAGTCAGAAATAAAATAAAGGGTAGACGAGAAAAAGTTTTAATTTTAAATTAAGTCACATATACGATTATTTATAACGAACAAATTTTCAAATGCGATTAGTTACAATCAGACAAACATGATTATTACATTTATGTTTTACATTTTATGCAAATTTTTGTTTCATTCATATTGCTACAAAAGGTTGGTTTAAAATTCGGCACACTGGGTCTGGGACATATCCCGACAGCCGAAATCCCGACAAGCCAAAATCCCTAATGAGTCAAAATCCCGAATGGGTCTAAATCCCGAAAATAGATTTTTGTCCATTTCTCGATTTTTTTTAAATATTAGAGATTATTTATTTATTTAGTTATTTAGTCAGTTATTTAATCAGTTAGTTAGTCAGTCAGTTAGTTAGTTAGCCAGTCAGTTAGTTAGTTAGTCAGTCAGTAAGTTAGTCAGTCAGTAAGTTAGTCAGTTAGTCAGTTAATCAGTCAGTTAGTTAATCAGTCAGTTAATTAGTCAATTAGTTAATCAGTCAGTTAGTTAGTCAGTCAATCAGTCCGTTAGTTAGTCCGTTAGTCAGTCGGTTAGTTATTCAGTTAGTCAGTCCGTTAGTTAGTAAGTCAGTCAGTCAGTTAGTCAGTTAGTTAGTCAGTCCGTTAGTTAGTAAGTCAGTCAGTCAGTTAGTTAGTCAGTCAGTCAATTAATCACTCCGTTAGTTAGTCACTCCTTTAGTTAGTCCAGACTGACTACCTTAGTCTAACTGACTGTCAATTAGTTAGTCAGTGAACTGACTGACTCACTGACTAACTAATTGACTGACTGGCTAACTAACGGACTAACTGACTGACTCACCGACTAATTGATTGACTGGCTAACTAATGGACTAACTGACTAACTGACTGACTAACTGACTGACTGACTGACTAACTTACTGACTGACTAACTTACGGACTGACTAACTTACGGACTGACTAACTAACGGACTGACTAATTAACTGACCGACTAACTAACCGACTGACTAACTAACTAACCGACTGACTAACTGACTGACTAACTAACGGACTGACTAACTGACTAAATAACTAACTGACTAAATAACTAAATAAATAAGTAATCTCTAATAATTAAAAAAAATCGAGGAAATAACATATTATTGGAAATTTTATAATAAAATAATTATAAATAATATTGGAAATAACATACATTCAAAAACTTAGTAATCGATATAATTTAATGTTAATTATACAAACAAAATACATTGTATGCACTTGAAATAAGAAAAGATTTTTAGACATTTGACAGACATCAATAATTTGAATAAACATTTACCAAAAACGCTTTTCAACCACCAAACGATAATGCAAATTAGGATCCAATTTGCTAAGTAATTTTTTACACGGTCCCTAAAATTCGTTTTTTTTCAGTTTTTTTACAATAACTCGGCAAATAATTGTTGTTGAATTAAAAAATTCGGGATTTTGGTTCTACTTGATCTACTTTATCGATTTCTGTAACAAAAATTTGGGGTTGCTATTCATGTTTTATTTTTTCTTATTTAAATTTAAATAAAAAAATAATAAAATTAAAAATTGATGAAAAAACTTGTGTTATTTGTTTTTGGAAGATTAAGAAGTATATAATGAAAAACAAATGTTGGTTTAATTTCATTTTATTTGTGGAGGTATGAATAAATGTTTGTGAAACTTTTTTAACATTATGGGCTTTCAACTTCGAATGCTTATATCTCAACAAATAATGCAAATTAATAAAAAAAAAATTTGGATCTGGGGTATTTTGAAGATGATAAACATTTTTATATAAAAAAAGTTGGGTGTTGCCATTGGAATTTTCAAAGTTGGTACTCATTTTAATATGTAGACGACCCCTTATACAATTTTGGTTGCCAGTTCTGAATTCCTTACGCTATTTCCTGAAAAATGACACCTTAAACAAAATTTCCTGATCAATAGCAGCCGAAAAACGAAGGGTGGATCGATTTTTTTTCCCCAGCTGTACCTATTATAAAATATTTAGCATCACGAAAATTAGAAATGTTCTAGAAAATTTATATCATTGTAATTATTAGAAAACATGCAAAAATGAAAACATACAACTGTGCCACTCAAACCTGAAACATTCCCATAGCCCACCTCCTCAGCTTGTTTAGATCTAGTGCAACGTTCATACACCAAAACAAATAACAATCATGTATTCTGAAAATCTCTTCAACTTTTAGCATGATATATGAGAAGATCCACTAAACAACGTTATTTATTGACGCAAATAGTTTTATTCAGCAAAAATTTACATGTTTCGGTGGGGAACGAAACTCACAGTAAAACTATTTGCCCCAAGTAAAGTATTCACACCAATGACCAACGCTGTTTTCTTCATGAATCTTCTCATAAACCAACTTATATCTCCAGTGCCACGTTATTCCATCCACAAACCGAATTTTCCTTACATCCGTCACAACAATCCAAAACCTCCATTATCAGAATCCTCCTAAATTCATTCCGTAGCACTCTATCAAATCCCGGATACATCCAGCATCACCCTGGGGCCATTCCGTCCTTGACATGTCTGGCAACAAAGTCATGTAACCGAATTATCTCGGCCATTGGTCAACAGGATTATTTATATTATATATTTTTAATATTATTAAAGATTTAGAATATATATAAAAATATATACTTTTGTTATTTTTGAGTTTAAACTATAATTTAAATAATATTTGAAGGTATTTAAGCGGTAGAGTTAAGTACCCTACAATCAACGTTGTTTCCTTCATGAAACATCTCATCAACTACCGTGTCGTAGCTCTAGTGTTTTATTTCATTCAAAACTTTCCTTACATCCGTCACAACAATCCTCACACACTCCATTATCACAATCCTCCTAAATTCATTCCGTAGCACTCTATCAAAACCCGGATACATCCGGCATCACCCTGGGGCCATTCCGCCCTTGACATGTCCGGCAACAAAGTTATGTAACCGAATTATCTCGGCCATTGGTCAACAAGGGGCCGAAGGCGACTGTCCCTGAGAGGCATCCTCGATGGGTCCGGCCATTTGTCAGGCTGGAGGGCCGACAGATGGCCCGGATGGCCTCTCTTGAGTCCGGTAGAATTCTTCTTCTTTTTCTTGGTGGCAGGTGGTGTGGATGAGGATACTGGAGATAGATGGATGAAGGTTTATGGGAAACGGATGTCCAAGGAATGAAGGGTCCTACATAGCAGGAAAATAGCCCTGTTTAAGATACTATTTTTTTTTACATAACACTTGAAAAAATTAATGGATTATATATTATTCTATGGTTCTAGATATTACTGTTTGGAAATTTTACTATTAAATGAGTCTTACTTCTTTAAAATTTACTTTGAGATCAGATGATTCCCTTGACTCCAGCAGAATTCTTCTTCTTAATGGCAGGTGGTGTGGATGAGGATACTGGAGATAGATGGATGAAGGTTTATGGGAAACGGATGTAGGGTCTTTCGGTCATGGCAGGAAAATAGCCATGTTTAAGACACTATTTTATAGGTTATTTTACATAACGCTTGAAAAAATAAAATTAGATGGATTATATGCGATTCTACAGTGCTGTGTCTGAATGTTGGGACATTTTATTTGAAGAGTTTCATTTTTTTTTTAATTTAACTTGTAGGCTGCACGTCTCCCTTGAGTCCAGCAGAATTCTTTTTCTTCTAAGTGGTAGGTAGTGTGGATGAGGACAATTTGTTTTATAAAATATTTGAAAAATAAACGGATTATATATTATTTTAGATTGCGAGACATGAAGGTTTGAAAATGTTTATTCTTTGAGTCTTATTTCTTTAAAATTTTCCTAGAGTCTCGGCAGAAGTGAGTCCGGCAGAATTCTCTTTTCTTGGTGGCAGGTGGTGTGGATGAGGATACTGGAGATAGAGGGATCGAGGTTTATGGGGAACGGATGTCTAAGGAATGAAGGGTCCTACATAGCAGAAAAATAGTCATGTTGAAGAAACGAATAACACTTGAAAAATAAAAATAGTCTAATCATACATTATTTTACTGAGTTAGATATGAACGTTTGGAAATATTTTCTTTTGGTTTCATGAGTATTATTTCTTTAAAATTTACTTTGTCCCTTTAGCCCAGCAGAAATCTTCTTCTTCTTAGAGGCAAGAAATGTGGATGAGGATAGATTGATGAAAGTTTATAGATGAAGATTTATGGGAAGTAGATATTTGAGGACTGAAGAGTCATTAGGTCTTACACATCAAGAAAGTAGGCATGTTTAAGATACTATTTTTTGCAAAGTTATCTTCAATGACACACTTAAAAAATAATGAAAAGTTCCAAAAGAGCTAGAATAGCCTACCTTTCTGTTACTTTAATACTTATAGAGAATCTTTAACTACGAATAGACAGACGTAAAAAATTATAAAAGATAAATGTATCTAAAGTCATACCTTTATAAACACAATAACAGATGGGCAGACAGACAAATAAGCGTTCAGACAGACGGGCCAAAAGTATACAAAATAAGTCTCTCATGTTATACCTTTCTAACAAAAAGCGAATTTAAAAAGTCGAAGGTTTAAAGTGGAATTTGGTAATGTATGAACATCTAGGCAGAAGGAAATCTCTATGATGTCATCTCTTCAGAGTTTTAAATTTTTCTAAATGGTAGAACATAGAAAAAATTGTTGACTCTTGTATATAGTTAACAAGTAATAACTAGGCTTTTTTTAAATAGAAGATAATTTACAGCTCAAAGTTTGCAAAATGCATTTTATATAATATATTTGTGCATTAATTTTATGAGTTCGGAAATTCAAAGGAATCAGAGCACTGCTTATAAATACAGCGTACCCAGATCTTTCGTAACTCGTATTGTATTCTACTAAAACATTCACATTTATTCTGTCAATCATTCATCCAAACACAGTTAAGCAAATATTATGTTGTGGGTTTTGAGTTTTGTTTATAGTATTGCGTCTCAAATGAAAAAAATATATATACACCTACGAAATTTAAAAACGTATTGTGTTTACAAAAACAAGCAGTAGTAATGGATACCAGCTTGGTTGTAGGAAAATGTGTTCTAATTTAAAACAAGTTGGTTTGTAACAGGATCTGCCACTTAAACCGCTTCCGCACATCATTTGTGCTCACCAAGGAACATACTATTTATATACCTTAGAAATTCGCCAAACAGGGCCTTTAACAAGTTCTAATTTAAACTTTTGAACACCAAAACTAGAAGAAGTTGAATTAAGAATAATTGTGTATTTTTTGCTGCAAAAATGGAAGCGAAACTGTTATCATATCATTTAACTTTACATAATTTTAAAAATTAAAAAAGGACACGATTATCATGCGAAAAATGAACATTCTCAGTCGATTTCCTAATAAACAATTTTTAGTCGCCATAATTATTTCCCATTTTCATTAACTTTCTTTTTCGAAAAAAAATCATTTAATGATATTTATCGTTTGTTAAATTAATTTGCAGTTCGAAGAATAACTAATTAGTAAAATTGATGCTTTAAAAATAAAAGCGAAACTTTTCATATTTTTTATGCACTCTCTATATGTTTCTCGAGTGATTGTTGCGAATGGCAACGGTGAATTAGTTATAATAAAAATGGCTCCTTATGCTTTTTAAATGAGCATTAAATTTTGCAGTTTTTTAAATAATAAAAGTACTTTGAATTCGAATTTTTTTCTGAGATTCTCAATGTCTTCTAATTTCGATGCGCTGAATTTTTTGACGTATCACACTTGCCTGTATCGTTTGTAGTTTTGGCTATGAAAGTGGGTGACAGACGAACTAAACGATTATAATACCTTCCACTTTTTACGTTATAAACGTAGTGTGGAAGCTAAAAGTACGCTAATAGAAGTGTTAGGTAGATAATATTTTATACATAAGATAAATAGTTAAAAACACGATGTCTGCCATTTGATTTGTATAATCTTAAGGCCAAATATTATATATATATATATATATATATATATATATATATATATATATATATATATATATATATATATATATATATATATATATATATATATATATATATATATATATATATATATATAATATATATATATATATATATATATATATATATATATATATATATATATATATATATTATATATATATATATATATATATATATATATATATATATATATATATATATATATATTATATATATATACTAGCAAATTTATACCCGTTCTTCGCACGGATTAAAAAATATCAAATCGTTCCAAATATGTTTACCATATAACCTGTTATAGGATCATAAACTTATGTTATTGTTCCCGCTCGTTATAAAGTATAAAATCCCGTTTCATTGCCTTAAAATTTCCCAAAATGAAAAATACGCTATAAAATGCACTCATAAATGCCATCACAATTCCCTCATAAATACATAAAACCTTTTTGCTCATTTGGCGCGTTTTGCGAAATAATTGGCGAGAAAATAGATATGCTACAAACACACCCATTATACAGCTCTAACACAATGACCTTCGAACAACCGACCAGCTTATAAATTATTTATAAAAGAAATCGCTATTTGGCGAATTTTAGTTAATAAGTTGGCGAGATTGGCAACGTATTTGGCGAAAAAATAAAGACATAACACAGTAATAGCTCTAGTGCGATGGCCTTTATTAACCATCATAGTTCAGTAATAGCTTAACTATACATTTATTGCTTAAATATGCATACATGCAGTCAACAGAAAAATCCAATGAAAAAATCATCAAATAAACCCACAATAAAATCCGGGAATGAAGACTGGCGGAATTACGTCACTTGAAACGTGTCAATTATTTTTCAAAAATAATAATTTAGTTTCTGAAAGTAACGGCAAAAGAATAAAATAAACATTTTGAATTTTAAATGTTTTCGTTAAAAGTTTTATTTAATTTTTTCAGCCGATGGCATCAGGAAAGAGAAAAAATTATCGGATTTGAGCGAAAGTGGTGTATTTTTTTCAGAAAATTCGAATTTTCTCTAAAAATGGAACGAATATGAAAAAACTAAGCCTCAGGTGCCACCGTTAGTATTAAAGGGAATCTATCTTTAAAATTTCGAATTCCTGTGGGCATATAAGTAGGTCTTTTACGATCCGATAACAGACACACACACACACAGACAGACAGACTCTTTCTTTTATTATTATAGATATATATATATATGTGTGTGGTGTGCTTATCTATTATATATCTGCTTATATAAATCCGGTATTTAATCATATTCATATCAGTATTGTAATCAGGAAAATAAACGGTCAATCCCTTTGGCCACTGAGGAGTAAACACTGCCATATTAGCAAGTCATCAATATGAGCCACGTCAAACATCGCAGTCCCTGGCCAGCAGCTGCCAAAACTCTTTCAGAAGTCCATTAGCTCAAATATATATCAAACTAATAGAAAAGGGGGAAAGTAAACAGTGTTATGATATACTATATCAGAAATGGATGCTCAAAGTTAAAGGAAAATTTCGTCATTTTTGATGAAATGATCTCGTGGAAGAAAAAAAATACTCCTATTAATCGGTTTCGTCAAATTACAGAAAATAGTTTCGTAACCTATTTTACAAAATGGGTTTCGTTAACACAAATAATGAAATGTTTCTTATTATTATTCTTCATAATCTTATGATTCTTCCTTTGCTTTAATATTTGACGAAATGAGCTTCGTTCTGAATGACCTGTGAAACATCTTTCGTTGTTTTAATATCGGTTTGCACTATCAAATAACATCGTTGAGACCTTGGACTCTTCAGATTTAATGAGCAGTGTACATATATCAGTGTTCTCGTGAATCTCCAAGATTAAGGGGATACGGTACCCAAAACATTATTTTTAGAAATAATAACAAACTTGTAAATTATAATGGTTTTATATAATGTTCACTCTAAATAACCATTTTCTTGCAATAAAAACAAATATTTACAAGTAGTTTTTCATTTATTTAAAAAAAGTCAAAATTTTGAACTTTTTTTAAAACGCCACTCCTCTTTAAATTTTGAGAATAAATCCACCAAACTTTTATAGTTTGTTTTTAGTGCTATTTGTTCAAGAACTGTGCATGGATTTTAAAATGCGAGCTACAGTTAAAAAGTAACATGCATTTATACTGAAAACCACATAAAATTACAAATTATTGAATGAAAAATCGATATTTTGACCAATTTTTGGGTACCGTATCTCCTTAAGTATATTTTATTTTTTAACACAAATACGCGTAAGAGGTCACTGGACTTAGAACCCGGATACTTCCTATTGAGAGGTGGACGTTCCGACGACTTGGATATTGAGGCAGCTTCTATTACATTTATATATATTTTTAAGTGCACTTCTTAAGCAGTTTCGAAATTTTATTGGAAAATCTTTTTTTTTTAAATA
The DNA here is from genome assembly GCA_019343175.1 of Oedothorax gibbosus. NCBI lineage: Eukaryota > Metazoa > Arthropoda > Arachnida > Araneae > Linyphiidae > Oedothorax > Oedothorax gibbosus. Next base: position 12,608,699 of record CM033273.1, read on the forward strand.
TTCGGAAAAATTTATTTTATATTTGATTATTTATTTCACAATCGTTATCTGTCGTTTGCTTTCTGATCTCTAATCAAATTTGAATTTACTACTTAGCGAGCAAAAAATTAGAAAATCTTTTCGTATAAAATCTGAGGATATCGTCAAAAATCCGGTTACCCTGGCAGGAAATGATTGTCAAAAGTAAAGAGATTTGGCTTAACGATTGAATAATCGTCAAAAATTATAGACTTTCATTTCTGAGAGTGTAAAAGAACGGCCTTTTCTACTACGTAAGTTAGCTTTTTGCCCATAGATTGGAATATATACACTTTAAATGCAAGTCAACTACAACAAAATCTGAAAAGAAAGCTTAACATTTTCTTTTTTGCCGATAAAATCCAAAGGGAAAAAAATAGAAAGATAAATAAGAATCGAATTCATTGCGGCAAGTTTGAAAAATGAACGTGCAAAAACAGAAAAAAATACCTTATCTGCTTTGGCTTCTCATTACCCAAAAAAATATTAAAAATGTGTATACAATACATAGACACAAAAATAGAAATAAAAAATCCAAAAATCTACATAAAATGGGGACAAAACAAATAATAATAATAATAATTTAAAGGGTATATGATAATAATAATAAAAAAGCTGTGGAAATTCTTATAAAACTCATAAAAATATGAAGCAATGATACCAAGGTAAAATTATCCTTTCTTGCAATTGGCATAATCACATTACCTCCATACTACAACTAACAAAATAAAAGACACCGCCCATATATATTCCAATCCCCGTTAACCCATACATATTAGCCAGCCATCAATATGAGCGACGTCAGATATCTCAGCTGACAGGGCTGGTCTAAAAATCCATCCGGTCTGATATATAAACCTACGAAGTTGAGAAGATAGAGATGCTTGGCAAGAAGAAAAGTGTGAATCCGTCAGAAAGTCGCCAAGTATCCCTAGTAAGCCCAAACAAACCTCTCGCCCAACGTTAGTTCAAAATAAAAATGCATCATTTTATTCTTTTAAGTACTTTGATCGTAAAAATCGAAAAATGACTGTTTGCGCAGTTGAAGGCTGTATAGTAAGTGATTTGAATATATTTATAAGAAAGTAGTAATTCACTTCCGGGTAAGAAAAATCCGTTGCAATTACAGTTTTATTAGATAATCAAAAAGTCGCCAAGTAAATGGAATAAGCATATACAAACTGAACACTGTTAAAAAACTGTAAATTTACGAGCATTTACGCTTCAATTTTTTGGGTAAAAGCCTTATTTGATGCAATATGGTCTCACCAACTAAATAAACGGCCTTATCCCTTAGACTGTTAGAAAATTAAGGCGATTCCAGTATTTTTACAGTTTTAGCTCATCTATTAGCTATAGGAAATGATGGGCATGGGTGTTTTTTAATGGGGTGTGACTGGAGTCTCTGCTGCCGTTCCCTTCCCGTTATTTTATAGGTATATTTTTTAACAGTGCACTTTAGAATAGCGCCAAATAAGTCGCCAAGAGCGTTTGTTTGTGCTTACTACAAAGCGATCGATGGCTTCACATGGAAAACGGGTTTTTGTATTGGTTTCAGCATCTTCATCTTCTTCTTAACTCTCTGCATAAACCCATTGCCCAGCGGCCCGGAATACTTTCTTTCGGGCCCGCCGGACGGTCCAGCGACTCCAGATTAACGACCGATCCTATTCAAGATGGCTTTTGCGGATTTCTCGGCCGATCGATGACTGTCATTCAATGTCAGACAGGTCATTTATTCGCTGCTCTGTCATTTGTAGAAGATCCTCCTTTTTTTGTGTTTGTTTACTTTGTTTTAGGTGCTACTCTGGAGATGAGATTTTGGATGGATGCCCTAAAAGAATTTTGGTTCTGGAGGTGTAAATATCTTTAGGGAATATAATATTTTTTACTGAATTATGTGTCATGATTTACCTTAACAATATCAAATGTCAATGAAAATGACTTAATATTGTTACTCCTCCCTAATAGCCATGTGACGAGTATGTGACGAAAAGCGATATCACATACAAGTCACTGAAGATCGCTGTGATGTCACATTCAAAGTCACTTTTTTGTCACATAGAAGTTGAATGTCCGCTTTTGTTACGTATCTTCTACGTAACATGGATATCGATGATATCGCAGCAATGTCGCATTGCGACTTGTATGTGACATAACTGGCTACTGCGACCAGTATGTGATTTAGTGATGAACATAATATTGCAGCAATGTCGCATTGCGACTTGTATGTGACATAACTGACTTCTGCGACCAGTATGTGATTTACCCAACTAAAAATAAACTGCAGTAAAATTTTTCTGCGTCAATTTGTCTATGATTTTTATTTAAAAATATTTAATTAGATTTAATTAATTGTTCTAAGGTGGTAATAAATAAATTGGATGCAAATTTTGTGAGTTAGAAAAAAATATATCTTAAGAATTCCTTTAAGATTAATTTATTTTAAAATTTTCTATAAAAAGGTAAGAGCAAAGCTATTGAGCAAACTGAAATATTAAGCAAATAATTTTTAAATCTGCTTTTTTTATTTAAATTTTACTGTCTCTTTATATAGGTGGCATTATTTCTTCTTTTTGCAAAATCAAATCAAAAACGTCCATGGAAATTGGAAAAAAGAATTTGAATCGACAATTATAGCTTTGATAACGTTTCTGAATTTTTAGAAGTTACAGATTAACAAAATTTAGATCTGCGATTTATATAGATTAATCGAATATATTAATCAAATCGAATATAGATTAAATTAAATAATTTATACTATAGATCGCGGTGACTTACGCGATATCACTGTGATGTCACATACTTGTCACATTGCGACTGTGACCTAGAGTGACAAAAAATTACGTTGCAGCGACGTAACTGTGACAAACCTGGCTGTTAGGGCTTATATGGTCATACATCCAGTAACAATACCAATTAATTCAATAAAACACTCGATAAACAATACTAAAATTTCGTGGCTTTACTGTTATAAAGAACTTGTTACAAACGCACCGCTTATGTATGTATCGCTTTGTTGAATTTTCAAGGTTTTTTCCAGACACATAAGTGAAAACATTTAACAAATATCCTTCGGGACAATTAAATGTAATGCAGCTTTGCCATTAAAAAACATGGCCGCGACGCTTGGCGCGCAGTAATGAAGTGGTTGAACCCGACAGGTTGGAGGATTAAATTCAGCCAGATACTAATCGAGGCAGTCCAATTCCCTTTTTTCGCATCCAAATGGATTTTTTTTATTTTCCAAAAAAATTACTAGCTTTCTGTGAAATTTATTCGAAATTTTTAAGAAAAAATTTACTGATATATTCTTAGAACATTACTGGAAAAATTAGACAGCTAAGTCGCACAAAATTTCAAATTACCCTCCTATTTCTTTTGCAGTAAATACCAAATGTTTATTTATCATATTGGCAGTCTATACATTTATAGGCTTCTAGTCCTCCCATATTTCTTAACGGTACAATCATAAAAAGTTACTGCAGGGCATTTTCCCATATGAAAAGCAGTCGAAAGAAAATACTTTAGGTAATGTCTTCGATTAAGAGTGGCGATATTTGGCGAAAGTGTGATTTTTAATCTGAGGGCAAAATAATTTGTATCAATTTAAAATATTTAGCAATGACAATGCTTTTAGTAAAGTTTAAGAAAAAGCCTTATGATATAATTTATGGCAAAATATTAACAATAAAAAGATTTTTAAATATTTGTATTATTATTTGATGTTAGTCATATTATTTATTCAATTTCCTGGTACATGAGCTATCATTAATTTTTATAGATGCTTATCTAATGGGGTTGTTTCATGGAGGATCTGGCAATAGCTGTGCGGTTTTGTTTGCATGTCTATGTTGAGGTCTTCTAACAGTATTGCCACCAGTTTTAGGAAAAAACTACGAAAAAATACCATTTAATTCTAAAATTACAAAAACATTCCATAAAAATCCTAGCAAAGCGTTTCACGTTTTTTTTAAAGTCACGAAAAAGATTCCAAAATGCAGCTAGTATTTTTACGATATTTTTTGTAATTTTAGAATTTATTTTAGAATTATTCTAAAATTACAAAAAAATATCGTAAAAATACTAGCTGCATTTTGGAATCTTTTTAGTGACTTTAAAAAACGTGAAACGCTTTGCTAGGATTTTTATGGAATGTTTTTGTAATTTTAGAATTAAACGGTATTTTTTCGTAGTTTTTCTCCTAAAACTGGTGGCAATACTTTTGGAAGACATCAACATAGACATGCAAAGAAAACCGCATAGCTATCTCGTCACTTGACCAGGGTTCTAATTTACGAGGCGTTATTGGCTGTGTTAAAGCTCCTGAAGGAGGCTAGAAATAGCCAGCCGGAAACGATTGCCTAACCAAAGCATAGCTATTGCCAGATCCTCCGTGAAACAACCCCATATTCTGGAATTTTTGTAATTTTAGAATTAAACGTATTTTGGGTGTTTTCGTATTTTTTTCTACCTTAAACTGCTGGCTAAAACTATTATGCAAACATCAACATAGACATGCAAAGAAACCGCATAGCTATCTCGTCACTTGACCAGGTATTAATTTAAGTGAAGTTATTGTGTGTTAAAGCTCCTGAAAGGGACTAGAAATAGCCAGCCGGAAACGATTGCCTACCAAAGATAGCTATTGCCGATCTCAACTGAAACAACCTCCATTATTCGATTGTCAGTATTGAAAGTAATTTGAAATTAAAAAAGCTATTTCACCTGGAGAAATGTTTTTTTCCTGGTATATTTTTATAATATAACATGCCTTACAAATTGCTGAGTAAGAATAATGTATCCATTCAAAAAAAATGAATGAAGTATCTGTCTTATTATATTAACTAGTTGAATATTAATTTAAAGTTAATTTAAATCGTACTAAAATCGTAAAACAATATTTTTTAATGTCAAAAATTATGCATTGTCTGTTTTTGTTTAACTTATGAGTTTTAAGGAATTGTGCAAAGTTAGCAGCTTCCCAAATTCCTTTGCTCTTTTGCAAATTAAAATTCTAAGAAAACCTTTTCCAGAATTTCTATTTTTACGTTAATGTTGGAACAAATGTGGTGGAAAACGTCTTTGACAACTTTTCAAGTCCAGTGAGTCTCATTTACGCGAGATTGGGCGAGTTAAGCTTCTCTGTAAGTTCTTTAATCCACTGTGGTTACTTGGGTTTAAAAAAAAGCCAACAGAGAATGCTGTATAATAAATCTGAAGCAATTAGTCACTGGTTTTATAGTTAAAAATTCTATATTGGTTAAAAATAGGTTGCCTATAAAAAAATATGGCTGTGTTAAAGCTCTTCTCTGGTGATAGAATAGACAGCCAGATACGTTTAAAGCAAAACATTAAAACATCAAGATCGGGCTGTGGGGAGCCTAGTGGTCAGGGTCTCGGTTTCGAGATAGAAGGTCCCGCGATCGAGTCCCGGTACCACTGAAGATCCACCGAGTATATGCGGAGTACGTGCTCGTTAAATCTGTTGGGTCCGAAAGTCCTGTGGTCGATAATTGCGCAGTTTACCACGGGTACAGGTCCCTGGAGACTATTTCCCTCCCCTTCAGGGACATGTCTAAATTGTAGAGGTGGCGATAGATTGCAGCATTTGTCTTGTATGTGTGTGTGTATGACGTGTCCGTCCTTCTTGACGAAGGTTTATAAGCGGGTCTCTGTGACCAAGCACACAAGCCTGAAAATATATGTCTACCAACCAACCAACATCAAGATCAGCCGACTGAGAGGCCAGGCAGGCAGAATGTCCTGGGTTCGAATCCCGGCAATTAGGCATGGATATTTGCGTTGCGTGTTTGTCTGTATTTGTTCTGAGACACTGCGATATACGTGCTTGTTAAATCTGTGGAATCAAAAGTCCCGAACAAGATGGCTCCATTGGTTTGCTTTGGGTGGCCGCTCAGGTGTCGATCTCGTCACTTGACCAGGGTTCTAAATTTCGAGGTGTAATTGGCTGTGTTAAAGCTGCATGGAGGCTAGAAATAGACAGACAGAAAACGTACAACCTAATTAACATCAGGATCATTTTTACAATGGTGTCAAGTAGATATGCAAATTTCTTAGTTACGACGCAGTTCCGAAATTGCGCTGCGTCACCAATATATCCCACTGACAGTTGCCATTGTATTCTTTCTAAGATCTGATTAACCCTTTATCAACTTACGGTACTTATAAATACCACTTATAAGGCCTCTGTTTTACTTTTCATTGTCCCTTTCAAAAAAATGGGGAGAGGTGAAACTTTTTGATTGGCATGTTTAATTTAGCACATTAAAGACTGCGAAGGTAAAGTAAATTTTTCAGAAAACTCTTTTGTAGTTATCAGGAGGCCTACTTGTTTTGTCCTGACGGTACTTATATAAGTCCCATTTATAAGGCCGTTGTTTTACTTTTCATTGTTCGTTTGAGGGCATGGTAGTGCAGTCATGCAGTGTTTGGTTTCAACGAATCAAAGACTAAAAAGTTATTTCATATTCATTTAACAAAATTTTGTTTTCAGTCAGTGTAATTTAATAATTATACGTCGAAAGGAGGAAAATAAAAAACAAATTGAGACATTACAGTGCATTTTTTTTGCTCCAACTATATTTTTTTACCCTAATATATTATAAATAATTGAACAGCTAACATTAAAATAGGTAGAAGCAAATAATTAAAATTAAATCTTAATTTAGTGCATAAAGGGTTAAACTATGTTTGCTACCATATGAGTGTGCTTCATTTAATTAGCATTAGTTTTACTGACCGCGGTGTCAACACATGATGAGTTTACATTTCTATTTTATTGGTTAAAGAAAGTCAAATAAGCACTGGCAGAATTTTAAGTAGGCAGCTCGTAAGGGCGAATGAGCGCGAATGACCGTGGGTCTCCAAACCAAAGTGCTTCTGTGTTAATCTAATGGAAAAATATTTTCTAGACCACATTTCTCCGGCTGTATTGAATATTTTTACAAACGTTTCTTTAATGGTAAATGTAGTTGACTTATAAGTCTCTATAATCATACTTTTTGAAATTCGTTCGAATATTTTTTTTTTAATTTTCAATAAATAGTTTTACACAAAATATTTAAACCAATTTCAAAAAGGAGGATTATAAGATCTGTAAGTCAGCTGCATTTATCATATAAACATTCGTTTATAAAAAATATTCAATACAGTCGGAGAAATGTGGCTTAGAAATTATTTTTTACCATAGGATTAAGGGGGAATGGGCGCGCTGGACCGGGGGTCTCCAAAGCAAAGTGCATCAATGTTAATCTTATTGCGAAAGAAATATTTTCTCTACCACATTTCTCCGGCTGTATTGAATATTTTTACAAGCGGATTTTTTTATGTGATAAATGTAGCTGACTTACAGGTCCCACCTTCCCACTTTTTGAAATTGGTTCGAATATTTTTTTTAATTTTCAAAAAATAGTCTTACACAAAACATTCGAAGAAATTTCAAAAAGTGGGAAGATAGAGACCTGTAAGTTATCTACATTTATTATTTAAAAAAAAGCGTTTGTAAAAATATTCAATACAGCCGGAGAAATGTGGAAGAAAAAATAGTTTTTTCGCCATTGGATTAACACTGAGACACTTGAGTTTGGAGACCCGCGGTCCAGCGCGCCCATTCCCCCTTAACACAGAGGCACTTTGGTTTCAAGACCCACGGTCATTCGGGCTCATTCGCCTTTAAGAAAGTACGCTGCGGAAGGTTTTGATGCCATTATTCTGCCGTAGTAATATTGCAAACTAACCAAAAATTCATGACATTGAACACTGAACTTATTAAGAACTAAACCAGAGTACTCCTCAACTGAACTGAACACACACCACACACAGGAACTACTACTACTACTCCTTGGCGTTACAGCCCATGTTGGACTATGGCCTCACTAACAATTTTCCTCCAAAGCCTCCTGTCTCTAGCCTTTTGTTTCCAGTTTCGGACTTTTAGAGTCTTAAGGTCTCTCTCCACCTCATCAAACCATCTCTTAGTTGGTCTTCCTCTTTTCCTTTGTCCCTGGCACTGCCCCTTGAATATTTTCTTAGTGCCTCTGTCTTCCTCCATTCTTTCCAGGTGTCCCAGCCATTGTATTCTTTTTGCCTTTACATAACTGATTATATCCTTCTCCTTAAATAGTCTTGAAATTTCGAAATTAAATCTCCTTCTCTAAAGATCTCCTTCCTTGACAGGTCCAAAAACAGTTCTAAGAACACACAGGAACATCCATTTTTATTTTTATAGATAGTTTTATACATGCAATATTCTATATAAATCATTCAAATAGCTTCTCTTCTAAGTAGGCTACATCAAAATCTGAAGAATTCGCAGTATTTTCTTCTCTCTTTAATAATATCCATCAGTAATAATATAAAAAAGTGGAAAGGACAGAATTGAATTCGTTGAAGAGATTTTAAAAAATGAACGTGTCAAAACACTAAGGAAAGGAAACTGCGTCGACGATACTTTCACTTCACTTCAACATAAAAAAAATCAGACGATATATAAAACGGTAGAAAAATAAGACGGATGAAAAAAAAGCGTTCCAATCTTTAAAAAACTCATTGGAGTATCGAGCAAAGAAACCAAAGCAATGAAAAATATTCCTTCTTTCAATTGAAATATCAAGTAACTTTCTTAAGAGGAAAAAAAATGATAGATATTTTCTTAAGGAAAGGGAAAACGTTCTTCAACTAAGAAGGTCAACTGTATGTCGTTACATTGGTGAGACAAAACTGCAATAGACTTTTCACTTAAAATAGTTTTGAAAAATATAAATTGGACTTATAGTCACAAAAAAAACAAAGCACATACAGTCCCTCGACAAATTATTAGACGCACTGTATTTTTTTAGTAATGATGAAAACATACCAAAGAATGCCATATCATTAAAAAAAGATGTCGATATATGTATTAAGTATAGCAGATAGTATTTTCTATTCAATAGCTTAAGTTTAGGAACACAAATGTCCTTCTAAAGGTATTTTGTTCATCATTGATTGATACATGAAATCTTGCAGTTCGTCTAATAATTTGTCCAGGGACTGTAACTTCGTCTAACGCAATTTAGCATTTTCAAAACCGATAGTTAGCAAACAAACTCGTACAAAATCATATGTACGTAGTTGTCTTTTAATTACTTTACATTGTTACAAAATCGAAGCGACTACAAGATCCGGTAGCTATTTTTAAAATAAACTATTTTTAAGATACGTTTCAATTAATTTATATAATATGTCAGCAATTGTTGATGTAATCATCAACAAATGAGTTCTGATCATATTGAAAATGAATTTTGCTTCTTTAAAGCTATTATTCAAATATTTAACATCTTTAATTAGTTAAACAATGGCGACTATTCATCATCTTTAAATAGTTTATTCATATATATTAAAAAACCGTTGTTATTAATATGCTAATATATGTCTACAATGTATAAAGGGGCTGTTTTGAAAACGAGTTTTGCTTCTTGGTAACGTTACAATTAAAATGTTTTGATAACAAAGAATTTAATGAACTACACTTAACATATTTAAATAGTTTATTCATTTACCTACATTTTAAAATTCATTGTATCCTCACTTAGTTTTACGAATTAAACATCTTTTCTCAATAGACCATCATTATAATTATTATTTTTAAAATCATTTCTACACTATATAAGTCGAGAGTAACTTACAGCTTTTTCAAAGAAATATAAAGATGTATATGTCTCAAGATGTATGGCACAGTTTGGCTTGAGATATCTTTACTTTTAAAATAGTCCTCGAAAAAAGATTCGGGGGAAACTCCTGAATTCTTTACCCAGATATCTATCATTCTACAGATCAATTGAAACCCTAGCTTTGATTTCCATACTTTAAGTAATAAATCATAAAATATTGATTACGTGTCGTAATTTATAAAATTAAATTGCTCACAAGTACAGAGATTTTTCTCTTTTATAAGAATAAAGAAAAGTTTAGTTTTTAATGTTGAATCTTTCTACCAATTTAAAAAGTAATCAGTATCTGTCACCAGTTTTAAGAGCGAAAAAACTTTTTTATTATGTTTATTAATGTTTACTAGACTTGTTCTAGGTACTTTTTAGAATGTTGTCTTAGAAGGAACTAAATTTTTTAATTTTTTAGAGTAATTGAATTCAAACTGTTTCCAATTGACTTTGTGTAATATTTTGGGATGACAAATTATTATGAGGGTTTTTTTTGCTACTCTGCTTTAAATAAATAAATTGAACAGCATTTTGTTTGATAAGTGAATGATAGCTTTGTTTAACAAATAGAATTGAGAATATTTTTCTTTAATTTACATTTAAACACTGAAGATTGATTCTCTCAAACATTTAGCATTAAAAAATAGTAAGTGAAAATGTACCGATATATATAGTGTTGCGCAAAAAATGGTCGAAATTTATGTACATATTTTTAGAGTAAGTAATTAAAGTATTATATAGAACCCCCCTCCCTTGTTAGAGTAAGTAATAAAATATTATTATTTTTTGAGTAAATATTAGTTTTAATATATGTTCTTCATATTTGTTAGCTTCGTCTTGTTTTGAGTGTTTTATTCAATTATTTATTTTCGCAAACTAAATTACCTATAATTTCTTTTTAAATTTTGCTTCGAAGAAAAGTTGCCGTTTGACATAACATTTGTCAGTTATTACTAAGTTGTGTTTGAGAAAGATACATTGGCAAAACTGTGTACAGATTCTTCTAAGGAGTTACTAGACCATTATATAAAGGATCTAGTTGGATCTAAGTAAAACTCTCTCAAAAGTATAACTTAGATATAGGGCCCGATCTGTTTTTGGCCACTTGATGGGTTGTGGGGTAGGGTATCAGTTGGCACAAAATAAATATAAAAATGTTTTTAAAAAATAAGTCCCTGATATTAAGGGTACACCCATGAAACGCCGAGTAATCTAAATATTATTTACCTAAAATATAACAAAAATTACATGGATGTTTCAAACATGTTCAAAAAAATATTTAGTTAAAGACAAAAAGAATAATGGATAATATCCAGAATAACCCCAGCGTGAAAACCATTGTTCTCCCGATGTTCTAACTTGCACAGATACATACGTTTCTCATATCGGAATGATACAGTGGGGTTTTGTTTGGTTTGACAAAAATGTATCTGTGATTTGAATTACTTTGAGAAAAAGTTGGAAGTTAGAAAAAGACGAAGATGCTTGGCACGATAATAAAAAAAGAATGAATCATTATGAAAGTCAATAAATTGATATCATACACCCAAACGAAAAATATAGCAAACCGTTCATATTGTTCCGTTGAGTATCGATACATAAAATTCTAAAATTAATTATTTGAGGAAGTTTTAGATTTTAATACTAAATCTGAACTTCAAAGTTCTAATATTTCCTTTCGTACGACAGTTTCAAATTGTCAATTATCACTATCTTTATTGCATGCAGAAATTCGCAAATAATTTGCCAAGTGTTTGTTGGACTTTTCCGGGAACAGTCATGACTATGTCATGACGTTAACCGAAACGAAAAAAAATTGGCTGGCGCTTTTTCCTACAAATGGGTTTCGAAGTTCGTTAATTTTAAATAATACATTTCACAATAGCAGCAAAATATTTTTTGTTTTTGTAAAGGAATATTAAAACTGGTAAACAACGTACCAGTTCATAAAAAAATCTATTGCCTGACTTGCCCCAGGCAAGTAAATATTCGGATCGGGTCAGTATTACTTTTTGCAACTTAAACATAAGAGTAAGTTTAATTTTCTAGTTTTCAGTTTCATTAAGAATTAAGCGAAATATATTTTTGAAAAATAGTTCACTGTTGATGTTGATAATTGTACTATTATAGAATTAAAATATGGCAAACAAATTAGCTTCATAGTTTGTACATTTAATGCTTGGTAAATATTTAAGTACTATCATGCGAAGGTAAAATTAGTAGTATTTTAAGCAAATAAAAATTTTGGACAAGCAAGTACTTTTTCTAATAACTTGCCTTACCAGACAAGTAAATTATTTCAGATTTTTCAAACCCTGCAGCATATAGGGATTCCATTTCGGGATTTTTTGTCAAAACTACCACCTTAAACTGGAATTGTTGTTACTTTATTGCAACAATAAAAATAGAAGTATCAGAGAACATACAGGAAAGTGCAGTGAAACTCCCATTATCCGAACTCCAATGGCATCACTCTGCTCCATTCATTCATCTGTACATTTAAAAGTTTTGCCTTTTTATTTCATTGAGAGCTTTTAACTTTTTTTTACTACTGTCAACATACATACAGCAATCAATTAAAACATACCATTTTTTGAAAAAAAATCCGATTAACCGAATTTGTGATAGTCCGAATTTGGACCTGTCCAATGGGCATTTTTCACGTGATGTTCACGTCATGTTCATTATTTTTACAATAGAGTTGTCAATGAGTGGAATGCTTTACCAGATTATGTTGTGTATTCGAAGAGAGTAGAAGATTTTAAGAAGAATCTTGATAGTCATTGGAAACTGGTAAAGTATTAGATTTATTTTGGACCAACCTTGCTGGGCCTCTGGCCTGTTGTTGGTCGACAATTTTTGTATTTGTATTTGTCTTGAGTGACAACAATTCCAACGGTATTGTTTTCATGTTTGAGCTTTCTGGAATTTCATTTGTTTTGGTGATAATATGATCTGATCTAACTACTTCAATTTACTTTTTTAAAAATCGGACTTGCTAAATATCTTTGGACAGTGTATGTTTTCATAGAGATTTCTTTTGCTTTTATTTTCTCTTATGGTTCATTTTGTCGACTTTGTTCTCATATTGTTCTTTTTCATATTATGTAATTTATTATACTGTAATATGTAAAATACTTTTATCTAAATACTAAAAAAATATTAAATATAAAATATCCGCTAAATGTGGATTGCCTAAATAATTTTGAACAGTGCAGTTTTCATAACCATTACTTTTGATTTTATTTTCTTACTATTTGTTTGGTCGTCATTGTTCTTTTATTGTTAGTTTCGGCGTCTTTTTGTCTTCTTATTGTTTTTTTTTACATTCTTATTGTTGTGGTTTTTGTTTTTCTTATTGTTCTATTTACATTCTTATTGCTGTTGCTTTGGTTTTTTTTATTGTTCTATTTACATTCTTATTGTTGTTGTTTTGGTTTTCTTATTGTTCTATTTACATTCTTACTGTTGTTTTGGTTTTCTTATTGTTCTATTTACATTCTTATTATTGTTGTTTTGGTTTTCTTATTGTTCTATTTACATTCTTAGTGTTGCTGTTTTGGTTTTCTTATTGTTCTTTTTACGTTGCGTAATCCATTGTACTGTAATCCCTTGAATTTTATCTAAATAATAAAAAATACTAAATATAAAACATCCGAAACAACAAATATTCGCTATTTTTACCGCCCATTGACAGTGAAACCAAAACAACCAATGAAATTGCAGACGAGTAAGAAGACTGTAAACTGTAAACTAGTTGTAACAAACTGTGTAAACAACTATAAACTTCGTCATCTGAAACAACCCAATTGATTCCTATAATTCATTCACTTCCACGTTTGTCAAACTTGCTCGGCGAATGCTACAATGGTGAGAGGCGCAGGAACAAGAAGACGAGCAAGAAGAATGAAAACTGTAAACTAGTTGTAACAAACTGTGTAAACAACTGTAAACTTCGTCATCTGAAACAACTTAATTGACTCCAATAATTTATTCACTTCCACGTTTGTCAAACTTGCTCGGCGAATGCTACAATGGTGAGAGGCGCAGGAAAAATGATACGTTGTCTACTGGCGACGACACACAAGAAGGAAGTAATCGATTACAGGGCAGAAGCTAGTGGCAGTTTTGCCATGACTGGCGGATCCATCTCGGTCAAGAGATGGGACAGAAATTTTCTCTTTTGTAACAAGGATTAGAAATCCTAGTTATCGGGTGTTTAGAGCAAGAGTTTCAATTTTGTCGCCAATACATAGATAATGTAGCCAAGATTGCTAGAAAGTACAGTAGAACTTGAATTATTCGAATTTCGACTACCCGAACTATAACAATATCATCCTCTTCTATCATCAATTATATGATTAACATACAAACGCGATGCCTTTTAATTATATTAAAAGCTATTTTGCACTAAAAGAAGTTTATTCTCTCATTTTTAAGTATACATACAGTAACTATTTAACATGTACCTATTTAACATGTACCTTTTACCCTGTAGTTATCGGGTGTTTTTAGCACGAGTTTCAATTTTGTCGCCAATACATAGATAATGTAGCCAAGATTGCTAGAAAGTACAGAAGAACTTCAATTATTCGAATTTTGACTACCCGAACTATAATAATATCATCCTCTTCTGTCATCAATTCATACATTTATATGATTAACCATACAAACGTGATGATTTTTAATTTCATTAAAAGCTATTTTGCACTAAAAGAACTTTCTTCTCCCATTTTAGTATACATACAGTAATTATATAACATGTACCTGTTTTTGTAAAAAAAATCTAGTATCCACATTCTTGATTTTTCGAAATAGGTAGCTATTTTAATAGATTTGGATAATCGGAGTTCTACTGATGTAAAATGTATTTAACACTAAAGAATTGTTCGCGATTGGCTTCTGCAACGGTTTGTAGGTTGAAGTTATGATTTTTATTTTGGATGATAGTAACCATTTGTAATTGATATCAGTAGTAGACACACATATAATTTTTTACCCGTTCCGTAGTAAAAAAATACACAGTATGACTCATAAACTAGACATGTACTGTATGTATAAGGAAATAATGGATGTACATCGATTGTAAATATGTGTTCAAATCGACATTTTAGCTGAAATGTATTACCAAAAAAGGTTTCTTAACATTTGTATCATGTTGAAACTCTACAAATAAAAATGAACTCGGTTTTGCATTTAAAAAGCAAAAAACATTTTTTTGCATATAGACACATAACTCTTCCTTAATTTAATAGACCGTAGTTACTATATTATAATTCATAGTTATTTTTAAAGTTTAGTTATTTTTAATAATTTTACAGGGCGCCTTATTTAATTCCTTAGTCGACATTGCAAGAAATGAAATGCTTTTGGAAACTGTTCATTAACTTGGCGAAAAACTACCCGAAAACTAGGACTCCTCGCAAATAATTTTGGGATGTCAGCAAGCAAGAAAATGTCTACTTTGTTGGAATATATATCCAACGTTTTATTGTAAAATGTTGCTGACAGAATAAGGATTTTTTTAAGTATAGTTCCTAGGTGGTTCTTGTATTTGATTAGAAATAGTAAATAATTGTTTAACAGTGAATGAAAAAATTTCAAATAAAACTGTCTGTTCAATATTTAATAATATTGAATATCATATTATTTCTCATATTTATTTTGCAATTACCGAAATAATTTTCGTGCAAATAAAATTGTGTAACTGACATTTATATTTGACAATCTTCTTAAATCAAAAACAAATTACTGGGATTATGCTGATATGACATAATTACTGCTGAGAGTTGTAGTTTTTGATATATATTTTGTAAAAGTTCACAGATTTTTTACATGAAAGTTAATCTGCAAGAAACAATAAGGGTCATTGAAGTCTCATTTAAGGGGGAATGGTTGCGCTGGACCGGGGGTCTCCAAAGCAAAATGCATCAGTGTTAATCCTATGGAGAAAATAATATTTTCTCTGCCACTTTTCTCCGGCTGTATTGAATATTTTTACAAGCGGATTTTTTACGTGATAAATGTAGCTGACTTACAGATCCCGACCTCCCCACTTTTTGTAATTGGTTCGAATATTTATTTAATGTTCAATAAATAATTTTACACAAAATATTCGAAGCAATTTCAAAAAGTGGGAAGATGGGGACCTGTAAGTTATCTACATTTATTATTTAAAAAAAAACCGTTTGTAAAAATATTCAATACAGCCGGAGAAAAGTGGCAGAGAAAATAGTTTTTTCCCCATTGGATTAACACTGAGGCACTTGAGTTTGAATACTCACGGTCCGGCGCGCCCATTCCCCCTTAAGAAGAGTCTTATAAGTGGTTTCCCTCATGTCTTTACTACTACTATTACATATATATTCCAGGCTTGTATGCTTGATCAGAGTCCCGCTTATGAAGCCTTCATTAAGTAAGACAAACACAGAAAGAATGTCACAGAGAAAGGAATATACACCCAGGGCGAAGGCGGGAATCGAACCCGCACCCGTAACAGCGCGCAGACTGCTAGCGTAATGGTCCAAACTACTCAGCCATCCGGGCCCCCTCGTGTTTTTAAGTGAAATATTATTATATTTGTTATTCAATATTATTAAAAGGTGTGATTTTTATTTTAAAATTTAATTTAGTTTAAAAATACTTAGTAATCATATTCTTAATTTGCTAAATTTTTGAATAACAAAACTATTTTGGTCAAACTCTTTTTATGTAATGTATTGAGAGTTATACAATCCCTCTTCTATTATTTTAATAGATACTAAAGAAAATCAACATAAAAATCAATCCAAACAAAAATATATATTTACTATTTTTCTTGTCTCTCTAAATATAAAGTTAAAGATTAGAACCACAATCGTATAAAACGTAAATTTTTAACGAAGCACTTAGCTACATTCTAACAAAATACTGGAAGAAATAGATATCTAAAATGTTTCTCTCAGAATTTTTGAGAGAGTTTCCAGTGTCAAAAGCAGAAATTTAAGGGGATAAAGCCTGAGTGAAAACCAAACCTGTATTTATTTCTAAATACCATTTAAAGTTAAAAGGCTCAGCTAAAAACTTTTTTTCGTAGCATTAAGTGAAATAAAAGTTTATTTTTCAAACATTTATATCAATGTCACGGTGAGATTACGGTTCAATACGATTCCATGGCTCTTATACCTACTTTCGCTACTTTACTTATTTTATTTATAAAAGCCGAGAAAACATGGAGCGCATTTCCAAACTTTAAAATGCCCTCACTTAATGCGAATAACTTATGCCACTGTATTTTTTGCCTGCATTTAAAAGGCCGATCAAACCGAGTTAGCTTTCTGAATACGTAAGTGCAGCCTATCTCTTATAACATTGAATTTTTAAATCTTTTTGGTTCTAATTTTTAAAATAAAGAATTTTTTTATAACGAAAAATTACGATCTCAAGCACTTCTTTGAATTTAAAAAAACTTTGTTTTCTTGAAAATTAATTTTAAAAAATTATAATTTAACTTAAATTTCATAAAGTCGGTTTTCTTTATTTAAACTGAAATTTAAACTTTCTTGCATCGAATTAAAAAATCATATTCAATATTGACATATCTTTAATAATAAACTTATTGTTGTTTCTATGTTATAAATTAGTAAATCTTCATTGATTAAAATTACAAATAAAACATTTACGTATAAATGCATCATAAATGTCATCACTTTATAAATCATAAAACTTTTACTCATTTGCGCGTATATTGGAATTAATTTGGTCTAAAAATTAGATATCTAACACCATTATAATTCTAACACAATGAACTTCACAACGACAGTCTAAAAATTTTTATAAAAGTATAATTGCCTAATTTGCCAATTTAAAGAATTAAAATTAATAATCGACATGTTAACATGCATAAAAATAAAGTAATGAAACTAATAGCTCTACTATCCTTACCCCACGTATCTCGTTCCTTCCTCGACTTACGTTTAAAAAAATATTCCGACCCCAAAAGAGACTTAATGCACACATAAAATATGCAATTTCCACTCCGTCACGACCTTAATCCACAATTTACCTCCTCAATTTTCAATATAGCCCCTCCAACTGCAATCGAATATAAAAATGTGGCATCAAAAACGCCCAGAATATGTTCAAAGGCCTTAAATGTGGCCTCATGCATAAGTAACGTCCACTAAGCAGCTTACGTCTTGCAGACGCTACAGGCATTTTATCTAAAAATGTAAAAACCTTTTCTACAATGTTGTAAATATTTTGACATCACATTCCTTTGGTGGTTTAACAAAAGGGTATGTGTACATAACAGAGGCGTGAAAATATGAAATCATACAGGATATATATCGATTTCCAAATAACTTTTATCCTTTTTTTATATATTTTACCACAATTCTAAAGGTGTAGATATTAAACACAGCTTAATATTGTCATTTGTTATCGTTAAAGTGAAGGAAAAAGTTATCGGGTACATTGGATAGCCAATCTGCATATTTACTGATTTGCTCCGCTCTAGTTCAGAACATTTTTTATTTCCACAATTACCTCGCAGTTTATTTCCAAATTACATTCTCAAAAAGAATTCCTCAACTTAACCCTCACTTACGTGGCATAGCTGGCGGAACGATATTACACGCGTAGAGTTCATCCGGTTTGAATGAAGGTTGGATGAGTCTGGTACAGAAGATACATATAATTACGGCTGTTAATCTGTGGACCGAAAGCCCTTCCATACAAACATACCCAGACAAGAACTGGTTTATCTGTCTCTAAAAATGGAAAGATCCCACTTATGTGGTAGTGCTGGGTCGCCCTCACTCGTTACAGGTGCTCTGACATGCTAAGCGATAATGTCTGCACAAACCACTCACGCATTCCGGTCCACGTTTGAAAAAGGGTTAGACGTCAAACTTTTTGATATAAATTAATAGCGTAGGGATTTGCAAATATATAAATATACTACATCTATCAAAAATTAAACTGGCGCACTCAGTTGAGTTAAATAGTCGCACTAGAGCTACGCGAGGGCTTTTGGTGGTGGGCTTCGTAATTTAGAACCACTGTCAAATGACGACACCTGCGTGGGTACCCGAAGAAACTTTTGAGGAGCGACATAGTACGCAACGTTAGGGGCCCGGGTGGCCGAGTGGTTAAGATAGCTGCCTTCGCTAACAGTCTGCGCACTGTACCGGGTGCGGGTTCGATTCCCGCCTTTGCCCTGGGTGTAATTTCTCTCTCTGTGACAGTAAAAATTCTTTCTGTGTCTGTCTTACTTGACAAGGTTTATAAGCGGGTCTCTGATCAAGCACACAAGCCGGAATATATATGTATCAACCCTACCCTACGCAACGTTAACTTTTTGGAGAATATTTTACGAATAAGTACAAAATAACCTTGAAAATGACTAATAAGCTAGAAAATAATCCCTACAAAATCGTGAACGATTCGTAAATAAACGAGAGAGAAAATTGGTAAGATCAAAACAGAAATTAGTGTGTGAAAAAAAGAGGAATAATTTAGTGTGAAACGACAAGTTTTCCTGACAGTGTACCTAGACAATCACTCGTTTAATTTAAAATAAGATATTTGCTTAAACACATCATAAACGTTTCTTTGTGCTTGAAAAAATATAATGCCAAACACTTTTTGATAAATAAACATCGAACAAGTAAAATTTATAGAACCAATCACACACACATGAAAGAAATAAACTTTTTAACTTTAACGGTGGTAACCGCAATATGTTCCTTGCATAAAATAGGAAAACTCGTGTTTAAGCTTAAATATAATGCTACTTTTATTTGCTTTGATTTGAATTGGTATTTTAATATAAACGATAAAGCAAAACGAAATATCATGTTACGGGTTAATATATTGCAATTCCAAAAACTACTGTCTATATAAAGGAAATATTAGCCTGAATCTTCAGTCACACATTGTCAAAATTGTTTGTGTAGCGTTACTCCATAAATCTGGTAGTAGTTTAGCAACTTCCATTATTATGGAGTAATTCTACACCAAATAAGAAGTTTATTCCTATTTTGCGGTGTAACTTTACTCCATAAATTTTGTAACGTTACATCATAAAACTTTTATGCAGTAAACTTCTTATTTGTGTAGCTTCTTATATGTATATGAATGATATAGCCAAACGCACTATTAATATATAATAGTTCGAAAAACTAGTCTGTACAAAAGAAATATTAGCCCGGATCTTCAGTCACACATTGTAAAAGTAGTTTGTGCAACTTTACTCCCTAAAACTGGTAGTAACTTACACCAAAGAATAAATTACTTCATAAAACTGGAGATTGCTTAAGTTACCTACAGTTTTATGAAGTAACGTTACGCCAAATAAAGAAGTTTATTCCCATTTTACGGTGTAACATAATTCCACAAATGTGATGCAATGTTACTCCTCAAAACGTTTTACAGATCTAACTTCTTATTTGTGTAACGTTACTCTCTGAATGTGGTGTAACGTTACTCCCTAAATTTGGTGTAACTTCACTCTATAAATTTGGTGCATTATTGAAAAGATTTAACGAATTAAACTTCTTAATTATGTTACGTTACACCAAAAATTTAGAGTAACATTGTATCAAATATTTTTCACACTGCAAATACCAGTTACAATGTTGTAAAACACACCTATCTACATGCTTTTACGTTTGAGCCACCCCTAAAGATGTGTTTTATGTAGGTACCAAGCCCGGTAAGTGCCGTGTTCTTTATATACCCCTCGCTCGCCCATTAAACTTAATTCTCGTGCATTTTTTTGTTAAACAACAAAGTCCGGGCTAATATATTCTCATCTCTTTCACGCCTCTGCCTCTAACAATCTTTTCGGAGGGGCCGGAGAAGATACTCCCCCCTCCTGTCATGTGATAAGGAATAGCTGTAGTTGTAGTGGACTCGTCCGCATATATCATGGATAAGACTTGGAGTGCCTCGAAGGGTGTAAGACATGCGACATGAAAGGGTTGCCATTTTATTTGTATTTTTTCACGAAGAGAGCTTGGGTGGACTTCTAATCGTGCCAACTATGAATGATGGCGATATTTCAGGTTGTAAAATTGAATGTATTGCGGTTAGAAAAATAGCAGTATTTTATGTGGTTAATGATAGGACAGAGAATATATGAACGTGGTTAATTGGAAAGTTCTTTTAGTTTTTGAAGCATACGGCCTTTTTAGAATGTTTGTATTTTAATTATATTATGCATGTGTCTGTTTTCATTTACAATTATAAATACTACGGATTATCCATATTAGTTTTTTTATATGTTATACGATCATGCAGCTAAACCATTTCTTTTTAATTATTACACTCATAAACAATTTAATTTAATTGCATTGAGATACTTTTTTAAAAGAGAAGGACGAAAGCCATAAATGTGTTTATGACTATTAATTACTTATTTTTTTATGCTAAAAATATTTACTTTTTATTTTTTATATAAACTGAATATACTTTACTTTTATACTAATACTACTGATTATAATACTACTGAATATACTAATACTTTTATATAAAAATGAAAAACTATATTTCCTGTAACCTGAACTTGCTTTACTTTTTAATGTTACATTGTTAATTTTTTTTTTCTAATATTATATCGTTTTTTCAATTGCAGTTTAATTTTCATTTATCATAAAATTAATGTGAATCTTGTATCTCTAACGTTGGAAAATTATAAAAAGTAAATTAATAAAACACATAACCGAATTTTTTTAGTTGATGATGTACCTATATTTCCTGTGAACGATTTTTCGAATCCTTGTTCTTAGTGCAAATTACTTTTTTTTCCATCCAAACACTGATTTACAATACTTAACAGTAAAACTTATAAATGGAATTATGGAATTTTAAAAAACATCTAGGTAAATATAAGCTGATTGAAGTATTAGGAAATAATTTTAATAATACAAAAAGAGTAGCTTCAAACTCTTCTCACAAAAAAACAATATTTTGAAAATCTCCTAGAATCCCCCCCCCAAAAAAAAATAATAATAATAATAATAATAATAATAATAATAAACATCAGCCATTTAACTCCTTTTCTTCTTAAAAGCATAATCCCAAATATTTTAGTAAAATTACAGTCTAAACTTTGTCATGTTGGCTTGACAAAACTGTAACGAATTATTTTCTGTAAAATGTGATTGGAATATTAGTTTTAAATATGAGATATTGCGTTTGGGGAGGGAGGTTTAAGAGTCAGAACCTGGAATCAGATCATTGAGACAGTTCACTTAAGAGGTATGGTTAGACTTAATGCATTAGTTTTAGAATGTTAACTATTGAGAAATTATTGCTTTGATATGTAAGCTTTTTTTACTAGGCATGAAAATAGCATAAACAGCAAAATAAAACTTATTTGAAAGGAAAATGCTATCCGGTTCTATAATTATAAATTGATAAAGATTAAAAAAAATTAGTGTACTCTTTAAAAAATGATTCCTTCAAATAACGAAAATAATCGGAGAAGTTTTCGGAGAAAAAAACCTCACATTTAACGCCGGAGAGTACCATTTAATATAATTATTATTATTACCAACATAAATCCTTTGCAGGTTGAACGTGGTTTGAATCTGAGCTTTCTCGACCACTGCAAAAGAGGTTGGACAACGAAAAGCAAGCAGAATACAGAATTGTTTTAAAAATGATGATTGAGCATATGCAATAAAAGAGAGTCCCTACAAAACCACAAAATATTCTTAAAATAACGGATAAGTAATATCTAGCATCAAAACGAAAATATATGTGTGAGGGCTAGTGTAAAACGAAGGGCTTTTCTGACACTGTAATCTGTTACTTTATTGTATTTTTAAAACTTTAAAAATAAATAATTTAATAAGCTGATTATATTTTTTCATTTAATTTGTTTTAGTTCCTTGTTATTTCTATTTCCATACCTATTGAAAGAAATGTTTACTTAGTAGAGAAGCAATATTTTGTAAGTTCTTTAGATTTCATAAATAATAAATTAGGTCTATGGAAGAGACCTGTTCTTTAACTTAGACTAATTTACTTAAAAAGTCATTTTTTAACTCTTTTTTTTACATAAAACAAAATTGCTCAGTCGTGTGAGTCCTAATTTGTATTTATATAGCAAAAAATGCCAATTATTTTAATTATTGCCCTGCTTATAGTATAAAAATAGTTAATGAATTTTTCATTGTTTAATATTTCTAGCAAAATTTCTTATTTATTACTGTCTATATAAAGTACAAGCATACTTGCAAACTGCAAATTCAATTATTTATACAATGTAAAAATCGATGTATAGAATTATGTATTCCATGACTCATAGAGTTAAAAGCTAAACAAAATAGTGACACAATTAAAGAATGTAATTTTTACAGACTCTCAGAATTATAAAAAAAGTTAATGGATTATTTACTCAATTAATATCCTAACATCAATCCTAAAAGAAATATTTAAATATTGTTTATTCACCTGCATACAACATTTTAATTTATCAGAAGTTGTGCAAATTGTTGTATAACCATTTCACAATTCTGAAAAACTTTATAAAACTGTAAAAAAAAACTTTTTTAACAGTGTTCGAAACAAATACAAAACTCAATTATGATTTTAGAAAATACAAGTTAAAACTTTTTCAAATCAACCCCGCTATTTGCAGGCCGAAAAAACTTTGAAGAACCTCTTGAACAAAGCAGATAACAACTACTTATAATTAATTAGCTCTCTAAGATTTACTTCAACTCAAAGAACTTTACTTCGATTATTCTTCAAGAGAGAGCTAACAAAAGAAATTAACGGGTTTTTGTCTTTGAGGAGAGCTTATTAAGTAGTTAAGTTGTTCTTCTGCAAATAATTTTGGCGTGCTTTATGTTCCAACTCCCGTCATAAAAATTGATTTTTTGATGAATAAATCATACACTTATATTTCTTTTTTTCCATTGGATTAAAAATAAATCAAATACTTTGATTTCTTCTATTTTTTCATTGGATTAAAATAAATCAAGTACTTTTATTTCTTCTTTCTTTCGTTAGATCAAAAGTGAGTTTATAAGTTTTAATATATATATTCTTATTTGCAAAGCACTGAAATATTTTTAGTAAATAATTTAATGATTTTGAGGTATCGTATTTAACTGAAATTTAAATCAATTTGAAATAACTTATAAGAGCGCCTAATTGAATTATGGTTAAAAATTAAATTGTTATATATATATAATCTTAAAAGAGTTTAAAATGAAAACTTAGAGAACCATCATAAAGAGTCATCGTATATCCACAATGCCAAATAAATCATTTTTGAAAGTCATTCGTTTTCATTTAAACGTTTTGAGTTAGATTATTTTGATACAATATTTTTTCAGCACCGGTTACGTCACTGTTAGCTTCCACACTACGTTTATAACGTAAAAAGTGGAAGGTTTTATAATCGTTCAGTCCGTCTGTCTGTCCGTCCGTCTGTCTGTCCGTCTGTCTGTCCGTCTGTCTGTTACCCACTTTCACAGAAAGAACCACAAGTCCCACAGACAAGTGGGATATGTCATTTTAAAGCAAAAAATCAGATTAGGCTACATTCCAAATTCCATTAAAAAATTTAAATTAGAAGTTTATTTAAAATTTAAATAACTAAATTTTTTTTATCTACATTGAAATAACATGCAAATTCTATTTTTATTCATATTTTCACTGTTGTCGTCCACAAGTCCCACAGACAAGTGGGATACGTCATTTTGAAGCAAAAAATCAGATTAGGCTACATGCCAAATTTCATTAAAAAATTTAAACTAGAAGCTTATTTAAAATTGAAATAACTAAAAATTTAATCTACATTGAAATAACATGCAAATTCCATTTTTATTCAATATTTTCACTGTTGCCATTTCGTTAAACGTACGAGAAACTTTTGTTAAAATAAAAATACACTTTTGAAAAAATATTTATTTATGTGATATAATTCGGTTTGGATTGTTGTATTATCACAATAGAGTTCTTTTAATGGTTCTATATATATGTATGTAAAAAGATGCATAGAGAATTCTAACTTAACATAAAAAAAAATATGCTAAGTTTCGCTTTTATTTTTAAAGCATCAATTGTACAAATTATAAATTTTTTGAACTGTAAATTAATTTAACAAATTATAAATAAGTGAATTTTCGAAAGAAATGTAAATGGGAAATTGTGGCGACAAAAATATTTATTAAAAAAGATTACATCATTATTCTTCGAACTTCAAACAAATTTAGCAAACGATAAAGTCTAATTATTAAATCTGAGAAAGAAGATTAATGAAAATAGTTTATTTTGGCGTTTAAAAGTTTGAATTACAAATAGTTAAAGGCCCTGTTTTTGTTAGAATTAAATCACATTTGCCATTCGCAACAATCGCTCGAGAAACTTTAATTCTTTTAGACAATAAATTAAAATAAATTTATTTTTGCAACATCGATCAGTTTGAAATGACGTCAAATATATTTCACTACGGAATCCTTGTAGGTGATATGAAATGTTTTCATTCTATTTAAAAGCGAGGAATATGACATATTTATTCTTTAAAATATAAATTAATTTTTGCAAACGATAAGTAATAATTATTGAATTTTCGAAATAAAATAAATGAAACTAGCCAAATTTAGCTTGTAAATGTTAAATATAGAATTAATGTTGTGTTTGGCGCGTTTTTTCCTGTTAAACACAAATATGTGGAAGCGAGTTAAGTGACAGATTCTGTTACAAACCTACTTGTTTATTTTAACAGTTATATTTTTACAATACTTCAAATTATCATACTTTCCAAGTCGCCGAGCTATTACAAACTCGGATTAAAAAAGAAGAAAATTGCTTTTTTTTACTTCCATAAATCACCGTCTACATTTTCAAAATGAAACTTCGACCAATCGTATGGATGATTGAGTGGGCCATCTCGCAAGTCATGAAAGTCATTTTGCACGAAGCGATAAACCGCCAAATGTGGAGATAGCGCTACAAATGCCGTAACTAATGACCGGCCTGGACCTCAGCTGGACACGAACCCAACCCTGCAAATCGACCGAGCTGAATCTTTGTCGCCAAAACTTTCTTCACATTTATCTCTTTTCTTTTTCTTTCTTCAGACGACATTTTTTCCCTCTCTTTTCTTCTCCTTTTAAAAATCGCACTCTATAAGCCCAGGGATCTAGTGACCATTAAAGTAAGAAAACACGGAAAAGAATGGAACGTTAGAACATTTTTTTCCTTACTTTTTTTTCTCCCAACTTTTATTTTCTCGAAAATGCTTCTCAAACGGCCACGGCTAGTGTCATTATCGGTTTCCATAAGAAAACTCTAGAAAAATAAAATAATAATAATGATGTTGAACAAACAAAATTTAAAAAATCGGGAGCAATATTTCGTGTTAACCCCTCGTCGCAGTAAAGCTTTGATTCTTTAATACCGATATATCTAAAGCTCCCTCCATATTGATTTGGCTTTTAAAGCCATCCAAAGCTTATATTCAACTAGCCGTGGCTAGAAAAAGAGAAATAAAATATCAATAAATGTTTTTAAAAAGCTGCAATTCCCGTTTCTTAGATGTAGTACCGATTACTAAAATTGCATTGCCATCGGTTTTTTTTAAAGAAAGAAACCACTGTGATTATTTTTCCGATTCAAGATTTTTATCATTGAGTCAAAGTAATGATACTATGAACAAGCAATATTGTGAAAGGTCATGTGTCTTAAAAGAAATGGAGGACATTAAGTGCGAATGAGCCCGATCGACCGCGGGTCTCCAAACCAAAGTGCCTCTGTGTTAATCTAATGGAGAAAAATTATTTTCTAAACCACATTTTACCGGCTGTGTTAAATATTTTTACGAATGGTTTTTATTTAATGAAAGCTGTAGAAGAGTATCCGTGATAAAATCAGAAAATTATTTAATTTTTAAATTAGTAATTATTTTCACACTTTCTGAATTTGTCTAATATCTACACATAAAAAATTTGAATAATAGTGTTTTACGTTCTGTTATTTATTGTTTAGGGGGAGGTGGGGGAAAATGAGGGTAAAATCAAGCATTTTTTAAATTATCTCATTAAAAACCTACTTTTCAACTAATTTGCATGGAATTTTTTTGTATATAATATACATTTGAACTGTTTAGATTTAAAATATATAGATATTTTTAATTTTTTCCCACTATGTGCTTCAATATCTGGCAATTTAGAGAACTTAGTTTCATACCCTCATTTTCCCCCAGGGTGGGGGGAAATGGGGGTAGCTCAAATTTAAGAATATAATGGAATCAAAAATCATTAATATAAAGAACAAATTGAAACAAAATCATTCCAATCCTCTTCACTTTTATTTCAGAAAAGTTAACTTTTAGAGATAATAATAGTAGAATATTAAGCAAAAAAGTATGGTCCTTTACTATTAAATTGAGGCTACGGTAAAACTTTACAGATTGCACTGAATTTTACGAAATAATCTTCATTGTCTATTTCTGGAAATGATTAAAAGTTTCCCAGCTTTGATTTGGTTAAGTATTTTACATGATGGTTTCTAGTTTGTATCATTTAGTAAATTAATTGCAAATAAAAACATTACACATGTCATGTTCTTCTGGGCATATTCTTAAAGGTACATTGTTAAAATTAATATATTAAATTAAATTTTAAAAAATCGTATTAAATAAGTTTTTTAATAACACTGTACATTTTAATTACATAAAATGTTTTTCAAAAAAATATCCTCCAATATAATCCAATTTAAGTTCATTCCAAAACCAAATCTCCATTACATCTTACAGCCATAGCTAAGCCTAACTATACCACCACTTTACCCCACTACCTAAAAATAATTATTAAAAATTTAAATATTGGAATTTTTCTTAACTATTTTTGCAGAAATACTCTTAAAGAATGTGGTTATTGCATGTAACAATGCTCAAGAGCACAGCATGTTTTATAAAATAAAAAGAATAAAGTTTTTAGCAGTGAATTCTAACAGCTGAAACAAAATTAACTTAAGAACAAGAATAAATTAATGGTGTTGCCAGATCCTAATGACCATATAAAACTAATAGGATCATCTAAAAATAATATTTCAAAGAAAAAAGTATAAAAACATTTAAATGTATAGTGGAAAAATTTATATTTTTATCATACCCTCATTTTCCCCCGTACCACCATTTTCCCCCACCCCACCCTATGTTATTGGATCATTGTATATTTCCACACAATTATTTTTAAACAAAAACTTGTTTAATCCTAAGATTTTTTTAATTAGAGGTTGAAATGGAAGAAACCCTTTTATTTATGTAAATGGCAGGATTAAATAATGGGAATTAAATGTAGAAACTTTTTTTTCGGGGTTGCTTAAGAAATTTTGATGCAATTCATTTGCATAAATGATTTTACTTTTGCATTTATTCAAAAACTTATTTTAAAAAAATATACAAGCTTATTTAACAGCAAGTTAAACAATATCAAGAAATTCTAAAAGAACAAAAATAGCCTACGTTCCTCTTACTTAAATACTCACGGAAATTGTTAAAGAAAAAAAAACTTAGTTTATAACGACAATTTAATACATATTTTTAAAACCTATCTTATATATAAACATAAAAATATATAAATTAGAGAAAATAAATAACTCTTACGAACTATTTACTTATATTTTGTACGAATTCAAACATTGTGAAAAAGGTATGACTAGGTTTAAAAATTAAATTGTATCAGCCTTTATTAATAATAGCGCGTTGTTATTTGTAACAACATGTTATTGGATCATTGTATATCGTTTATGAATACCTAAAAATCGTTTATGAATACCTAAAAATCGTTTATGAATACCTAAAAAATAATAATAATTAACAGCAATTTAAAACATTAACGTTATAATACGACAATGATGTATTTTAGCTACCGCTAAATAAAAACTGTTGCCCTATATTTTTAAGTAAACGGGGAAGGTATAGTAAAACTGATTAAAAGGGAATTGAAAAATACAAATGTAGTTTTGAAGTGGTTTTACTTATAAATAAACAATTCAAATAATATTTTTAATAAATGCTAATGTTATATCAATAATAAAGGCTGATACAATTTAATTTTTAAACCTAGTCATACCTTTTTCACAATGTTTGAATTCGTACAAAATATAAGTTAATAGTTCGCAAGAGTTATTTATTTTCTCTAATTTATATATTTTTTATGTTTATTTATAAGATAGGTTTAAATGTTTAAAATATTACGTAAAAATATGTATTATGTTGTCGTGATAAACTAGGTTTTTTTTCTATTTTTATGTAAGAATTTCCGTAAGTATTTAAGTAAGAGGAACGTAGGCTATTTTTTTTCTTTTAGAACTTCTTGATATTGTTTAACTTGCTGTTTAATAAGCTTGTATATTTTTTAAATAAGTTTTTGAATAAATGCAAAAGTAAAATCATTTATACAAATGAATTGTATCAAAATTTCTTAAACAACCACGAAAAAAAAGTTTCTACATTTAATTCTCATTATTTAATCCTGCCATTTACATAAATAAAATGGTTTCTTCCATTTTTCCCTCTAATTAAAAAAAAATCTTAAGATTAAACAAGTTTTTCTTTTAAAATAATTGTGTGGCTGAATAAATATTGCCTTTAATTATATGCTTCTATGATACTAAAGGAAAATTTAACAAAAAACTAATTAAAATCCCATTTCTTTACTTAAACAATGAAAATATATCTTCACATGGCGTATAAGTGGTTTTAATACTTCCAAAAAAGCATTAAATAGCTAAAGAAATAAACATTAAAACCAAATACTCATTTAATATCATTTTTATAATATTATTTACTGTTTGAATAAATGCATAGCCAAAATGTAGTTCCCGAAATTAAAAAGAAAAGTAAAAAATTAGAATAATCTATAAATCCTCTTCTACTTGAAACAAATTAGCATAACATTTCAAAGGTTACACTTTTGAAAAAACATAAGTTGATATGAAATACTTTGTTATATTTTTATAGATCTATATCAAAATAATTATTTTTTAATAGTACTTAAAATAATGTTTTTAAACGAGGATAATTTAATTAATGAAAAGAGAGATTTTAAGCGAAATTAAATTAATATTTTCGCCTGAAGAAAAATATTTCGTTTTAATGTATCCGACTACGTTGGACAATAAATATTTTAAATAAACTTTAATGTGTACATTTGATGTATTTTTAGATTTATCAACACAATTAATAATAGGAATAAGTACTAAAAAATGTATTAAATGATTGTATTTTTGCAATTTGAGGGTGTGTTTTTTGGGGTATTTTAGTCAATTTCGCTTTTACGATAGACCTCTAACTATAACAATATTTAAGATATTACTAAAATCATTAGTAAAAAAATCTTTATTCAACAGCTAGAGAGCTAACCATTATATGAAGAATATATTTCACCAATGAAAAGCTATGAGTTGTCGAAGCCAAGTTTAAGAATTTTATTTTTTTCTACCATTTATGATAGAAAGTGCTTGATATTTTGTTGTAATGCTTTATATTACTAGTCTGTCGTCTATTCTCGTAATATTACCATAAATATACAAAAATAAATCCGTAACAATCAGTTTATTAGTTTGTGAGAAATAAGATATGTCGAAGAAAAATTTCACAAAATTTGATTTTACAGAAAACCCGCTTAAAGTTAAGCTCCGGGGAAAGTTGTTGACGATTGTCAACAACATTGTAATAACTCGCGTTATATTTTAGGGATCATCAATATATAGACAGTTTTGGGTTCTTTAAAATCGCCTCTATAATTTAAAATAATAAAATAAAAATGTAGGTCATTTCAATGTAGATACCTTAACATGTTGAAATAATATTTCTTGTATTCATTGTATATTCATGGCTTCATCAATGTAGAAAGGGTGGTCGAAAATGTCTATGTAAGATAGCAAATGTCAATCGAAATTGGTTGCTTCTATAATAACCAGGTTATATTAAAATTTAAGTGAGTTTGAATGTGTCGTTGCAGGAGCGATGGAACACCATCTCCCAGCATCTCAGATATTGCGATGAATTTCGGATGTTTACTTACGAATAGTTTACGAGTGCACGTTAAATATATGCTATCTATTTAAAAATCAGACTTCGATGCAGCCTGGAAAGATCATACAAAAATGAATTGATTGAAAACTGACGAAAGACATTAAAGGTAATACAAGTAGGTTTGAAACAGAATCTGTCACTCAGCCCGCTTCCACACATTATTTATTTTCTACAGGAAAAAAGTCGCCAAACACAATATTAATTCCATTATAAACATTTACACGATAAATTTGGCTAGTTTCATTTTTTTTATTTCCAAAATTCAATAATTATTGCAATAATATTTGCAAAAATTAATTTATATTTCAAAGAATAAATATGTAATATTCCTCTCTTTTAAATAGAACCAAAACATGTCATATCAACGTACAAACACAAAGAATATCTTAGTGAAATATATTTGACGTCATTTCAAACTGATTGATGTCACAAAAATAAATTTCTTTTAATTTATTATTTAAAAGAATTAAAGTTTCTCGAGTGAGTGTTAAGAATGGCAATGGTGATTTAATTCTAATAAAAATGGCTTCTTATGCTCTTTAAATGAGCATTAATTTTTGCAGTTTTTTAAATAATTATAGTACTTTGAATTCGATTTTTTTTCTGAAATTTTCACTGTCTTCTAATTTCGATGCGCTGACACCACTTGACTGACATTTAAAACTACGAGTTTCCATTCCAATAGGTCTTGAGTAGTTAAATTATGTGACGTTTCTCAACCCAAACCAATACTTCTTTTAAGTAATGAATCTAGATGAGTGATTACTGTATAACTCTGTACGAACGAACACCAATCACATTCATCAAAATCATCGTCATTTATAATAAACGAGTAAACAAACATCATTTAAATAGATTTGTCCCTCGCATGAAAGTAAGGAACTGTCTTTTATTTCGTAGTTTCCGACTATTTCCAATTTCTTTATTATTTCTGTTTATAATGTTCTTCATTAAACGATATTGTTTGTTTATTCCGCATTGAAAATAACAATAATTTCATTTCCACAGTGGTGTCGTAGTTTGTTGTCAGTACAGCCTATCTATAATAATAAAAATGAAGTTTTGTATGTTTGTTTGTGGCTATGTCTCTTATCTATAATAATAAAAATGAAGTTTTGTATGTTTGTTTGATTGTGGCTATGTCTTTAATAGACTCATAAACTAGACATTTGTTTGACTCGTAACTTGGCACAAATGTGTAGTTCATACTTAAGTTACAAATTTTGAACTTTCAGAGCTCAAAATATTCTATTTTTAGAGAAAATTCGAATATTCTGAAAAAAATACACCACTTTCGCTCAAATCCGATCATTTTTTTACTTTCTGATGCCATCTGTTGAAAAAATTAAATAAAACTTTTAACGAAAATATTTAAAATTGAAAATGTTTATTTTATTCTGCTGCCATTACCTTCAGAAACTAAATTCATTATTTGAAAAATAATTGAAATGTTTCAAGTGACGTAATTTCATCCAGACTCCACTCTAGGATTTTATTGTGGGTTTAGGTGATGGATTTCTTCATTGATGGTTTTGTTGATTGCAAAAATGTGCATATTTAAGCTACTTTCGTGAATTATAACTATGATGGTTGTTCAAGGCCATCGTACTAGAGCTACATTTTAGGGTTTTGTTTTCATTTTTTCGCCAAATTCGCCAAATTCTTACCTAAACGCGCCAAATATATATATATTTTTAATTTTAAGCTCGTTTGTTGCCGAAGGCCATTGTGGTAGAGCTGTATAATAAGAGTGTTCGTAGCTATATCTCTTTTCTCGCCAAATTCTTTCCAAAAAACGCGTTCAAGGCCATCGTACTAGAGCTACATATTAGGGTTTTGTTTTCACTTTTTCGCCAAATATTTTGCCAAACTCGCCAAATTTTTACCTAAACGCGCCAAATAATATATATATATTTATTTAATTTATAGGCTGGTTTGTTTTTCAAAGGCCATTGTGGTAGATAGCGTATAATAAAAGTGTTTGTAGCTATATCTCTTTTCTCGCCAAATTCTTCCCAAAAACGCGCCAAATGAGCTAAAAGGTAAAATATGTTTATGAGGAAAATTTCGATCACTTTTATGAGTGCATTTATAGCGTATTTTTTTTATTTTGGATTTTTATGTAATATAAGTAACAGTATTTTATACTTTATAACGAGCGGGAATAATAACATAAGTTTATTATCCTATAATTGGATTAAATTGTACATATACTTTTTTTTCAATTAAACTTTTTTTTAGTCCGTGCGAAGTACGGGTATTTATTTGCTAGTCTATAATAATAAAAGAAAGATTCTGTCTTTGTGTCTGTTTGTCCTCGGATCGTAAAAGACCTACTTATACTGCCCTCAGAAATTCGAAATTTTAAGATAGATTCCCTTTAATACCAACGTGTGCACCTGAGGCTTAGTTTTTTCATATTTGTTCCATGTTTAGAGAAAATTCGAATTTTCTGAAAAAAATACAACACTTTCGCTCAAATCCGATCATTTTTTTTCCCTTTCGTGTTGCCATCTGCCGAAAAAATTAAAAAAAAACTTTTAACGAAATATTTAAAATTCAAAATGTTTATTTTATTCTTTTGCCCTTACCTTCACAAACTAAATTCATTATTTGAAAAATAATTGGCATGTTTCAAGTGACGTAATTCTGCCAGTCACCATTCCCGGATTTTATTGTGGGTTTATTTGATGATTTTTTTATTGATTTTTCTGTTGACTGCATGTATGTATATTTAAGCAATAAATGTATAGTTAAGCTATTACTGAACTATGATGGTTAATAAAGGCCATCGCACTAGAGCTGCATATTAGTGTTTTATGTCTTTAATTTTTTCGCCAAATACGTTACCAAACTCGCCAAATCATTAACTAAAACTAGCCAAATGGGCAATTTCTTTTATAAATAAATTATGGTCGGTTGTTCGAAGGTCATTGTGTTAGAGCTGTATAATGGGTGTGTTTGTATCTATATCTATTTTCTCGCGAAATTATTTCCCAAAACGCGCCAAATGAGCTAAAAGGTTTTATGTATTTATGAGGGAATTGTGGTGACATTTATGAGTGAATTTTAGAGCTTATTTTTCATTTTGGAATTTTAAGGCAATGAAACGGGATTTTATACTTTATAACGAGCGGGAACAATAACATAAGTTTATGATCCTATAACAGGTTATATGATACACATATTTGGAACGATTTGATATTTTTTTAATCCGTGCGAAGAACGGGTATAAATTTGCTAGTTTTAAATAAAAGTTATATCATTTAATATCACGAAAAATTTGTGTTTGTTTACTAAACTTTCAAAACGATCAATTTTTTACTAGAACTGTGCGATAAATTATTATTTCTCTGAAACTTAAAGCAACATTTTATTGCTACGCATGTCATTTTTAAAAAAAAATTGAGAGATTAAAAATGCAGGACTATCCATTTCTACAAAATTAATGCACACTCCGACATTTCTACTTTTTATCTGATTCAAAGGTATTCTAAGGTAATTTTTCACATAGATTATTTAACTAAATATCAATTCAACTTATAATGAAATAGAATTGAGTTAATCTAGGCCCGCCTGCTTGCTGTAGGAAACTAATTTACATAATAAAATTTCTAATAAAAATATTCGTAAGAACCATAAAGCCCCTAATATAAAAACTATGTATAAATTTATTTAACTACAATTCCGTACTATGTACTATTTAACTACAAAACATTCCTATAAAACCCTTTAAAAACATTTTAAGAGTTTTTTTTTAAACTAAATAACTTCAGACTACAAGTTAGGTATCATACATCTCTAATATACTATGTTCCATGTTCTATTTAGTTACGGAACGTTCCAGTAAAACTCTTTTTAAAAAAATTTAAGAGCTTTAAAAAAAACTTTAATAAAACTTCAGACTTCAAGTTAGGTATCATACATCTTATTCTCTTGAGAACAAAAAAAAAGTTCCATCGAATTTTCCTCGAGAAACTTTGTTCAGTGATGTAGAACATCCTCCAATTTGCCATCGGACCAAATCCATAGTAATCGATTTGCACTTGGGCCATTCTTGCCTTATGTGATTCATTTATTCTCTGCAAACACAGTCGGACATGGGCGAAGAATTTCTTCCAAGGGACCGTAATTGTTATGTCTTTTTTAAGAAATAGATTATCCCAGTTTCTGCTCTTTTTATAAACGGCGATTTCTGTTTTCCAGACTGTAAAAAAAATATTGCGTAAAATACTGTTGGATTGTTTTGATCACTGCCTGCATACTCCGTTTGTGGAATATCAAAGATTAACATTCATCTTAACCATCATAACAACACTGAAACAGTCATCGATACCTTGGCTTTATGTGTTCGGGTTAACTGCAGTATTTAGACTAATGACTTGGACCATTGTTGCGAGCATTTAATAACTGTATTTTAAAAGAGAGCATACTAAAGACTCATTCTTTTTGGGCCAAAATGGTCCTGTTCATTGTTTTGGTTACTGCAGTTTACTGACTTACGGCAGTATACAGGAAACACCCTTAACAGTTGTCTAGGATGGTGATGAGATTATGGTTAGTGAGATTTTTGTGCCAACGAACATATCATTTCCTCCTTTAAAGATAACAAATTTCCCCTTTTAGCTTCCACATTACGTTTATAACGTAAAAAGTGGAAGGT
Source organism: Oedothorax gibbosus (assembly GCA_019343175.1). NCBI lineage: Eukaryota > Metazoa > Arthropoda > Arachnida > Araneae > Linyphiidae > Oedothorax > Oedothorax gibbosus. Next base: position 12,644,145 of record CM033273.1, read on the forward strand.
ATTATAATCGTTCAGTCCGTCTGTCCGTCACCCACTTTCATAGCCCAAACTACAAATGTTACAGACAAGTGTGATATGTCAAAAAATTCAACGCATCGAAATTAGAATACATTGAAAATATCAGAAAAGAATTCGAATTTAAAGTACTTTCATTCTTTTTAAAAAATGCAAAATTTGATGCTCATTTAAAAAGCATAGGAAGCCATTTTTATTGGAATAAAATAACCATTGCCATTCGCAACAATCGCTCGAGAAACTTTAATTCTTTTAGACAATAAATGAAAATAAATTTATTTTTGAGGCATCGATCAGTTTGAAATGACGTCAAATATATTTCACTACGAGATTCTCTGTATGTTGATATGAAATGTTTTTATTCTATTTAAAAGCGAGAAATATTACATATTTATTCTTTAAAATATAGATGAATTTTTGCAAACGATAAGTAATAATTATTGAATTTTCGAAATAAAATAAATGAAACTAGCAAATTTAGCATGTAAATGCTTAATATAGAAATAATTCTGTGTTTGTCGCCTTTTTACCTGATAAACACAACTGTTGTGTGGAAGCGGGTTAAGGGACAGATTCCGTTACAAACCTACTTGTTTCATAAAGTTTGAAATTCAGTATATTTTTTCCGTCTTTAAGTGGCATACTAAAAACTTCAAAGCTAATTTTCTTATTTTCACCTTTTTGTCCATAACACGTTCTTACACTAGGCTCTTCAAATGCTTTCTTCGGATGGCTCGAATGCTGAAAATCTCTGCCACAAGGTTTACAACTTCTCGGACACCACGGTACCCCTAGATTTTAAAGTACAAGAGAAAAAATAACTTTATAGCTTTCTTATACATCCCTATTTCCTCCATCTAAAGAAGGGAAAAAACTAAAAGTAAGGACCAAGTTAAGCGAAAGTGCCACGAAGTCCGCAGAGAATACAGCGGAAACTTCTTTGGCCGCTTCTCGCCATCCATTGTTTTTGCCCCGTTCCTGGCTAATGCTCCCGGGCATTTTTTCGTATTACTTCTCAACTCCAGCAGGAATGAATGCTGGAGGATTTCGGTATTTGAAAGAGGCGTTTGTGTCTCAACGATCTATAAATATATACTGAATGGCCTGCTCAATTTAAAGAAAACACTGTGGATACCTGGAAATAACTATTTGGCTTCTTTTCCAACTCTGGCGCTAGTTTTTTGTTCTTTTAACGCCACTTTTGTACTTTATCATTTAGCGATAAAGTTCAAAATGTGTCGCTAAATGACGTAACTTTTTGCTACTGCACATACCTGCGCCATTTTGCCGGAGACAAAACTGTCCGTGCTTTTTAAGATCCGTTAGCACCGGAAAGGTTTATCCATTATCTATTATAGCTCGTGGGTTTCGGCTGGCGTAGGATTTTTTGGGAGGGTTACGAAAATAACCATAACCAATTAAGATCAAATATGCTTTGCAGAAGGTGTGGAAAATTGAAATAGTTTGACAACAAACGAAGGGTCTAGTTGTAAACCTCACATTCTCCTAAGTATAACTAGTATAATTAAGATATAGAGTCTGGTCCGTTCATTGGCGACTTTTGACGGTCGTAAATTCAATCGGATGAAGTCGTCATCATCATCATTCATCAACTCTAACTATCATTATCATTCAGCGGTATAGTTCTCAACTTGTCACATCGAATAACTTAGCTTTTTGTTACTGCCCATGCGTGTCCACCATTTTGCAGGAGCCGACCGGAGACACAAATTGAGATCCATTCCTACTGGAGTGACCTTTCCAGTTGTAAATACTTCGATGTTTTGTCTCTACGGTTTCGTTTCATTTAGAAGCTTCTTTTTCTAAATTGAGCAAGAAAAGTTATGAGCCCCACTTTAAGCCCCATTCGACCCGCAGGCAACGAAAGACTTGTCGTTGAACCTTCAGGGAAAAGCTTAAAGGAAGGAATGTTTCTTTTACTTTGCCATGATATTGGTGCGAATGTCTTTTACTTGTTCATTTGTGTAGATTGGGGTCTTCCGAGAGGTTTACATGTTTGCATCTTGGTGGTAGTGTTAGAGTTTGTTACAATGGTAGGCTAATGATGATAAATGCTCGACGAGTAGTTTGCTTTCGCTTTTTTTTTATAATCTGAAGATTGAGTTAGAAAAGTGCTTTTAAAATGGTTACTTTAGATATGTTATGTTAAATTTACTTATAAATGGTTACTTTTTAAAGATATGTATTATGTTAAATATACACATAAATGGTTACTTTTTAACGATATGCATTATGTTAAATTTACGCATAAATTGTTACTTTTTAAAAATATGTATTTGTTAAAAATATGTATTATGTTAAATTTACATATAAATGGTTACTTTTTAAAAATTTGTATTTGTTACTGATCGTTCTGAAGCTCTACGAGTTAGTATGATTTGCTAATTTTTATAATATGTAGATCGAGTAAAAAAAAAAGTGTTACTAGATTATAAATGGTTACTTTTTTTAAAAATATGCATTTTTTTACTAATTGTTAATGCATGAATATTCTGAAGTTCGACAATTTCGTTTGATTTGTTTTTATTGTTATCTGTAGATCGAGTAAGAAAAGGGTCACTAGTTTATAAATTGCTACTGTTTCTGATATTTATTTGTTACTGGTTGTTAACGTACGAATATTCTAAAGCTCAACGAGTTAGTTTTCTTTTTTTATAATATGAATATTGAGTAAAAACAAAGTGTCACCAGATTATAAAGGGTTAATTTTTTAGATATGTATTTGTTATTGATTGTTAGTATATGAATATTCTGAAGCTCGAAGAGATAGTTTGATTTCCTTTTTTATAATCTGAAGATCGAGTAAGAAAAGCATCACTAGATTATAAATTGTTACTTTTTTTAAGCATGTACTTGGTGCTGATTGTCTAATATATGAATATTATTGAAGCATGAAAAGTAAAATAATCATAATATTTTTTATGCATTCAAAATAGTTATTTATGCAACTAGTGTGAAAAGTAAGGCTTTTTTAAACGAGTTGAATAAATTATTTCACGAGCAAGTAAAATAAATTCACGAGTTTAAAAAAGGGCTATTTTCAACGTGTTGTCATACACTATTTTTTATAATACCGTGCAAAAAAAGTATTTATTAAATTGGCATTTATTGATTGGCGTATTATGTATTTTATTATCACGTTCAAATGATTTGAAGTTGATTATTTATATTAATGACTAGCTGACCCGACAGACGTTGTCTTGCCTTTACTATGAATATTGAATTCTAATTAATCCATCGATCCTTGGCAAATGCAGCCAAAAATGTCCAAAGAATAATACCCCATGTGGTGGGAGTACAATATTTTTCAAATTTTTAACTTCGCCAAAAGCCTCCATTGGCAACATTCAATTGGCCATATCATAGCTGTACCAAATTAACAGTTTCATAAACATAAAGTTTTTACGCTATACGTAGAGGGAATTGACATTTCTTAGAAGTATTCATCAGATCTAGAATAGTAATCGCCTTTACTGCCATGATACATTGTAGCAATATCTTCACTTCTTACCATTTATAAACATCAATTAAATTAAATTCGGAAACAAAAAATATCAAAAGATTTCAATTCAATAAATAAAATCATGATATCCAAATAAAAATCCGACAAATTAAACTCACGTGCTCTGACGTACTTATACTCGTTGTACGCGTTGAACGTGCTGAAATATCTTTTAAAAAAGTAGAAATTCTAAACTTACAATGCTATTCCTATGGAGAAATCGGCTCACGTTTTGCACTCCTACGCCCTTTCGGGTTCAAATTTCGAATAACTCATTCATTAAGAACCTTCTCCTGACAATAACAAACACAGCGAAAAAAGAATTAGTGAAATCGGTCCAGCCGTTCAGGCGTGATGCCGTCACAACGAAAATATGGGACTTTAATTTATATATAAGATTATTTTAAAATCACGTGCAAAAAGTATCTCTTAGATTGGCATTGGAAAAAAGACGCCAAATAAAGAATCACGTTCAAATAAAGAATTTTACACCAATCACAAAGCCACCGAATAAAATATCACGCTCAAATAAAGAATTTTACACCAATCAGATGCTCTTATTTACTTTGTCGAACTAGTGCGTAAATAGTTATTTATGCAACAAGTGTGAAAAGTAACACTTTTTAAAACTAGTGGATTTTATTTCACGAGCGAGTGAAATAATGACACGTGTTTTAAAAAGTTTACTTTTCACACGTGTTTCATACACTATTTTTTATAATTACGTGAAAAAAATCAAATCTCATTGGTTCAAAAATAATTCACGTGCTAATTTTTTTACGTAAAGAAGATCGGCATCGATAAATCTCTGGAACTACAAAAGGCAAACTTATTTTTAGTTTAAAGTAAAGCCTAACATTTGAACATGGATACTGATACGAATTTTGAGCCTCTAGAAGATATAGAAATATAGAAACTTTTCATACACCTTTTCGTAAATTTTTCTTGATTTTTCCGGAAGCATATTTGAAGTAACATCATTAGCTGCTATTTTTATCTCTTCTGGAAGCTCAAAATTCGTATCAGTATCCATGTTCAAATGTTTTACTTTAAACTAAAAAATAAGTTTGCCTTTTGTCCAGAGATTTATCGCAGCCAATCTTCTTTACGTAAAAAAATTAGCACGTGAATTATTTTTGAACCAATGAGATTTGATTTTTTTCACGTAAGTTTTACTTGAAATGTTGGCATCTTATAAAAAGAGTGAAAAAAAGTACTTTTTTTTCACTGCTTTTGGGTGAAAAAAAGTAATTTTTTATCACTGTTTCTAAAAAGTATAACTTTTCGCACGCGTCTGATATTAAAATTACAGTGTAAAAGTCGGATTTTTTTCACGCAATTATAAAAAGTAATTTTGAAGCCCGATTTCGTTAAAAGCATCACTTTTGCCACGATTATTGATTTGAAAAAGTTTGTTTTTTTGCACGATATTATAAAAATTATTTTTAATGAACATTCTTTCGTATTCCTTCTTAACTTACCATCAGGAATGAATGCTGGTGGATTTCAGTCTTGAAAAATTAGTTGAAAAAGCAAGAATTCTTTAAAATAGCATATATAGTTTCTAGAGTCCATTACTTTTTTTTTAATAAATTATTAACATGAATCGTATAAGTACAAAACGCATAGTCTTGATATATTTATAAAACTCAATTCAAATTTTAAATATCTTCATAAACTCTAATTGTAGACTGCATTTTTAACTTAAACTTTTTACCGGACTAAAATTTGGCACTTAAATCAAACGAATTATTTCGAGAACAGTTAGGGCGACAAATCATGTTGATTTGAAACTTTCTTCCACTTTAGCAAAAATAAAGAATTATTTGTCAAAATGAACAAATTTGAATTCAGATGAAAAAAGTGAAATTCAACCATTTTTTTTGTAAACTTTATTGCCTTGAATTAACAATTAAAACTAAAGTGATCGTAAAATGATAATTATTTAATATAAATTATGACAAAGAAGCGAGTTTATTTAATCAAATTTTATTCTAATTAATTTATAAATTAATATTCTAACAAAATGAACATTTTGAACATTTATTTGTCATTTATTGCACTATAAAACATAAATATCGTAAATAAAAATTGTTTTTCGTATCTATTATAATTTAATTCTCAATACGAGACATATTTTTTATTCATTTTAGTCCTTACAAAAATGTTTTTACAGACTAATGCACTCTTGAAAAATGTACTTGCTAATTTAATAGTATCGCATTAACCATAAAATCAAATGAAAAAATATATTTCTCTTTAATGGAATGACTCTAATAGTAATGAAAAAAGTCATTAAATTTCCATTTCAGGTTGTTTTTTGACAATGAAGGCACACTTTCGAACATTAGGTTCTACGTTATATTCGATGTTTCACCAATTCCATTAGAGTTAACAAAAAGTCTGATTAATCTTCTTTCATTTCTTTTTTACCAATGGACTTCTCCATACTCAAAATATCGCCCCATTACCAAAAAAAAAACAAAAAAAATCCAAAGAATCCAAATTAAATAGAAAAGGAACAAAAAAAGAGTTTGAAACCTCATAATCTTATCCGATTAAAAAGAGCGAATTAAAGAGCCAAGATTTTTTTATTCAAATTACATTTTCCAACCGTGATTAATCGAAGTGAAAAAAAGCCAAGAAGCAAAAAGAACACTGAAGAAGATAAAAAAAAATTAAATCATTTCCCTTTTGTTCCATCTTTTCCTGGGAAAGTCTCATCATCATCATCAGAAACGTCTAATACGCAAATGAGAAAACGAGTTCTGCAGCGGCCAAGCCACCAACGCAATTAGGGAAATTGATGCAGCACGGCGGCTGGGCCACTACTCAACTCATCTCTACTTCCAGAAATAAATCTCTACGAGTTTCCGCAAATCGTGGCTTACAAAAACAATATGGCAGCGAGGAAAGCGGGCATCCATCTACGTCGTGTGGTCCTGGATTTAACTAATGAAGCCCGAATAGAATTAGTAATTACTTGAGAAAACGCCATGCATGACCCTGCCGATGAATAAATTCGTCCATAATGAATGACGAGGCTCGTTGTTGAATTTTTCTGAACCCTTTTTCCCAGGCTGAGCATTAATATCAACATTCCGTTGAGCAAATATTCATCGGGCTGATGGGGGGGGGATTCATTGTTTTCCTTGAAAGAACCGGCTGGTTCAGATTGGGGTGATGGATTTTCTTTTCTACCCACTCCTTTCTTTCAATAAGGGGTTTGATGTGGTGTCAAAGGTTAAAGACATAATCGGTACAAAGAATTCCTTTCACCATTTTTAGCTGAGCAGCTTAAACTATAGGCACTCGCGGAGGAACTGGCTCCACGGGACGTTTTTTTTTTTCTTTTCCTTGATTGGAGACTTTTTTTCTACCTGTGCCTACATGACATATAAGCGCCAATCAAGGAATAAAGAAAAAATGGTAAGTCCTGCGGACCCGGTCCGCTGTGTATGGCCACCTTTAAGCCTGGGGTCGCTTAATCTAAATCTGATCATGGGGTTCTATATATCATGCGCTGCATATTAAGTCCTTCAATATTAATCATAAAAAAACTCAACAAATTAAAAAGAACTCCATTTATAGGAGAACACAAAACCAGCAGACAGCTGAGGGGGGGAAAGGCTAAACTCCTTGTTACTCGGCAGTTTTTGTATAGAACATTTTGAGAGAGATGTTATTTTTTAATAAATAAGTGTAGATTTGATTTTAGATATTAAAATTTGGATAATGGGGATACTTTCAAAATTAAAGTGAAATTATACATTTTTTGAGAGAAAAAAGTTATGCACCGTGAAAAAACCCAGAATACCATTTTTTGATAACTTTTAAGCAATACTTGCTGACTACATTCGATGACAACGACTTTGGCAATTTCAACATTTTCAATAAGAATATTTTGTAGTAATGGAATATGAATTAACTATTGTATATCAACAATACAGCTATAATTATAACATAATGAAAAATAAAATCTGCCATGCTGTCACCTGCAGTTAGTTAGGATTACTTAGTTGATCTAAAATAACTGAAATGAGAACTTTTTAGGTAATAGTAGAATAACGTAGATTTCAAATTAGTGTTTTTAGGTCAATCTAATTTGGGTGATGTTACCTTCCAAGTGAGTTTCGTCAAAGAACTACCAATGACGCCGCGAAAGAGTTAACGGGTTGTTCCACAATGTTATAAAAAGACTGGTTCTAGTAGACTGTATGAATGTTTACTACAAATAAAGTAGTATTTCTCAAAAAAAAGTTTAATTCTCAACAACGCAAATTAAGGTTTTGAAATGCATAGAAAACTCATAATATATCATCTAAAAATACAAAACAAGGTTTAAAAAAAACAAGCACACAACTTCTCAAAATCAAAACTTCATCTCCAAACCTGTTAGAAAAGAAGGTTACGGTTATGACAAACACAGTCAGTTCATGGTTACAGTTAAAAAAAAATCGAATAAATGTATTTCCTTAACAATAATTGACATAACTAGTTAAATCACAAAATTATACATTACAAGTCGAAAGTATTCATGCTTATATCCTGTGTGTGCTATAATTTAGAATAAGTACGGCGTTTTACTTCCTTTAACTAACACTAGTTTAAATAAAAGATAGTTAGTTTGGAATAATATATTTCAACGGAAATGTCAAGTGGTCACAAACATATGCTTGAACTTGTCGTTTCCTTTTCACGAGTTTTATGCTTCACAGAAGGACAAAGCCTTTTTGGAAAGTTTGTTGTTGCCGTTGCCACTAATAATCAAAGCAATTTTGATACTGGACTCTGGTATTATTAATTAAAATTTTGATTCAAATGAAGAAATAAAGTTAGTGGATAAAATTATGCTAATTTGTTTTAAGAAAAAAAATTGTTTCAATTCGAAATTAAAACAATAGAATTTTAACAATGTAACAATGAAATTGTTTGTTTAAGAGTACTAGAATAATGTAGCTATAAAGGAGACTCAGTACCACAAAAATAGCAAAATTTGCGCATTTTTTTTATCTTCTGAAATTAATTTCTGCAATCTTCTAAACTTGTTTGCAAAATTTCCAATGTGTAACTGCTTTTTTTAAAAAGTTATTTGTATTTTTAAGTGGGATAGTAGTACTGAAAACAAAAACAAAATCATCAAATTTAGCCCCATTTTCTTTTTAAAAAATCTGCTGACGCTTGTCGATGACCTCACAAAACATTTCATTTGAATGCTTTAGTTTTATTTCAACAAACATTTTTAAGGAGGCTAGAAATAGACAGCCGGGAAAGATTAAATTACCCAACAAACGTGTTTATAAATGATTTCAGGAGATTATTTTGCTTTTTTACGATTTCGAGATAATTATTCGGTGTTTTATCTACTTATTAACTTATTTCTATTTATACTGATTCATTCTTCATTTTATTTAAAATAATTTAGGTCAATTTGGCAAGAATGCTGAATAAATTGTCCAATATTAAATGAAATTTATATAAAAACTACGTAATAGCTTTTGCTATTTTAATAAAGTTTTATGTTTTCTTTTAAGCTATATAGTTAAATTTGTAATAATTTAATTTTTAAATACGTGTATGAAAATTATATTTAAGTAATATGGCTGTACATAATTTTATAGTTTGTATTTACGGAAATTCAAACTTTAAATGCATTTTTTCTCAGTGTTCAGTTTTCCTAGATGCTAAGTTTTTCTAAACGCTAAAACTTTTTTAATTATTTATTTATCAATTTAATTTTTTGTGAGTAGATTAAAATATATGTGTTTATTAAAAACTAGCTTTCCAATTAATTTTTTGAGTTATATTTATAAAAAAAACGTTAAAGTGAGAACATCTTCATTTTTAGAAACTTTTCAGGGCTTTTCAAATTATTTTATACAAAAAAATTACAGGTTATGCATCAAATTTGGAAGCTAGTTTTTATGTATCATAGTTTAATGCATCTAGGGAAAAAATTTGGGGTTAAAATATTGGTAATTAAAACAGTTTTAGCATTTTTAAAAATGTAATTGTTTAAGAAAAACATTAAATTAAAAAAAAAACTTTTCAAATATTAAAAAAAAATTTAATACATTGTTTTTATGTGTTAATTCACATAACAAACCAAAGAAATTTTAATCAAAAAGCTATAAATAAAATAAGTTGATGTGGTACTGGATCCCCTAAAAATACAATAAAAAGGGGGGAATATCTGCCGAAAATGGGAATATTTCTTATGATGACACGCTTTCCATGCTGCGATTTCATTGGTTGTTTTGTTTTCTTTGACAAAGTGTTGAAACGAGTTCATTGGGTTTTTTATAACGTCACGCGCTCCGAACTGCGATTTAATTGGTTGTTCTGTTTTCTTTGACAAAGTGTTCAAACAAACCCATTCTCACAGTTCTTGTCTGTGAAAAAGTTGTATGGGAGACAAAACACTTTTAACAAGTAATCATCAACTTAAAGTTATTGAAAATCGAAAATTAGTTATAAACGCCGCTTATATAAAGGCGATAATGAGCTCAAAATAGTTTAATATGAATATGAAAGAAAAACCAGGTAATAAGTTTAAAAATCTATTTGCTTGTACAATTTTTGAAATATTTATATTCTTCTTACTGGCACTAGTTATGCTTACATTTTTATTCTCTTAGGTATTTTAAATATTAAAAAAATCATTGATTCATAAAAATAATTATTTGCATGAAGGATATTGATTAAGACACAAAAAATTGGGGATTCGAACGAATTACCCAAAAAAGTCATGTTCGTCATTCAAGATACAGAAATGGAGAAACCGTTATTGCAAGAAAACTAGTTTTACAGGCGTAGAATGCGTGCTGCCATCTCTGGGGAGAAGCAGCAACCATCAATAAATAAACGCTAAATGGAACTCCATTCATGCTGCCATCTATTTGAACAATTATTTTAAAAAAAATATTTTATGCATTACTTTTTAATTTAAAACATAATAATACATAATAATAAATAATTTGTGCGTTAACAAACTATCAGCGTTTGCCTTTGTTTAATTTTGTGTGTAATAAATAATTTATGAACCTTAATTTTTTTTTTTGTTTATAAGTTTAAAGTAACTTTACTTTGAAGCAACATAAAAATATTTTTTTATCAATTAAATTCAAAACCAAATTACTTAACAAAACAATATTTTTTAAATATATTTAAATATGATGAACTAATATTTTACCTATTAGAATTGTATTTTGAATCAGCATGGACTTATTAATTTTTGGGCTTAACTAATATAAAATAATTAAGAATTTGCGCAAATTTATTCATAGTTTCTTTCATTAAGCAAGTTTTCTATGGATCACTGATCATTTAGGACACTTACTACTTGCTAAATTATAAACACAAGCATTAAAATTTTTATTTTAGATTTCGATTTTTTATAAATAAAATATTTGAAGTGTGATAACAGGATGAAAATTTCACCTCTTTTGTAAGCAAAATATCTAAATTAGGGCAATAAATATTTTTTTCTAAAATTGTATAGGTTCTATTGCGTTTCACATTTTATGCGGGTGAGTTCTTTGGGATATAGGTACAAGCATTTCAAATAAAATATTCGTATACTTTTGAACAATTTGAAAGTTAGATTTGTAGAATTTTTGAGAATGAACCAGGTGTGGATATCATCTGTAAAAAATGCTAACAAATATTTTGTTCCATAATAGGAAAACAGCAGATTTCAAATTCATAACTAAGACACTTTTTTTCTGCTACTAATAACTAATATCAGAAATATGAATAAATTTTGCTGTAAATCATTTACCTGTCTCCACCATTTTAAGCTTTGGTTTATATTTCCTTAATAATAGCACACACGAATATGTTGTTTTGTTTTTTTACAATGGCCAAATTAATACAAAGAATCGAGATCCCTGTAAAATTTGTTGTTGAACAATTTAATAGTAGAAAGAGCATAAAGTTTAAGAAAAGTTGACAGATAGGAACTTTTGCGTTCATTGGAAAATTTTGGCTATGATAAACATTTAACTTTGGATACATAACTATACCAATCGAATTGCTTTGATTTTGAAATTAAATATTTTCCATATTCATATGTTTTCGTTGTTTGGAAACGAAATAGACATATTCTCAGCTTCTATATTTGTGCCATGTTTTAACTCATATGCATGTTTTAACTCAAAGTAATTATGGTCAACCTACAGTCCCTGGACAAATTATTAGACGCGCTGCAAGATTTCATGTAAAATATTTATTACCGGGTGATATTGTACCATTTTATTATTTTAAATTGATTTGTTTTTATTTTTATATTATCCAATCAATTACCGATTTATTTGACATAAATAAAACAGCATTAATTTAGAAAAGCATAAGTTTATTAAGTTTTAAAGAAAAGTGAAATTAATGTTAGTAAAGTCAATATTTAGTTGAGCCACCTTTAGCCGCTATCAAAGCTTTAATTCTGCGCGGCATGCTATCAATGCAAGACTGTACTGTCTCCTGCATTTGAGGATGATGATTCCACACATAAATAATCTTTTCTAGGAGCTGATACAGGTTTCTACTTGTTTACGTTCATGTATCACCTTGTCAACACAGTGTTGCCATATGCTAAAAATAAATACAAATATGTAGTCTAAAAAACAATTCTTTTAAATAAAAATCAATAATATTGTAGTTTAAATATAACATTATTGCATAAAAACTCTTAAGAAACATAAAATTACTTTTAAAAAAATACAGTACGTCTAATAATTTGTCCAGGGGCTGTATTCGTCCTTTGACTGACAACACTATAAATTCATTCACCTAACGACGCATACAGTTAACGCATGGCCATAAATAACTTTTTTACGTAAGTTCATAATTCCAAAGAAAAGTCTTGGACTTTGAGGGAATTCCGTTCAGTATAATCTACATGCAATGCATCACTCGAACTAACAAACGCCAGACACCTTTAAGATAAAATGGTACTTCAGAAAAGAATAGTTTTATCTTATCCTATTCCCACCATATGACTTTTGAAAAAGATTAACCTTCATGAATATCTGTCATCTTCTGAATATCCCTCCTTTTTACCATGTCTTCAATGTTAGACTATTATATGACTTTAAAGACGGCTGCATAGGTACAGCTTCCTTATTCGGTATCCTTTTCAGGGTACGAAATTCGAATTCGTGATTCCTATTCGTGATTCCTATGAAAATTCCTATTCGAAATTTCGTGAGGCTAGCTCAGCCGTTCAAATTTTAGTATATTTTACTTTTTAAATTCAAAAAATTAAAAAAGAATGTAGGTATTGATAAAGAAGATATCCGCCTGTCTGTACCCCCCTTTCCAGAACTACTACAATCGGTTCTATCCGTGGGATGTTTTTTTTTTTTTTTAGCCTACTTTTCTTTTTTTAATTCGAAAGAATTAAAAAAATGAAAAAGTAGGTATTGACATGCGGTCGATGTCCGTCTGTCCGTCTGTCCGTCTGTCTGTCCGTACCCCCCTTCCAAAATCGGTTCTAATCATCGGATCTTAAAAATTCTTTTTTTTGTTCGAAAGCTATAACCTCAGATACCCAACTTTCATACTTTTTGTCCGTCTGTCTGTACGTCCGGACGGACATAAATCTACTATCTGTCGGCGAATTTCCCATTGAATCAGCATTGAAATTCAATTTTGAGTCATTTAAATCACTGTAGGTATTGAAATGCGGTCGATGTCCATCTGTCTGTCTGTCCATCTGTCTGTCTGTTCGTATGTCTGTCTGTTCGTATGTCTGTCCGCCTGTCTGTCCGCCTGTCTGTCCGTTTGTCTGTCTGTCTGTACCCCCCTTCCAAAATCCGTTCTAATCATCGGATCTTAAAAATTCTTTTTTTGTTAGAAAGCTATGACCTCAGATACCCAACTTTCATACTTTTTGTCCGTCTGTCTGTACGTCCGGACGGACATAAATCTACTATCTGTCGGCGAATTTCCCATTGAATTAGCATTGAAATTCAATTTTGAGTCATTTAAATGACTGTAGGTATTGAAATGCAGTTGATGTCCATCTGTCTGTCTGTCCATCTGTCTGTCTGTTCGTATGTCTGTCTGTTCGTATGTCTGTCCGCCTGTCTGTCCGTTTGTCTGTCTGTCTGTACCCCCCTTCCAAAATCGGTTCTAATCATCGGATCTTAAAAATTCTTTTTTTGTTTGAAAGCTATGACCTCAGATACCCAACTTTCATACTTTTTGTCCGTCTGTCTGTACGTCCGGACGGACATAAATCTACTATCTGTCGGCGAATTTCCCATTGAATTAGCATTGAAATTCAATTTTGAGTCATTTAAATCACTGTAGGTATTGAAATGCGGTTGATGTCCAACTGTCTGTCTGTCCATCTGTCTGTCTGTTCGTATGTCTGTCTGTTCGTATGTCTGTCTGTTCGTATGTCTGTCCGCCTGTCTGTCCGTTTGTCTGTCTGTCTGTACCCCCCTTCCAAAATCGGTTCTAATCATCGGATCTTAAAAATTCTTTTTTTGTTAGAAAGCTATGACCTCAGATACCCAACTTTCATACTTTTTGTCCGTCTGTCTGTACGTCCGGAAGGACATAAATCTACTATCTGTCGGCGAATTTCCCATTGAATTAGCATTGAAATTCAATTTTGAGTCATTTAAATCACTGTTGCCAAATCAACAATGGCATGAGAAACTTTATTTAAACATATTTGAAGCAAAATAATATTTTCATGAATCAGTTTGGAATGACGTCATAAAATGTAGAACAATTTGATTCTTTGATTATTCATTAATTATCTACCAAGAAAGCGGCAAGGCATACTTTTGCATGCAATCATGCATAGTTTTAATTTACATTTCTTATTTTTTAATGCAGTTCGGAGTAGTTTCATTAACTTTTGTTATTAATAAATATTTAATTATTCTTCGAACTACAAATAAATCACGAGCAGATGATAAATAATATTTAATTAATTTGCGAACGAATATTAAGGAAAATAGTTGATTTTGGCTTTTAGAAGTTTAAATTATAGCTGGGTGCTGTGTTTCGATTTTTTTTTCTAATGTGTATAAATCTAGTGTAGAAACGGCTGTTGATGATATTTACTTTAGGAACCTAGTTTTTTTCCCGATTAGAACTTCAGTAAGTATTTAAGTAACAGGAAAGTAGGCTATTTTAGTTCTTTATGAACTTCTTGTTGTTAGAAAGGTATGAGGTATATTTTTGTTAGAAAGGTATCAATAATACTAAAATAACCACGACCGAAGAGGTAAAAAAAAATCTGAAACTCTCTCACTTCATTTAACCTCTTCACTCCCCAAAGAAATAATACGAAAAAATTCTTTATCTAAACATATATTTTATACAATTATATACTTTAGAGTGTGTTTTGACATTTATTTTGAAAAAATGTACGCTTAAAATTTGATGAGAGGCCCGTCAATTTAGTAGAATTGATGTTTTGAAGGATGAAAATACAAATTTTTGGTGTGTCATTAATAAAAAAACAAGCTCTGTCCGTTTTTTGTAATAGTATTGTTATCTGTAATAGTCCATTATATAACATTTGCATTAATGCAAATTGTTTTATAAATTTACCGCTGAAAAAAAACTTTAAGATAGTTTTTTGCAAGACCTTCGAAGGCTCATAATTTTTTTTAATACAATTAATTAACCAGCTGCTTTGGTATCTATATTTTTGGGGAGCTTGATCATTCTAGTTTATAATCATAGATATCATAGTTAAAGTATTAGATTGGCAGATCACGTGACCTCCAATGATTCTAAAATTACAAAAAAATATCGTAAAAATACTAGCTGCATTTTGGAATCTTTTTAGTGACTTGAAATGCTTTTCTAGTATTTTTTTGTAATTTTAGAATTAAATGGGTTTTTTTCGATGATGCCGTAGCTTTCTTCTTAAAGTGGTGGCAACACTGGCCCCATTGCCCTCTTATTCTGGTCCTCCATGCGCGTCCCGTCATTAGCATTGGAGGTCACGTGATCTGCCAATCGAATGCTTTAACTGTGATATCTATATTTATAATAGAAAAGTTAATTTTAAAAAAAATGTATACTAAAATTATAAGGTGAAATCTACAAAGGTCCACGTATGTGTACCTCTAGAGCGAAGCGGATAAAAGCACGTGTAAAAAAAGTTTTATTTACTCAACGTATTACTTTTCAAACATTGTTCTCCGAGTCAAGCTACCTGAAAACCGGCCTTTCATGAGATAAAATTTAACACTGAAACTGCTGAATTTATGGAGTGCTACTGAGTGATAAATATGTAATATGTTTTGTAACGAGGACGACGCACCTGTGAGTTGGTTTCCGGATAAAACCGGAACGACTGGACAGCATGTAATAGACAAAAATATAAAAAGAGTCTTGCTTGTTTTTTAAGTTTGCTTATTTTATAAAGGGAGGCCCAGTTTCTTAGCGGTAGTGTTTCGCATTGCCACGCCACAGGTCCGAGGATCGAATCCCGGATTAGGCGAGGTTGACCCATCCTTTCATCCCTTGAGTGGGTCGATAAAATGGGTACCAAGCATGCTTGGGAACTGAACACTGGGGGTTCCGCGTGAGGCTGAAGCAGAAGAGAAACAGAATGAAAATTCGGAGTTAACCTCTCGAGCAGCCTTTAACTTAGAGTAGAGACTGTAGATTAATTCGGGTCGATTGAGACCGTAGCTATATCTTGTTTATTACAGGTAATTTACGGAACTGAAGATGTTACTCCTATTCATAATAAGTAAGTCAATTTCCTTATTTTCCCCGGGCCTCCTAATGACCAATCTAGTAATTAATTTGCGGAATTGAATGTACTATGTATAACGTTTTAATAAATGTCATTGTATCCTTACTGTCCGTGATTCATTGGGTTATTGCGGTAGGAATCAATTACGGCCGATCACAACGCATACTCCACTAAGTAGAATTCTACAGTTAACCATAATGATAAGCCACTTGGGAGATAGAACATTAGCAACCCAAGATCAAGCGAGTGGGCCCGGGTTCAAATTAACGCATGGATGTTTGTGTTGCCCCTAGTACATGTGGAGAACGTGCTCGTTAAATTTGTGGGTCCGAAAGTCCTGAGGGCGGTAATAGAGCAGTACCATGGGTGTAGGTTATCTGGTGAAAAATGTCCCTCCCCTCCAGCGACGTGCCTAAATTGAGTAGGTGGCGACCTCTCGGAGTAGAAGTCAGACATCCACTCTCACGGGTACTCAAAGCCTTGTGCCAACAGATTCTACTGCATCTCTCTTGAACAAAACGAGAGTGCTATGGCCTGAAAGCACACGACAACAACCACATTAATAATAGATTTTCATTTACCAATAGAATGTGAGAAAAGCATTATTTCAAAAATAATTTGGTAATGGAATTGAATAAGGTGACCCTATAACTCAAATAACTGTCACAAAGTGATCAAGACAAACCCGATAGATATGATATTTTATGATAGATATTGATATATATTTTACTCTCGTTTTGTTTTTCTCTGGATTCTGTATTTCTTATGGGTTTTTTTCTTCTTAGTGAATGAAGAAAAATTTCATATTGAGTCTTTTATATTCACAACAAAACATTTAACCTTTAATTAATTGCTTTCTTGTTTCTGCATTTCTCGCAGACCTTTCTTCTTGGTAAATAGTAGAAAATTTCATATTGTGGGCCTATTTCACATTAAGAAATTTTACCTCACTATTATTCTTTTATGACTGATTTTCTTCTAAATTACTTTCTTTTAGAAGAATATAAGTGAAATTTTTTATTGTGCCTCTTATTAATAAGAAATGTCACTATTGATTTAGAATTCTCGTGATAAATCTTCATTTTTTGGAAGCTTTCCTTTTTCGTGAATAGGAGTGAAATTTCTTATAGTACGTCTTTCTTCACAATAAGAAATTTCACTCCTTATTTTGTTCTTCTGTGGACTCGGAAATTGTAAGATTCCATTCATCGTAGATAATTTCTTTTAATTTTTACCTTATTTCAACTAATAAACTGTATCTGTATTCCTTTGATTGCTTTATTCTTTGGCGACCGAAGTGATATATTTTTTTATCATGGCTCCCTCACAATAAATTTTTTTTTGAATTCCTGTTATGTTTTCTACTTGCCGGGAACTTTTTTAATTATTATATTATAGGGTACTGGACAGTATCGCTAAAATACCTTCCAATATTAATTAAATTGTAATTTGAACCCAAATATAACAAACGTATATATTTTTTTGCAAAATAAATCTTTAAATAATTAATAAAAATCATTTATTTTCAAATGGCCTTTTTTTCTTCAATACGTCACGTGATCACAAACACGTCGATTTGGCTGACGTCACTAGTATGTATAAACAAACTGGTGTGATGTTTTTATGTTTGTAATTAAACTGGTTTTAATCTAAATTACTATTAAAATAAGAATTATATAGATAGTGGGTGGAGGTTTTACAGAAGCGGATAGTTCAAAGTTGCTCAAAGTATACTTCAAAATGGTGTTTCAAAGTTTGTTTATAGTTACTAGTGACGTCATAAATACCACGTGACAGCCACAAAGCGTTTTCGGGAGTGATTTTTCGTGCTAATTTTAAAATTCATTTTGTCCCCTATTTATGGGGTATTTGAAAAATAGAAAAATACGAGACTAATATTTTTGGCATAAGAATATTTTAAGCCAATAAAAAAAATTTAGTCAGGTACCCTATTATAGAATTTTAGAAGAGAATGCCATCATAGGGTTCAATCATTAGCATATCTACATGTTTTGCACTAAGTACCCTTACACGAGGTTTTAACTTGCAACTTTAAAATAGCTTTGCTATATTTTTTAATGAACTAATTTGAAAACTAGTAAAATGCAGTGAGTAATGTAGACTTTCATCAGCCATTTAAGACGAATTTTCGATTTAACTCTAATCCAGCTATGCATAATAGTTATTTATGCAACAAGTGTGAAAAGTAACACTTTTTAAAACTAGTGGATTTTATTTCACGAGCGAGTGAAATAATGACACGTGTTTTAAAAAGTTTACTTTTCACACGCGTTTCATACACTCTTTTTTATAATTACGTGAAAAAAATCAAATCTCATTGGTTCAAAAATAAATCACGTGCTAATTTTTTTACGTAAAGAAGATCGGCATCGATAAATCTCTGGAACTACAAAAGGCAAACTTATTTTTTTAGTTCAAAGTCAAATATTTAAACAGGGATACTGATTCAAAAATAAAAAATAATAACATTCACGCGCATAATCTTTATAAATAAAGCAGATCAATAAATTTTTGGATTTTATGAATATTATGAAATAGAAATTTTACTTGAAATGTTGGCATCTTATGAAAAGAGTGAAATAAAGTACTTTTTTTCACTGCTTTTGGGTGAAAAAAAGTAATTTTTTTATCACTGTTTATAAAAAGTATAACTTTTCGCACGCGTCTGATATTAAAATTTTAGTGTAAAAATCGGATTTTTTTCACGCAATTATAAAAAATTATTTGCGTTTGATAAGCAGCCAATATGCAATGTTGAAACACATAACTATTACGATGGTTATCTAGACAGGTAATAAAAGGGATAAAAGTTAATGCTGAAATTTATTCTTGGAACTATGTACAAATCCATCAAAAAATTATAATCAAACCAATAATGGCAATGAATAGTAAAAAAAATTAAAAAATACTACTATTGTAAGTCCTTACGTCATTTCTAAAAAGTTAACCTTTTCTCCAACAAAAGTTATCTTCATTCTGATACTTAAAATAAGCGAATATTTAAAATCAGAACTTTAATTTTTTGCAAGAATAAATGTTAAACGCAGCTAATGCATGGAATCTGAAGCTAAAATGTAGGAGACAGACAAATTTAGTGTTCTAAATTGTTACTCATTGTTGTATAGAAACTAAATTATAACAATCTAAGTTGTTCGCACTCATTGTTTCAAGCAAACAAACTGGTAACAAATGAATTTTTCTTACGACTTTTTATCTTTTAACTAATTTAAACCAGGTAACAATACTTAACCAATACCAACCTTAACCAAACTGGCACCTAGAACCGCTTCCTCACCTTATTCATACACCTTAGAATAAAATCGCCAAACACAGCCATTTAGTTGTAATTTAAACTTTCCTCATTTTTGTCCGTTCGCCCATCTGTCCTTCTTTCAAACCTATTATAATACTACATTTCTATATTTTTGGTTTTATCTTCTAGTGATCTTCAAGATTTTAAATTAAATAAAGACGGAAAGGAAAAAAAATAGACTCATAAATTTTCAGGCTAGTTACGTGTGACCATCAAAACAAACTTAAGGATTTTATCATTACCTTCAAACAAACATTATTCCTGTTACTAAATTACGATTCTGGATACAGAAACTTCTATTCGACCTCCGCGTGTTCTGAGTACGTAATCGATAAAACACTTCCTGCAAAAAAAAGCGCGTGTGACGAATAAAATTAAAAACATATGTAAAAAGGTCAAAGCATTTTTTTGAGCGTTTTATGTTTGTAAGTCAAACTTAAAAGCTTTAAGGGGGAATGAGCCCGTTGAACCGCGGGTCTTCAAACCAAAGCGCCTCAGTGTTAATCCAATGGAAAATAACATGATTATGATTTTCTAAGCCACATTTCTCCGGCTGTAATGAATATTTTTACAAACGGTTTATTTACGTGATAAATGTAGCTGACTTACAGGTCCTGATAATCCCAATTTTTGAAATTGGGTCGAATATTTTAAATATTCGACCCAAAATAATAAATAATTGTGGGAGGCATGGAACGATGACTCAGGAGATGATGCAATGATGTTTATATATAATTACAATTATTACAGTATGACTATGATGATCACGTAAATGCAGATTACAAAGAGTCTATCAGTTACTAGTCCGTCGATTACAGACGCCGGTTGACCGCAGCCAACGGGTTGCTGAATGGCGATGCTTTTACCGCCCTGCGAAGGAGATGCAGACACCTCGGTGTACTAACATATTCTGGCTTCTTTCTCCTTGTTACCGAATGGCGATGTCCCTGCGCTGGAAGCGCCCTCGTGCGGTGAGCGGGGAGTCGGCAGTGCTAATCCCCACAATCGGCCTACCTGACTTTATGACGTCCCGGCATAATTTCAATCTCCAGATGACCCTGTGGCAAGAGATAAAAAAAAAAAAACAAAGAAAAGGGGAAAATGTCTATATACAATGATACAAGGAGTGCCTCTATTGTTGTAAAACTTCAGTCCACGGCTTCATGTGGTCAGCAGCGGTGGAAGTTTTTTGAGGTCCCTCATGGATCCCTACTTTTTCGACGTTGTACCGATCCTACGGTTTCACCTTCGTTACTTTGTACGGGCCGAAAAATCTTGACCGTAGCTTTAGACCTGGACCACCTTGTGTCCTTTGTATTGCCACCAAATCATCTTCAGCATATGTATGCGCTTTTTTTCTTTTCCGGTTGAATTGGCGCATATTTTCTGCCTGTATCTTCAAAATATTCGCCTTTGCCTCGGCACGCAAACAGTCTCTGTCGTCTATGATCATTCTTTCATTTTCTTCTTCCAGAATGTCCATGATATGTAGGTCGTCTTTGTGTCTCATTTTTACCCCCGTCATCAATTCGAACGGTGTATGCCTTGTTGCACGACTTTTAGTGCTATTCATTATTCTTTGAACCTCGGGAACATAACTGAACCATTTCTTCGGTTCGAACTCTTGAGAGCTTGGCTAGTTACAGGTGCAATTGTTCCGAAGATTCGTTCTATCTGTCCATTACCTCTTGGGATCCCGGTAGTGATCAGAACGTGTTCAATTTTTTCCTCATTGCAGAAATCCTTGAATTCTTGTGACGTAAATGCCGATCCTCTGTCACTGATAATCCTTAGTGGTGACCCAAACGTTGTCTGCTGTAATTTCAACTTATCGATGGCATTTTTTGCTGACGTGGTCTTAACCGGGTAAAACCAGGCAAATTTCGTAAAGGCATCTATCACTGCAAATATATGGACGTAATTCTTCGACGTAGATGGTAAAGGTCCTATGAAGTCTATGTGATATGTGCTGAAAGGGGTTTCTTCTTTTGGAATGGGGTTAAGAAGACCCTCTGCTTTGCCTTTTTTCCTGTTGACTAAGATGCATTCCACACAATTGTCTATGACATGCTCAATTTGTTTTCTGGCCTTGGGTATAAAAAAATTCTTATTTTAGGATTTCTTCAGTTTTGGCAACTCCAAAATGACCTTTTTTGTGAGTTTCTTTGATGATATCAAATTGCATTGACTGAGGTACTACCATTAAATTTCTTCCTTCTATTTGTTTGTACAAAATTCCTCGTATTACAACGTGGGTGTTGTCAGCTCCTTCTTCAATAAGTTTCTTTATGGTTCCCACATAATCGTCTTCAGTTTGTGAAACTTCTATCTTATGCGTGAGTTCAGTTTGAGATCTTGTGATTACTAGTACGGTGTCCCTGCTCAATGCATCCACATGCTTCATCTGTTTCCCTGATCTGTGGATCAATTCGTAGTCGAACTCTTCAAGCATTAGTGCCCACCTGGCAATCTTAGGAATTATGTCCTTTTTGCTCATCGTTTTCTGAAAAGCGTCGCAGTCAGTGATGATCTTGAATTTTGATCCTAGTAGATATACTCTGAACTTCTTCAGTGCTTCTACAACAGCTAGTATTTCCAATTCGTATGACCCATACTTTTCTTGTTGAGTATTCGTTTTCTTGCTCATGTAGTAGAGTGGGTGCAACACGCCTTCGTGGTCTTGTTGTAACAGCACGGCCCCAAATCCATGGCAGCTAGCGTCGGTATGAACTTCCAGAGGTGCTCCCTGTCTAAAGATGTGGAGAACTGACTCGCCAGTCAAACAGTTCTTGAGTTCTTGGAACGCCTTTTCTTGTTCATGCTTAAATTGAAACTTCACGTTGTCTCTTAATAAATCACTTAACGGCTTAGCAATGCTCGAATAGCCGGGGATAAATTTTCTGAAGTAAGATGAAAAGTCCAACAAATCTTTGCACTTGTTTTACTGTTTTTGGTGTTGGGTAGGCTTGAATGGCTTTTGTTTTAGCTGGAGACGGTTTGATTGTCCCGTTTTCAATAACATACCCTAAGTACTCGATCTTCCGTTTCAAAAACTGGCACTTTTTGAAATTTATTTCTAGTCCATATTCAGCTGCTACTGCAAAAACACGTTTTAACTTTACTAACCCTTCTTCTTCGTTTTGGGAAGGCACAATAATATCATCGAGATAAATTAAAAACTGTTTTATCTCTGATCAAATCCTTAAAAACGTTGTTGATAAATCTCATGAATACAGATGGTGAGTTGCAGATGCCAAGCGGAACTACTTCGAACTCGTAAGCGTTGTTTCTTGTGCGAAAAGCTGTATATTTCTTCGAGTCTGGATGCATGTTCACGTGAAAATATCCATTTTTCAAATCCAGGCACGAAAATACCTTCGCTTGTCCCAGTTCATCGATAATTTCTTCCATGTTGGGCATAGGGAACACATCACGAATTATTTTTCTGTTTAAAGCTCTGTAATCTAGGCACAGTCTATGTGAACCATCTTTCTTTTTACACAAGACTATAGGTGCGGAGTAATCAGAAAAACTTTCTTTAATCCAGCCTTTTTCTAACCACTCGTCCACTATTTGGTCAACAATAGCTTGTTCACTAAAACCTAACCTTCGATTTTTTATGCTTACTGGAGCCTCGTCTTTTAAAGTTAACTTCATTTTTAAGTCTGTTGACTTAAGATTTTTGGTTCATAATTTGAAACTAGCTTATTTAAATCCTTTCTTTGATTTAAATTTAAAAATTCGCCACTGTCTACGGTGTTGAACACTTCTGGTTCAGCAATCGTCATTTCGCCAAGTAATACCCTTCTTAGACTATCTTCTATTTTAGAAAAATTATCGGTATCTTCACCCTCCAAGTTTCCGATTTCTTCCCTAAACGATTCAGTTTCGTTTTGTTTTACACCCGCCCCCTCTTCAATAGCCGTTTCATTTTTGGCAGATTCACTCATTGTATCATTATTCATATCAGTACACTTTAAAGCAAAACCTTCAAAAACTGACCTTACCTGCTGCAGTACATCTAAACCAAGTAAACAATCATAATTCAAATTTTTTAACACATATGCAATAGTATGTACAACACAGTTATCAATAGAAATAGATGCTTGAAAATAACCTTCAGGATTAATTCCTTCTCCTGTAATACCTTTTAATGAAACATCAGTTGCCATTAATTTAGGTGACCCTAATTGTTTATACATATCAAATTTGAGAATTGTACAATCGCTACCAGTATCCACACAAGCATTTATATCTTTATTCAAAATCGTTACGGTCTTCATGATTTTTGGTTTGTTTACTGACTGTACCTGCATAGCGCTAACATTTGGTCGTTTTTCACCTTTGGGACATTCATAAGATTTGTGGCCAAAAAGTAAACATATTTTGCATTTAGGCTCCTTATGGGGGCACTCAGAAATATGATGTTTTTCAAAACATCTTCCACATTTGTTTTTTGGGTCGTTATTCCACCACGGAGACTTATTTTTATCCTGATTTCTAGGTTTATTTTGATCATGGTATCGGTTTGTTTTCGTGTCGGCTATGGGGCGTCTGGTAAAAGATCTGGCCGCATCGTACTCATCTAACTTTATAATTAAGTCTTCGACTGTTTTAATTTTATGCAATTCGTCTATGAGGTGTTCGCGTACCTCTGGAGGGACTTTCCGTTTAATCTGTTCACAAACCATTAGTTCTTTCAATTCCTCCAATTTTGTAACATTCATGCTGAATATCCACTGTTCAAAGTAGTGGTTAACTTCGAAGGCGAAATCCCGCCAAGAAACGGAGGTTTCCTTTTTGTTTGTCAGAAATTTGTGACGAAATTGTTCACTAGTTAATTTATAACGATGTAACAGTGTTTTCTTAATGTGATCAAAATCATTAGCAAGGTCGTCTGGCTCCCTAGCAATGACGCCTGCAATCTCCCATGGGACCAGTCCCAATAATTCGGCAACAAAATCTGTTTTTGGAACCTGTAAACGTGTTAGTTGCCGTTCAAATAATGTTAAATAAATGCCAATGTCCCCCGACATTTCAAAATTTGGTAAAAGTTTTCTAATGTCATAGTTTTTTGACCTACCGAAAGTTTTCATTTTCTTGCGATCTATTGTTATCGCTTTCCGTACGCATAATTTCTAGTTTACGTATTTCCTCCCTTTCATTAACAATTTCAGTTAACATATTTTGAGTCATGTCTGCGTCGAAATTGTCAGACTGCGAAATTAGTGTTATTAAACCAGCTATCTTCGGGTTTGGTGGAATAACTAAATTTAATTCATCGGCCAATTTTACTAAATCGGCTTTCCTAGCCTTTGACAAAAAAGCAGTCATATTTTTTTTTTCTTTTCAATTCTAATATTTCCCAAGAATAAAAGAAAAACAATCACTCACGTTTCCTGCTACCTTCGAGCAGGTGGTACGGCGCCAGTATTTTCCCCAGGTTTTCTGTCGCCGCGTATGCCGTGATGATGTCTGTTACGTAATCCGCAGATTACTCACTGTTCTTTTTGTTCCGAAACAAAAAGTTTAAAAAAAAATATAGTCAGTTCTGTTTTCTTTTTTGCACCGTCGCAACAGTTTTTTTTTCACAAAAAATCCAGTCACACACTGATTTAGTGATAATTCGTTAAAATATCTTTTTGGCTCAGTATTCTAAAGTTCCCAAAGTTGTGGGAGGCATGGAACGATGACTCAGGAGATGATGCAATGATGTTTATATATAATTACAATTATTACAGTATGACTATGATGATCACGTAAATGCAGATTACAAAGAGTCTATCAGTTACTAGTCCGTCGATTACAGACGCCGGTTGACCGCAGCCAACGGGTTGCTGAATGGCGATGCTTTTGCCGCCCTGCGAAGGAGATGCAGACACCTCGGTGTACTAACATATTCTGGCTTCTTTCTCCTCGTTACCGAATGGCGATGTCCCTGCGCTGGAAGCGCCCTCGTGCGGTGAGCGGGGAGTCGGCAGTGCTAATCCCCACATAATTTTACAAAAAAATATTGGAAGCAATTTCAACAAGTGGGATTATAGAGACCTGTAAGTTATATCTACGTTTATCCTTTTGAAAAAACCATTCGTAAAAATATTCAATACCAGCCGGAGAAATATGGCATACAAAATAGTTTTTTTCCCATTGGAGCACTTTGGTTTGGAGACCCGCCGTCGATCAGGCTCATCCACCCTTAAGTTGGATTAACTAAACATTCGGAACATTCGGGAAAGCACGCTATCTACAGTCCCTGGACAAATTATTAGACGCACTGCAAGATTTCATGTAAAATATTAATTACCGGGTGATATTGTACCGTTTTATTATTTTAAATTGATTTGTTTTTATATTATCCAATCAATTACCGATTTATGGACATAAATAAACAGCATTAATTTAGAAAAGCATAAGTTTATTAAGTTTTTTAAAGAAAAAGTGAAATCAATGTTAGTAAAAGTCAATATATAGTTGAGCCACTTTTAGCCGCTATCAAAGCTTTAATTCTGCGCGGCATGCTATCAATGCAAGACTGTACTGTCTCCTGCATTTGAGGAGGATGATTCCACACATAAATAATCTTATAATAAATAATTAATATAAATTAATCTTAATCATAATTAATCATAAGTATCTAAAAATAAATACAAATATGTAGTCTACAACAATTCTTTTAAATACAAATCAATAATATTGTAGTTTAAATATACCATTATAGCATAAAACTGTTAAGAAACATAAAATTACTAAAAAAAATACAGTGCTTCTAAAAATTTGTCCAGGACTGTAAGAACTAGGAGTGTGTTACACGACTCGACTTTCAATTACCACTCAAAAAATCAACACATGTACCTTTTACGGTTAATTTTAATAATTTTAAACCCTGAACAGTTTTTTAGCAGCTACCATTTGAGGATGTGCAATTTTCTCAAAAATCCTTATGACGTCCGGCAGCTACTTTAAACTCGTGTACCAAATTTGAAATCTGCATCTCTTCGTAATATCTTTAAAACTAAAAAAATATATGGCTGCAACCATTTGCGCATGTACGGTGGACCCCGAAATGTTCGAAAACCACTTTTTATAGAATGAGCACCCTTCAGGGGCGTGAAGAAAACATAAAATCTCTATTTCGGATTTTCGACTCTATCGCAATAATTTCATTACCGTATTTCATATTAAATAATTGAAAGTAAAAACGTGTAAGGTGAAGAGTATTTCTGAAAAAAAAAAAAGTCGAAAATATGGGAATATTAATTAAATGTGTTCAGAGATATTAAATTACTGGGAAAAACATTTTAAAAAATCCTAAATAATGAGAAAACGACATGATATTACATCAGTATAATAACTGGGGTTGCTGAATGGTAAAGTGTTTCATTAATAATAAACTACTACTACATTAAATTTCAATTTCATCTTTTAACACGTTTCTAAAATGTAAAACGCAATATGCATGTTTAACACATTACAAGCTTATTTAAGCACTTGTCAAACAACTATCTCTGTAATATAAAGTAAAGCATTGATAACATTTATAGTTTGACAATATTGAACCAAATTCATTTATGTTGTATTTCCCAGATACACGCGCCCTACCGATGGTAAACAGCTTAGAATTGAGTAAAGCAACTCACACGTGCTTGCTTTGGAATGATGATATGTTGCACTGGTATAATCCGGCCTTGTACATATTTGTTATTAATTTAAAAAAGAGTAAAAAGAGTATATGTGCTCATCTTACTCTATAAACGACTATAAATCCGCTCACGGCTGGATTTAAAGATTTGCCGCCTGTTGGCTACGATTGATTTGCCGCCCCTGTCACAATATTCTCCCCCTTCGGGGAAAGGTATCTGGTTAGCTGCAAAATAGGGTGGTATGTGCTGTTTAAAATAGATACACATATTAGAATCATCTATGTACCTTTACACGCTAAATCGAAAGCGAAATGGGAGATTTTTTTTTAACTTTTCGACTATTTTTCTTTCAACTTCGAAATCCGTGAGGAGGGGTGCAATTGCTCTCGCAGCTACCATGTTTGCTACGAAATATTAGTATTATACATACGTTTACGGTTTACGCATTAATATAAATTATTTGTTTTCTTTCTTAAAAATATTCGTATCTTTATAATAATATTTTTATGCCGAATGCTGCTTTAATTGGTCGTAAAATTTGCCGCCCCAAAAAATTCGCCGGTCTAGGCTACAGCCTACTTAGCCTACTTATAAATCCGGCCCTGAACCGGCTAAAAAAAAGAACAGCAAAAGCCTCATCGGCCCGAACGGGCAAGTAAAAGTTCGTATTTTTGGTTTTTTTTTTTTAAGAACAAATCTATCGACTCTGAAAATAGGGTCAACTTTCTAACACTGTATTCATTAATATAAGTAATATCCAAACAATATTATACATATATGATAAATGTAGCTGACTTGCAGGCCTCTATAATCATACTTTTTGAAATTGGTTCGAATATTTTGTGTAAAGTAAATTATGGAAAATTTTAAAAAAAATATTCGAACCCATTTAAAAAAGTGGGATTATAAAGACCTCTAAGTCGGCTACAATTATTATATACAAAAACCGTTTGTAAAAATATTCAATACAATCGGAGAAATGTGGCAGAGAAAATATTTTTTCCTTTGGATTAACACATAGGCACTTTAGTTGAGAGACCGCGGTCAATCGGGCTCATTCACCCTTAAGGGGGAATGGGCGCGCTGGACCGCGGGTCTCCAAACTCAAGTGCCTCAGTGTTAATCCAATGGCGAAGAAACTATTTTCTCTGCCACATTTCTGCGGCTGTATTGAATATTTTTACAAACGGTTTTTTTTAATAATAAATGTAGATAACTTACAGGTCTCTATCTTCCCACTTTTTGAAATTGCTTCGAATATTTTGTGTAAAATTATTTATTGAAAATTAATAAAATATTCGAACCTATTTCAAAAAGTGGGAAGGTCGGGACCTGTAAGTCAGCTACATTTATCACATAAAAAAATCTGCTTGTAAATATATTCAATACAGCCGGAGAAATGTGGCAGAGAAAATATTTTTTTCTCCATAGGATTAACACTGATGCAATTTGCTTGGGAGACCCCCGGACCAGCGCGCCCATTCACATTTAAGTGCAGCTTTCAACAAACATGGTGCTCACCAAAAATACTATACAAATCTATTGACAGTTACTTACAATGATATATATTAGGTAAAAAAAATTTACTAACAGACGTCAAATGAACATTCGAATAAGAAAAACATTTCACTCAGCTTTCAACAAACACGCCGCCATCTAACTATGTAAAATGCTATTAAAAGGTACTTTGAATTATATAATAGGTAAATAAATGTACAGGGTGAGGCAAATGAAACCGGCCCCGGTCTAGAGATAGGAATACCTTGAAATGCTTGGCGAGAAAAACTCTTGAAGCCGCCTGAAAGCTTTCAAGTGGAAATAAAAGATTATTCAAGCGTGCAATGGTTTCACTTGACAAACCTGTTTTTGCATTGGTTGGATTGGATTAGCATCACATTAGAGCTACTCATGGACTATTGGCCAGTTCAGATCGTAGTGCGTCAGTGTGAGTTGCGACTGTGTGTGTGTAAGAATATCAATTCACAGGTGAAGATGAAACTCACAGTACAGCAGAGAGTGTTCATTGTAGAAAATTATATTAAAACGAATTCATGGAAAAACGGCGACAAGTTGTTTGTTCAAGAATTTAAATGTGTAAAAGTGCCAAAAAAGAATACTAGGCAACGATCAGTTACGAAATGGCGTCAGCCAGGATCTGCTGTCAACAAGTTCAAAAACATTCTGAAACGGGTCTGAACACCATATTTCGGTTTTGCAA